>LPNX010462946.1:4882-118954 GCA_001517045.1 Pseudotsuga menziesii
TAAGGTATGTACCGTATTTAGTTGATGAGAAACCTAAAGTACAGCGGTTTCTCAGCTGCCTGCCATACCATATAAAAGACCAAATTGAATATGATAACCCCAAAACTCTGGAAGAAGCCATGCGAAAAGCTAATTTCTGTTTTGAACAGAACAAAAAGAAGGAAGGAATAGCCAATTGGAAGGCTAAAAACAATGGTAATCAGTCTGAATTCAGGAAAAAGGAGTATGTACCCTAGAAAAATTTCAGGAACAACAAGAACAGAAACCATTCTAATGGTAAGAATTTTCAGGGAAGCAAAAATGGTGCTTCAAATAACTCCAATAACTTCAAGGGCAACAAGGAGGTTTCTAACAATCATGGAAATTTTACTAAGAATTTCGAAAGGAAGGAACCTGTTAAGTGTTGGGAGTGCAATGGCCCACACTATGCTTCAGTTTTCCCAAATCGGAAGAAGCCAAACAACAATATTCATACAATACAAGATGAAATGACTGTTGGAGACTTTGCAAGGACCATGGAGAATCTCCAAGCTGAGTACCAAACTTCCATGGTGGAAGTAGAATGTATGGTTAACAAAACTCCTGTAACTATTTTGATAGATCCGGGTGCTAGCCTAAGTTATATTTCACCGCAGATAGTAGAAAAGTGTCATCTGAATGTTGAAAAGTTTGATAACTCTTGGCTAGTTACTAGCCACACGGGAAAAAAGGAAGGTAAATTGTTATGTTAAAGAATGTGTTTTAGATATGAATGATTTTCAAACTACTGTTAAATTAAATGTTTTTCCACTTGGTTCGTATGACATACTTATAGGTATGGACTGGTTAGAACAACACAGGGTAGTTTTAAACTGTTTTGATAAAACGCTTACATGTGTAAATAATAATGAACAGCCTGTAATAGTTAAAGGTATTCCTAGGAAGACTGTGGTTAGGAAGATTTCTGCCTTGCAGCTCAAAAGAGCAGTCAGGAAAGGATGCAAGGCCTATGCTGTAATCATTACAGATGAGGCAAATAAAGTTGAAAAAGATAAAATAAAAATAGAGAATATTCCTGTGTTAAATGAATTTATTGATGTTTTTCCGGAGGAAATTCCAGGATTACCTCCTAGGAGGGAACTGGATTTCACAATAGAGATGGTACCAGGTGCTGTACCTAGCTCGAAGGCTCCATACCGTATGAATATTCTAGAACTTAACGAATTAAATTCACAGTTAAAGGAATTAATCGATAAGAAATATATTAGACCTAGTGTTTCCCCTTGGGGAGCACCAGTAATATTTGTTAAAAAGAAACATGGAACTATGCGACTCTGCATAGATTACCGTCAGCTCAATAAAATGACAATTAAAAACATATATCCGTTGCCCCGCATAGACGATTTGTTTGATCAGCTGCGCGGAGCTACGATTTTCTCTAAGATAGACCTGAGATCAGGCTATCATCAGGTGAGAATTAAAGAAGAGGAAATATTCAAGACAGCTTTCAGAACTAGGTATGGACATTAGGAATTTGTCGTAATGCCATTCGGGCTTACTAATGCCCCAGATATCTTTATGTGTCTAATGAATAACATAATGCATAAGTACTTAGATAAGTTTGTTGTCGTATTCATCGATGACATCCTGATCTATTCTAAAAATGAAGAGGAACATAAGGAACATTTATGGATAGTCTTACAAGAACTGCGAAAGCAACAGCTCTTTGCGAAGTTCAGTAAGTGTGATTTCTTCAGGGAGGAAATCCAGTACTTAGGTCATGTGGTGACTAAAGAAGGGATTTCAGTTGATCCTGAAAAGATCAGGGCAATTGAAGAGTGGCCAGTACCAAAAGACGTAACAGATTTTAGGTCTTTCATGGGAATCACCGGCTATTACCAGAGATTCATAGAAGGTTTTTCAAAAATAGCCAACCCAATCAATTCCTTGCAAAAGAAAGGCAAGAAATTCGATTGGAACTTAAAATGCGAAGAAAGCTTTAAGAAACTAAAAACTTTATTAACAATTGTGCCAATTCTAAGAATAGCGGATCCCAATAAAGATTTCGTGGTTTGCACCGATGCTTGTAATGACGGACTAAACGGAGTGCTGAATCAAGATGGGCATGTCATTGCCTATGAGTCTAGGAAGCTAAAAATCCATGAAAATAATTATGCCACTTATGATTTAGAGCTGGCTGCTGTTATTCATGCCTTAAAAATGTGGCGACACCACTTAATAGGTAGAAAGTTTACTTTAATGACTGATAATAAGGGTCTAAAATATATTTTAGATCAGCCTAACTTAAATGCAAGGAAAGCCAGATGGCTAGCCTTCCTAAGTGAATACGATTTCAAAATTCAACACATAAAAGGAAAAGAAAATAAAGTAGCTGATGCTTTGAGCAGAAATGCAAAACTGAATTTTACAACAGCAATCAGTACTTATAATTCTGATTTAAATGAACAGCTAACTGAAGGTATAAAATTGGATGAAATTTATCAAAAATTACAAGCTACAGCTAAGGAAGAACCCACATAAAGTTTAATTAAGGGTTATAGTTTAAATAAAGATGGATTTTTATTGTTTAAGGATAGACTATATGTGCCAAAAATGTCTAAAATTAAATTACAGATTCTGGATGAAGTGCATAAAACCCCTTATTCAGGGCATCCAGGCTACCAGAAGACTGTCACCATGTTGAGAAAAGATTATTTCTGGCCTAATATGAAATCTGAAGTAGCTGAGTTTATAGCTAGATGTCTGGACTGTCAACAAGTGAAGACAGAACATCAACATCCAGCTGGGTTATTGCAACCCTTTCCTATTCCTAGTTGGAAGTGGGAAATAATCAGCTTAGATTTCATTACTGGATTACCCAAAAATCAAAATCAGAATGATTCAATTATGGTGGTAGTAGATAAATTAAGTAAAGCAGCACATTTTATTCTTGTTAAAACCACTTACAAGGTTGCAAATATAGCAGACATTTTCTTAAAACAGATTTTTCGGCTACAAGGTGTACCGAGAGTTATTATTTCAGACAGGGATCCTAAATTCACAGGGAATTTCTGGAAATCCTTGTTTAAAGGATTAAACACCACACTGAATTTCAGCACCTCTTTCCATCCTCAGACGGACGGACAGACTGAAAGAGTTCATCAGGTGTTGGAAGACCTGTTAAGAATGTATGTTAAGGATCAGCCAGGTAAGTGGGAGGATTATTTGCATTTAGCAGAATTTGCATACAATAACAATTATCAATCATCAGCTAAGTTCAGTACTTTTGAAATTCTGTATGGGCGTAAATGTAACACTCCTATCTCCTGGAATAATCCAGTAGATAGATTAGTGTTGGGGTCTGAATTATTAAAAGAAATGGAACAGATTGTAAAACAAGTGCAGGAGAACTTGAAGGTTGCCCAGGATCGGCAAAAGAGCCAAGCAGATTTGAAAAGAACTCCTAAATAGTTCCAGGTGGGTGAGCATGTGTTCATAAAGGTAAGACCAAAGAAGAGCTCCCTAAGATTGGGGAGTTGTGCAAAATTAGCGCCACGTTACTGTGGTCCGCTTGAAATTTTATCTAGAGTTGGTCAAGTAGCATATCAACTAGCATTACCACCTAATTTAAAAGTACAAAATGTTTTTCATATTTCTGTTCTGAAAAAGTATGTTCATGATGCTACTCATGTGATTGATTGGAATGTTGTACAGGTAGAACCAGAAGGGGAAGTTCTGGTGGTGGTGGAACCAGATTGTATCCTCGGGAGGAGGGAGATTACTTTGCGGAACCGCACAATTGGACAGCTGAAGGTGCAATGGAAGCACCTTAGTCCTGAAGAAGCTACTTGGGAACTGGAAAGTAAGATGCGGCAAGCATACCCAAATCTGTTCCAGGAGGTTCCTAAGGAAGAAGAATAAGTAACATCAAGGACGATGTTACATTTTAAGGGGGTGTGTATGTCACATACCCCAATTTTGTAAAATTATGTAATTTGTTTTATTATATTTCTGATACATTATGTTAAACTTAATCCTAAGTAGGGATTGATGACTCAGCAGAGTCAACCGTTATGGAGTGTAATTCAGAATATTTTATTATTAATAAATAAATTATGGAGACAACAACATGGGAGAGCTGTTAAAAGAGGTTACTGGTCAAACTAGTGGATGGAACTAGGTGGAAAGAAAAAAGGACAAGTGGCAGCATCCTCAAACACTTCCTAAGTTGCAAGTGGCAACTTCCCTATATTTGGGGTCATGATTCCCCAAGAAAGTGGAATCAGAGCAAGTGGCTCATTAAATGACAGTTAACCCAACAAAGACCTAGGCAATCTTTTAAAAGTACTCAATGAAGAGAGCTAAGGCTGCTCATATTTTATTCCAGAGAGAATTCATTTAGGTGAATGTTATTCAGGAATTTCATTGAGGAAAGAGGGAAAAAAATAGTAAGGAAGTGTTTTGAGTGGATTGCTGCAGTAACTTGATTCTTATTACAGCTATTTGGGCTGAGAGAACTGTCTGATAGTTCTGAGTTAATACTGAGTTGGAGACTGGTATCTGATTTGCTACACCTAGTTCCAGCCAAGGAGACCAGAGCAAGCTCGGGGGTCCTGAGAAGTCACTGTTTGAGCGCTCTCCAGGAGTTGGTAGGGAGGAACGGCCTCCCATTGTTGTTGTTGTCCACAGCTTAAACAGGTTCTGTCATTCATTTCTTTATGTTTTTTGAGTATGAATAGATGCATGTTATGTTTATTTATATGTCTGAGTAGTTAGTTAGTTTCAGTAAAGTTAGTATCTCAGAACATTAGTAGTTAAACCTGTTAGTAGTTACTGTGTTTTTCCACATCTGGTATCACCAGACCGTACTCCAGCACAGTATCTCAGTGTTGAGAAGTAGTATACTTCTGAACCGAGTTTCCTATTTTACTTGCAGTTACTACAAGTTTTTTTACAAATTCATAAGTTATCTTCTTTCAATTAAAAAAAAAAAGAACTAGTCTTAGTACTGTATCTCTGTTTTCTGAAAATATAGCTGTAAAAATGACAAGATAGACTAAGTATCTCTGTAGTTTAAGTTTTGATTGTTTTTTTTTTTAGTTTTAAAGAGGATTTAACCTTTAGAGTTAAAATAAACAAAACTGACAGTAGAGTATAATTATGTATTTGTTAATTATCTGTTTGATTTTACAGATGAATCCTATTTGTATCAGTCTGCAAAATAGTTAAGAATGCAATTATTTCAGTACTGTATACTCTTTCATTTAACTAAGTTTAAGCATATTTCATAACTAGTGTTTTATTTTTTTATGATAAACGAAGGTTATCTTATATAGATAGGTATTTGAAAACCTACTAAATAATATTAAATAAGTAATACATAGAAATATTCAGGTAATACAATTAAATAAGAACCAAACATAAACATGGGCTAAATAACATTAAAATAACATTCATAGTAGCATTGAGAAGAATAAATATTGTTATTATATTACCTATAATGTATCAAAATTATATACATTATAACAATAACATTCAGGTAGTATATTATACAAATAAAAACTTAGTTTATTTATACTTAGGATGTAAATAAATAAAGTATGTTTATGAACTAGACATACACTGTGTTTTGTAAAGTAAATAAACATTATTAAAAGACAACGGGCATAATTAATAAGAATACAACAGGTCCTTTTTAATTCAATAGGGTTACCCTTACTTTTATAACTTCTGAATAACAGAAGTTAGGATATAAAACCTGTAAGGAGAAATTTAATAACAAATTTATTAAACAATAAGCTGAAACGTACTCTATGTACAGAACCCCTTTTATACTAAAATAGATTACAGTATTGTATCGCAACCTATAATAATACAAGAGAATTATAATAACAGATACAATTTTGGTATAAGGGTATAACCCTATATATTTTATAAATATATAAACAGTAACTTAAAGAACATAATCCTCACAGTAAATCATTAAAGATAAGGGTTACCAATGAGTTAAATAACCCAGATTTACTCTTAAATAACAGAACAGTAACCATCGAACTTAGCTATTAAGATTTAAGACATTATTTCCACCTGTGGCCGTATTATAAACCCACAGTTCAAGGTTATCACAAGCCTGCTTTGTCTTTTATTTTCTTATTTCATAATTTAAAAATTTTAGGTGGTGAACAGATCGTAAGATTCAGCAAAACAGTAAAATATTTTAAATATTAAACTTCGGGTGAAAAACCCTAATTACACGAAGAGTATTATAAGGAAAGTAAAATGGCTGAGGTCATAACCTCACCAGCAAACAAGCTCATAGTCCTGTAGTTACTGCATATTTATAGCGTTAAAAACCACAGAAGGAAAACTATTTATTACATTGACGGCTTAAGCCGTAGTATCCATGATTTTAACACAGGAGTTAACCTGTTAAAATCTATTTAAACCTACAACTAAACAACACTGAATATAATCGAAATAACCACCAGAGTCTCATCTCTCAAGCCGATGTCTAACATTCCTATGTAAACCAGCAAGGGGAACGTCATGTTAAGACCAGGCTTACCGGAGAAATCCAGCAGCCAAGTTTATGCACTTTCCAAGCCATGCGGAGAGAGGCCGAACCTGTAGCAAATAAAACAGTTGAACATTAAAACCCTTAAAGCATGCTTTTGTAAAATTATTACTTGTTTATATCAAGAAGAAAACTTTGTGCTGACCTTTGAGGTCAAATGACTTCACGGCCGTTGAAAAAATGATAGATACAACGCGAGCAGGAAGAATGCCGATCCTTCCTTCACCTCAGAGATGGTTGAGCCGCTGGATTCAAGGGTGTCTGTCACCTTGGAGAACAATCTAAAGCATTACTGGAAGGAATACAATGGCACGATGGCAGGTCCGGCACTATGCTGAGGGAGAAACCCTAAGTAAGTCGACATTCCTTTTAAACCTTTTCAAACAGGCTTTTCAACACCGTAAGCCTCTACACCATGCAGTGGGAAGGTTTATGAAAGACTGGAGCAGCGTGAAAATCTCTAGCAGGCAGCATGCACACAGTAAGAGTAATCGGACCAGGAAGAGTTGCAGAGCGGCCGAAGGCCGAGGGCAAAGGAGCAATGACCATTAGGGTTGGTCAAAACGTTTTTAAACGCCAATACACGGCCAGGGAGTGACCACGTCATTACAAAAATAAATTGCATGCAGTGGGTAGATGTCTAACGTTCCATAACGAAGTTGTCAATCATTTGACTCCCAAACAAATCATTGCAAGGATATTCTCCATGGGGTCGCTATCCTATAGTTTTTTCCTGCATTACATTTCACAACTGCATTATTTGATCGATGCATATTAAACTATGCGTTGTAATCAATAAATATTATATGTTATAACATTAAAACTATGCCTTGCAATGTTAAAAATAAAACATGTATTACAAATATCATACAAGAATTAGATCATGAGGTATTTTAGGCATCGAAGTTTTTTTATTGTTTATAAAATTTAAGGACATGGGCTTATAATGGTAATTTTATAGTTATTCTTTTAACTTACCACTAGATTGCTAATTACCTAGTAGCAAATGGAAACGAAAGATTTATCATTTCCTTCAAGTCTGTAAATAGTGGAGTAGTGTTAGGCATAATAGTTTAGAATGCTACTTCTATATTGCCATTTGCTATAGATTAGTATATTTGGTAAGTATTATGAATGCATTACAGTAAACCAAATAATGATCCAGTATTCCAAGGGAATACTTAATTCTGCTATTATAAAGGAAAATAGCTATATTATTCTCTAGTAATACTAACTTTCTATCAGTGAAACCTTAAAGAGAAGTATAAGAAAAAATTTACCTGTAAAATCTTGATAAAAATGGCTAGCATACATTTATACTTTTACTGAATGAATTGGTACAGCATAATTTGTGTTATCTATTACTTAAAAGATCTGTTAGCAGCGACCCAAACTTTACCTGTATATCTGTAAGAGAAAAAAAACTGCTGCATTAGCTTAGTAGCTAAGTAAGCCCAGTCTGTCATAGCAATCCCCCTTGCGGTTGCAAACAGAAAACAATCAGTAACTGGCAAGAAAATCATAATATAAATTAAGCACAAGTAAAGATCATTCAGTAACAATTCTATTAGCATAAACTATTTAAACCATTAATGACTGCATTTAATGTGTTTATTTGCTATTTTAAAAAGTTTTAATTTTTTTTGAAATTTTGGGGTTTGACAGTGGATGCACTCCTGGTGTCTCAATACTTGATAGTGAATGATATGAAAAATGATTACAATTTTAGAGCAATAACGCTGACGAGTTTGCTTATATTACTTGTGTTGACAGACTAAATAGATGTAGTTGGGTGTTGCACCCTAAAGAGAAAAGGCAAACGGTTGTTGCAAGGGGTTGTGGAGTAAGGGTTATTGTTGATATAAGTGTATGTTGGTATAAGTGTATGTTGGGATGTTATATGCCTGGGGATCCATAGTAGATCCTGAATCTGGAAATGGTTGTGGTAAAGTTCCAAGCCCAGTTGACAAGAGGGTGTACTGGCCGGACATGAATTATTTGATGTTGTGGAGCAGCCTGCATGCTGACCTAACATCCAAGTCCATAGGCGATCCCAAGGCTTGGAAAGTGAAGAAGGATCCTGTAGACCAATGAGGAAACACACAATATAGATAAGTATTGGATTATTTTGCTTATGAATATACAGGTGTATATGATTTGGTTATGATGTTTTAATCTCTTGTTCTAGAGATAAAACCGATGAGAATAAACTAAACATGTGAATCTATTCAATGTCTGGATATAGGTATCACTGGGAGCAAGGACTACCTGGAGAGCTCGAAATGAGCAGTAATGAAAAAGGTGCTAGTGAGACTGTGAAGTTCCTAGCAGCCGAGGAAACCATGTGGGGAGGTTCCATGGTTAGAGGTCTGGAATAGACTGGAGACACTAAGTGTCAGGACCAAGAGGGATTGGTCCAGCATTCATGGTGAATTGAAAGAGGCTGAGAGCATGAAAAGCTATAACAGTGGTGTGGGTTCCAGGATGGAACAGAACATAGAGTGGAAAAACACTTGCTGCTCTCTCTTGCCTTTTTAAATATATATATATATATATATATATATATATATATATATATATATATGCATTGTGAAAACAAAATATTGTTGAATGCATGTATGACTGAAAATAGAATGTGTCTATTTGCTTAAAGTAAATTGTGAATGCTGGAATAGTTAATTCCCTACCCAAGAATGGACATGAATGAGCTCGTGTGCCTGTTGGGATGGCATGAAAAATATGAAAGTCTCCTTGATGAGACTTGGATTGTCATGTCAATTGGGTAATTGACTGACTGATTTTAATGTCTATATTATGCTTGGTCTAACAAAATTTCAATGGTGCATTTCACAGGTTAGAAAAGTGAAACCCGGTGGTGCACATTGATCATGGCAGCAAATCAAAAGTTGCTAGAATTGGCTGGAAGTCTCCTTTAAATGATTTCCAAGACCCAATAAAATCTTGGGGAGATGCTCAAGATACAGAAAGGGCAGAATGAAATGAACCACCAGATTTTGCAAGACTCTATTGGTTTGCAAAGGGAGGTGAAAAGCCTTCTGGGTGCAATCGACAATGGAAAGGGAGGTGGATCAGTGATGGGACATTTGTCCAAGTGACCTGATAAGAAACGGTCTAGGCATGAAGAATCAAAGGAAATTGAGTAGCTAAAGATGAAGCAGCCAGTGAAATGATGGGAATGCGGGGGACATCATTTACGCCGGGACTACCCAATGAGGGAACATAAAGAGGGCAGCAGCCACAAAGTTCCTAGGCTTCGGGATAAGTTGGAAGCTGAGAACTAGCAGGAGAATTTCATGGAAGCTAAGGGGCTTGGTCTTGAACGTTCAAAGTAAATAATTGAACGTGGGACAAATATGCAAAATTTTGAAATTTTGGATCTGCAAATTGTATATGTATTCCTATGTATTGGAACACCGAGGACGGTGTTATTCCAAGGGGGATGGGAATGTAACACCCCAGTTTTGACCCCGTTTGCATGATGTATATAATGTAATTAATCATGGTGAGGAGCTAAAGGAAAAAGTCCCACCATCGATTTGGTTGTGTATGTTTTGGCAATAGGGATAGTTGCCGATGGTATATCGTGCTATTCGACACATTGTAGTTTGGCATCATGTAAATACGCACATCAATTAAAATAAACCTATAGCCAGCTATGATGGTGCAATGTTAAAATGAAAAGGGCATGATTCCAAAGGATAAGGGGGGGGAATGCTGAACCTTGAGTCATGGGGGGGGATCCATGTGTCACCACCCTGTTTGATTTGCCTATCTTTCCTTGTCTTATCCAACTACCACTTTAATGTTTTGTTGGGTAGTTGAGGCAGTTATGGCTGGGAGTGGAGTGTGGCAGGACTGTCAGTCCTTGCCCACACGCACACTCCACCAGCAGGTTGACCTCACGTTGGCAAGAAAACCTCCACCGCCATTCTCTCCATGAGGTCATTCTCTCCATTTTGGGGTTCACTCTCATGCAGGGACGCGCAGGAGGAGGCCAGTTAACCTTCCTCATGCATGGAGTCGATGTTTTTTCCTCCACCATTGCCACACTGTGAAGAATCGCTGTGGGATTTCTTTTGTTACTGATGGACTGTTGTTTTCCATATTTGTTGGCTGCGTCCTTTCTCCTCACGGACAGATTGATGGAGAATCGGTTCTTTCCCCATTCTTGTTTGTGTAATTTTCTTCGGCGTTTGCGTTGAGGATCTGTGTGCTGTGGGATTTTAGATGTTGGACGACTGTTGATTTCCACACCCGTTGGTTGAGTCCTCCCATGTCTATGCTGGGAGTTCTGCTTCTGCCCCTGTTTTGAGACTGTGTAAGGTTGCCATAGTTTTCATTGTGAGTTTGGGCTATTGATGTACCCTAGTTTTGGGTTGCTGCTAAGTTGTTTTGGCCATGCTAGGGCTAAGAACAACTCTGAGTTGTCTTGTGGGATTGAGCTATGTTTCACCTTATGTTGGGATGGTCACCCGGTTTTCCTTGCCTTCTACACAGAGTTGTGATGGGGTTGTTTTGCTGCGGTATGCAGTGGTTGGTATTTGGACTGTTGAGAGTGGGATTAGAGGCTGGGTATGGTTGAGAAGACTAGTGTTTGAGACCACCAGTTTAGCATTTAGCTTTCCTAGCTCCTTGATGGTCTGGTGAACCCTATTGTGTGGGTTTGGATGTTTTGTGTACCTTGGCTATGTGTAAGCCTACATTGACCCTTAGACCTTGAGGAATCATGCCCAGCTCGGGGGTGGCAGTGTTGCTGAGATATTGATGAGCACGCTGGCCTATGGTTGGGTGGAACGTTGCAGAGACGTAGTTGGTTTCGGGGTGAGTTCTTCATTAGAAGATAAGTACTCATGACTGTTTCATATCTGCAATTATATCTAGTGTTTCATGAATTATGATGAACATGTTGAATGTTGTAATGTATATGTTTGCTTCCGCTGAATGTTGAGTAACGATGTATCCTTGCATGTTTTATGCATCTTAGTATGTATTATGTTAAGATTTTTAATAGTAGCATTTATCCCTGTCCATGTTAATGGGGCTGTTTTCCCGTTTGTTTGGTGTTAGTAGCGTTCTCTTCGCCGGTTGGAGGGTCGGGGACGTTACAAGAAATCACACAAAAAAGCACATAAATGAAGGGCAATAACAATATTCATTTATTATAAAAAATTTCAGATACATATGTAGAGTTAGTTTTCTTCATTGTAGGTGACTATTGGGTACCTCAATATCAAAAACTAGGTGACTCCTTAACACCAAAATTCTCATAAGCCAATGCATATAGTGAATCAAATCCATCAATTCAACGCCCCAAAAAATGAATTCCGCAACACCATAAAAAACCATTTTAAAAAATCCAGGCCTTGACCCCACATAAAAAACACAGGAACCCAATTCGAAACCAAGTCCATACGACCCAAATTCATTAAGAAATCAATTTTAAAATTCTAGGCTTTGACCCCTTTGGAAAAAACTCAGGAACCCAATTCAAAACCAAGTCCATTTGATCCAAATTCGATGGATTCCAAGCAACTTACCATAAATTCAAGCTCCCCGCTCATCTTGAGCGAGAAAACACTCCCTCAAACTCCCTTGATGGCAACCCTTCTCTGCCTACGGTCACATGGGAAAGGATTTATCATGGCCTGGGAAGGATCTGTGGGGTTCATAGACTTCCTAGCACTTTTCAAGCTGTGGGTGTCAGAGTGTTGGATAACATTAGCCTGCATGTACTCTTAGAGCTTGTTGTCCCATCAAATTTTTTACATCATCACCGATAGTTTCACATCTTCGGATTCGATCCAACATGCTCATTAATAGGATTTTCACTGAACACAATGGAAGGAAACCTCCATAACAATGAAACCATGTTAAAAACCTAAATGTGGCGATTTCTTATTGGTGAGCTGCGTGGCAGTTTTTTATTTGACAGAGGGATGACGATGCTAGAGTATTTTAAAAGCTGACTTCAGAGAGAAAAACACCTAATGAAATAAACATGAAATACTAATTGAATGATAATTCTTTTATGAAAAAAATAACTTTAATTATATGAATGACAAGTTAATAACTATTTTATGTTAAAAAAAAAGTATCACCATGCTTAAATGATAAGGACATATTAATAATTAACCCCTTTCATTTACGCACTTGTAATTCGTGTAGTGGGACTTACTAATTTCATGCCTAGTTTTCTAATCGAGACACATTCTTATATTCATGATGTCATTTGAGTTCAAGAGTGGGTGAAATTCTTGAAAATGTGAAACAAGTGAATTATTCACAATATGTGAAATTTTTTTAATAGTGGAGACAAAAGAGGGATTTATAGGCATGAAGGATCCCTAAGTAGATATTTTAGTATATGTAAGAAAAGAAGGTATATATTAAAAAGTAATTTATGACCACATTTAATGTTTAACACATAATCAAATGTTGCAAACATCAAGTTGGACTTGTTAGTCATATCAAGTCTTATGTATCCTCATATGATTAAGGTGGTTATGTTGTATTGTAAATATTGTGAGTAATATCAATATTAGACTTGCGAGTAATATAAATATTGTGAGTAATATCAAGATTAGACTTGAGGTGGTTACACTATATGCTATATTGCTAGTCATGGTCACTGAGTTCTATAAGTCTCCTTTAGGGATTAGCTACTCCTAGAGTGAATTACTTTAGCATATGACTATATGGACCGGGGTAATATATATGATTATCAGCATGTATGGAATAATTATTCTAAGTATGATATGATAATATGGATAAATAATACACATATGGACCATGCACTATTTATTTAATGATAATGAGATAAAGTGTAGAGAAAGAGAATTTAAATTTCCCATACAAATGCCCGACTAAAATCAAGTTAAACAGCTTCAGTAAAATATGAATGCCGAAATCAATGCCACGGTCATAGCATCATTTTAACTATTAATGAATGTAATCAATTAAGTAAAGAAGAGATTAATGTTCATTAATCAACACGCATCAGTTAACTAAAGATATACATGCAAAAGTCAATAATAGAAATTGTGCATGGATCGCACTAAGAGTGAAATGTTGATGACACTTAAGGAAATTTGTTAACTAAGTGATTAGAAGTCAGTTAACATTCAGCTCAAGTCAGTTACAATTCAGTTCAAGTCAATTCACTTTTAGTTCAAGATAGTGAACATTCGGCTAAAGAAAATTAAGGAAAGGAAAAATGTTTATGTTTGCATGGATGGAGTTCTGATTATCTCCTTGTTACACCTAAATCTCGTCATGTTGAGCCATGTGTTAACCCTTTTCCTAATCCCCAAATTTCTATCTGCTAAAGTTGATTGATATTGAGGTTTTTTATTCCTTTTCTCCCTCTTTAGAAAGGCTGACGCTCTTTCCCTTCATGCTAGGTGCTTTGATGGCACTCTTTCCCTTAATGATAGGTGAGTCAGTGCTGATGCTCTGTCTACCACTGCTAGGTGCACCGATGGTGCTCTTTCCCTTCATGGAAGGTGCGTTGGTGGCGTTTTGAGGGAAAAAAATGAAGATTTGAGACCCTTCTCAAAGGTGGATGAGGTGGAGGTCTATCCCTATAATATAGGTGAGGTGGCATTCGATTCCTAAGCTATGGGGAAGGTCCCTTAGATCCCTCCTCCTAATCCTCAACCTACTCTATCCCTTTATCCTTATAAATTAAAACCTCTCTCCACTGTGAATGGAGGAAGGACTATGGTACTATTATGCTGGTGGAATTTCTAGGTGATCTCTATCATCCTTTGGGAGGATTAATATCTTGCTTTGGAGGCTTAGCTTGGATTGTTGGATGGAAGGTTGTATAGTTAAGGCTTGGTTGTGACACTCTTACCTTATGTAATTCTATGTATCTCCTTGATTACATTAATACAAATCTCTTTCCATAAATGTTATTGTGTCGATAATGTTTAGATATTTCTTCCTTAACTCTTAGCATAGATCAATTCATATTTGTATACACATGTATTGTTTTCTTGTTTCCACTCGGTTTACAGGGTTTTGTAGCTGAAGATATGAAGGATCTGGAGCTTGGATCAACAAAGAGAGAAGAGGATTTGCATATTTCAGGTAAGTGATCTATCCGATTTCTTTGCATTTCTATTTGATCTAGGAAAGTAGGATGTATTATGTACTTGATTTGTGTTGGGGCTCGGACCTTGAAGGTCCTTAATTTTGGCAACTCCACGGTTTTGGTGTGAAGCTTGTAAGCGAAGTTGCGGTCCAAAATAGTCTTAGGGGCTTCGGGGTTGGGTTGAAGCCCCTCTTTTTGTAAATGTCCCATGGTTTAAGCCCATGGTATTGTAATAGCGCACTTGTATATATAGGCACTGATGTAAAGGAGTCAAGGATGATTTTTGTTATGATATGATGTAATGCGAAGAAGCTAAGGTCTATTTTTGGGTTTAAGGTTAAGTCCCAGATGAGTGCGTGGACGACCTCTGCAGCTGAGTGCGCAGAGGGTTTTGGAAGAAAGGTTTTGCAACTAAGTGCGCAGTTTTAGGTTGTTGAGAAGATCTGCAGCTGAGTGCACAGATTAGAGTTGTTGTTTTATAAAGTGTTGAATATAAATGCAGTTCTATGGACGTAGCCCCTACACTGGGGGTGAACCACGTACATCTTGTGCTGTGGTGGTTCTTTTTACTTTTGTTCCTATTATGTTTTTATGCATTTGATAAGTAGGTGAATGATAAGTAAGATATATTGCTAAGCACTAACTTCGCTGTGAATTCCCAGTTAAGGGTTAAGTAAGAAACTGTCTTTTTATCTAAACTGCGAAGCTATTTAAGTGAATGTCGAAGCTCTGTATTGCATAATTATTATTTGTTAAGGCTAAAGGTACAGTAATATCCCTCTTTCGCATGCAGAAACCTGATTTTGTAGCACCCCATAGCTGTTTCGGGTGAGACTACAACTTGTTTGCAGGTTGTTGCCGAAAGGGCCAACACTGTGGGTCTGTTTGTTGGTGCGAAGATAAAAGCATAAGAACCCGGGTCTGCCCTTAGCCCAACAAATTGGTTCCGTTGCCGGTTGAACTAGTATCTACTTCAAGAGGGATCTACGTCGTAACTGGAGGGATATGTTTTGGGGGCCCTTAGTAAAAGAAATCAGTGACTGGGTTGGAGATACTTATCTGAAATTTGCTGAACAAGAGAATAAGGACCCTCGTCGTAGCTCAAATGACTTCTTGTAAACGTACGTTTTTATTGATATTTATGAAATTTTCTTTGCTAGTATCCACATAGAATTGCACCAGTGCTTATCCAGGTTGACAGAAAGAAAGACAAACTTCAAAGAAGATCAGTCTCCTGACTGGACCCTAGAAAGAATTAAGCTGTTGAAAAGTACGAACAGCGCGGTATCAAGAGATGTTGACTTATGGACAACGTGAACCCTTGAAGCATTTGTGATGGAGTTTGGCATCGACACACATACTTCTTTCAGTGAAGCAGAAAGATAGTTTTTCAAAGGACCAAGGGGTAAGTACCTGAATTCATTAAGTCTAAAAATTAAAATGCTCTTGGCTGAGAAAGGCATATTGCTTATCCAATCAGATTGCTAGATTTATTGCTACTAACTTATGTTTGGAAGCGAAAGTGACTTCGATGAGCAAAGTGGTTTGCTTCGCAACGATAAAAGATACAAGAAAACTCTTGGATCCTATAGCCTAGGACAGAATACCAATTATACCTCATTAAGTCCTGAAGAATCTGAAGAAACCCCTTCTGTTAGAAACCCTCCTATAACTCTGCAGCGAAGATCTGTTATCCCTGAGAACCCTTCGCAGTTTGAAATTAACCCTAGCCCGAGTAGTCCTATCGCAGGTTAGTCTAGCTCAGTAAGTTCCCTTCCTCCTGTTACCAGTATCCCTCCTCCTCCCCCTCCTCCCCCCCCTCGATTCACCATGGACCATATGAATGATGATATCAAGCTCGCAATTTTTAAAGGAACTGGATCAGAGGATCCAGAGCAGTTTTGGTTCTTATGCGAAGCTGTTTGGACTACTAAGAATATTATGGATCAAAGTACAAGAACAATGCAGTTGGTCACCTCTTTCAAAGATCAAGCTTTGACCTGGTTTATGAATTTTTCCAGTACTCAGAACTATATCTTGGCTGATATTAAAAAAGCAATGATCAAAGAATTCAAGAAGCCTAAATCGGAGTCACAGTGTATAACTGAACTAAAATAAATTCAGGAGAAGTGAGGTGAATCAGTTTGGGACTTTGATCAAAGGTTCAAGGTTCTGCTGGATTAAGTTAGCTTCACTAATGGACCAGAACAGCATAAAGAATGGTTCATTGCATCACTATTGCCTCATATCAGGACTCCACTTATGCAACAGAAGGTTGCTGATCAGCAAGAGTCATTGGAAATTGCTATGAAACTTGAAACAACTCTTGTTGGAGATAATTCTGGAATAGCCCAGATACAGGCACAGTTAGCAGAAATGGCTTTGGAGCTTCGCGACATGAAAAAAGGGAAATCTATTCGAGAAGAGGTTTGGTGTACATGATGTAAGATAGAAGGTCATGACAAAGAACAATGTCCTACATTAAGAAATTATTTGAATATTGGTGTACCGAACTCATTTAACCCTAATGTCCTATATTGTGAGATCTGTAGAAAAACTAGCCAGCATCGACCTAAAGATTGCTATCTGCTGCAGAGATATGTTCAAGTACCTAAGAATCCCTACTGCAAGTTCTGTAAGTCAGTTGGACACAATGAAGATGAATGTCACAGCTTTTACCTCATGAGAGAGCGAACCTATGATGCTTATAGGGTACAACCCGATGCACAAGGCAATGATGGATATGGTTACTATGGTAGTACACTAGTTCGAGGGAATTTCAGAGGTTGTGGTCGTGGTGCTATGCCTGGAAGAGGACGAGGCTAGGTTATTTGCTATAACTGTAATTAGGTAGGACATGTAGCTATAGACTGTCAGAACCCAACTACGACATGTTGATATTGCAGAGCAGTCAATCATGTGATTGAGCAATGCCCACATTTGATAGCCAAGATACAAGAAATAAATGGCGCTCCTGCTCAGAATGTTCAGATGATTGCTGTAGAGAAAAGACCTGGCCCAGCCATTAACATTGTTACAAGGAGTGGAACTACGACGCAAGTGTAGAATAAGGGGAAATAGCCTGACGAGGCTTGGGTCCATAAGACCCCAGAGAAAATCCCAGCCTTCGATGTTGGAAGAGAAAAAGGAACATTTATGGAAGCTAAAAAAGACTTTGCTGGTCTGAGAACATCAGTAGCAACTACGCAACAACATCAACAGCAGTTACAGTTTCAAGAAGCTTCGCCGGATCAAGTAAGTACACTGACATCATTTTACAGAGTTGTATGAAGCTATTAAGAAGTCATAATTATTTGAATGAGTTACAGAAAGTTATTCAGTCTTGCGAACCTCAGCGAAGCTTTGATAAAGGAAAAACTATTAATAGAGTTAGAAGGACTGGAAGAGAAATGAGATTGCATGCTCAGATAGGAGATTATGACATGACTGATATCATTTTAGACCTGGGATCAGAAGTGAATGTCCTAACCAAGCAGACATGGGAACAAATGGGAAAACCTACGCTTGAATGGTCCCCTATATAGTTGATATTAGTCAATCAACAGAAGACTGTGCCCTTGGGAATATTCCCTAGTGTACCAGTGGATATTGATGGGGTCAGTACCTTAGAATATTTTGAAGTCATTGAAATAATTGATGATAGCAACCCCTATCTAGCCTTGCTAGGAATTGAATGGGCACTAGACAATGATGCAGTAATCAACCTTAAGAATAGATAGATGAATTTTGAAGGAAAAGGCTTGAGAGTCATAGTACCGTTGGACCCTTCTCAAGGAGAAAGGTATACAGAGCCAGTCAGAGATGAAGATAAGGATGTTTTAGATCATATTTACAACATCACAGCTAAAGAAGAAGACTATGTTAACCCTACTGCTGAAGGTATAATGGATTGGCAGTGTGACAGTTCTTGCATGACTGATTTAGACGAAGGCCTAGAGAATTGGCAGAATCGACTTTATGAGATGCATGGACATCGATGTGCAAGAATTACCAAGTCTATCAGATGGGTTGGATCAAAGCCAAGAATATTACCTACTTTTGATGGCTTTACAGACCCAAAATATTTTATTGTACAATTCTCAGAGCAAGTACCAGATTCACAGAAAATGGAGACTCTAGACTCAGCATTCAGAGCCACAGCTGCCAGATGGTGGAATGGTCATAAAAAGTATATTCATAGTTGGAGAGCTTGCCAAAATTTTCTTCGCCTAAGATTCATGGATCAACCTCAGGAGGTACAAAGCAGATTTAATGGTAAGACTAGCCCTCGGGAACATTTGGAGCAGTGTTATGAAGCATGGAAGCATGTACCTTGTGAAAAATGGGTACATAGGTTTGTACACACTCTGGAACCTATAGCAAAGAATTGGTATGCGGAGGTGGAGCTTTGTCATGGTACTGTAAGTTGGGTTAGCCTTATCGAAAGTTTTGTGCTCACATTTTCTATTAATGAGGTTTGCCTTGCTTTGGAAACAACTATTAGGTTGATCCATACTAAGGTGTTTGATGATAAAGAAATAGCTGAGTACCAACCTGATTGGAAGCAACAAGAAGCTAATGCAGTAGAATGCTATAACCTCGCCATTGATGAAGACGATGACCCTCGCAACATTAATATTCCTGAGTCAGAAGGACATTGTGAAGTACATGGACTAGTAGTCGAATCACCTGAAGTAACTCAGCCCTTGAAGACAATGAAAGTAAACATTGGATCAGAAGAAATCCCTAAGTACGCTACCATTAGAGATTATTGGGACGAAGAAATGGTGAGCAAAGTGATTGAACTCCTCCATTAGTATCAGGACCTGTTTTCGATGAAGTTCTCATAAATGAAAGGTATCCTTGGTGATATAGGAGTAATAAAAATCCCTTTGAAAGCTGATGCGAAGCCTCTGAAGCAGCGCCCTTATAGGCTGAACCCTAAGTATAAATAAAAAGTCAGGATGGAGCTAGATAAGATGCTCACTGCAGGAATCATTGAGCCTGTCGAAGAATCTGAATGGGTCAGCCCTATGGTGGTACAAGAAAAGAAGACCAAGGGAGAAATCAGAATCTGTGTTGATCTGAGGAAGCTGAATGATGCCTATTTACATGATCCTTTTCCTACTCCCTTTATAGATGAATTTTTAGACAATTTCGGAGGTCAAGAATTGTATTCTTTCACTGATGGATTTTCAGGTTACCATTAGATCAGAATTGCTCCAGAGGATCGACATAAAACAACCTTCGCTACAAAAATGGGATCTTTTCAGTATACTGTTATGCCCTTTGGATTGAAGAATGCACCTGCTATGTTTTCCAGAGTAGTCATATCTGCATTTAAGGAATTTATTCATAAGTTCTTGGAAGTTTACTTTGATGATTGGACTATCTTTGGTTTATCGAAAGATCATATAGCCAGTTTAAGACTTATGCTGGATAAGTGTAGACAGCATCAGATTTCATTGAACCTGAAGAAGTGTATCTTTTGTGCACCTTTTGGAATTCTGCTAGGTCACATTGTATGCAAGCAAGGATTGATGGTGGATCCTGCGAAGATAGCCATTATTGTGAACTTGCCACCTCCGAAGTATGTTAAGCAACTTCATACTATGCTTGGTCATACTGGATATTATAGGAAATTCATTAAAGGATATGCTCAGATTACAGCCCCTATGGAAAAGAAATTAAAGAAAGATATTAAGTTTGAGTGGACACCTGAATGTGAGGAAAGCTTGGATATTTTGAAAGAAAAGATGGTAATTGCCCCCATCTTAGTCTTCCCTGACTGGAATAAGGAGTTTCATGTTCATGTCGATGCATCTTCCATTGCTTTAGGTGTAGTATTGGCTCAGTCAGGTGAAGGTAATATTGATCACCCTATTGCTTTTGCAAGTAGAAAATTTCCCACAGTAGAAAAGAATTATACTATGACAGAACGAGAAGGTCTAGCTATGGTCTATGCCTTGCAGAAATTTCAACATTATTTGTTAGGATCTCATTTTAAGATGTTCACTGACTATTATGCTTTGAAGTATTTGGTTAACAAGCCCATGTTAGGTGGAAGGATATGCAGATGTCTGATTTTGTTTCAGGAGTATGACTTTGAGATCATAGTTAAGCCAGGAAGACTTAACCTGGGACCTGACCACTTGTCGAGGCTCGAGTCAGGAGAAGAGCCCACTAGTTTGGACGAAAGTGTTCCTGATGCCGAGTTGTTTGCCATCTAGATGGTTGATGACTATTTTTAGGATATTGTTCAGTACTTGTCTACAGGTTTTACACCCTCTGAGATGACAACACAGTAGAAGAAGCAGTTGGTGCTTAGAGCAGCTGACTTTACCTTGATAGCAGGACAACTATATAAGATGGGACTAGATGAAATACTACGTAGATGTGTCCTAGAGCATGAAAAGCCATTGATTTTGGCTGAGGCACATTCTGGAGCAGCAGGAGGCCATTATGTAGGAAAATCTATAGCACAGAAGATTTGTGACAGCTGGATTGTGGTGGCCTACGCTTCATAAGGATGCAAGAGAGTATTGCCACAACTATGATATCAGTCAGAGGACAGGCAAACCATCCAGGAGGGATGAGATGCGTATGGTTCCACAGGTAACTTTCCAATCATTTGACAAATGGGCTATTGATTTTGTTGGACCAATCAATCCCCCTGCAAAGAAATTTGGAGCAAGGTACATTATTACAGCAACTGATTACCTTACTCATTGGGCCAAAGCTCAACTAGTCAAGGACTGTAGTGCTGCTACAGCTGTGAAGTTCATATTTGACAATATATTGTCGAGGTTTGGGTGTACTAGAATTCTTATGAGTGATCAAGGATCACATTTTCTGAATAAGACTATTGAAGCATTGACCAAAGAATTTCAAGTATATCATCAGAAGAGTACTGCCTACCATCCTCAAGTAAATGGAACTGTCAAAGCCTTTAACAAGATCCTTGAGCACGCACTGACGAAGGTTTGCAATGTTAACAGAAATGATTGGGATCTTAGAATTCCAGCAGTATTATCGGCTTATAGAACCACTTGCAAGAAGTTGACAGGCCATACACCTTTTAGGCTAGTATATGGACAGGAAGCAGTTATGCCCATGGAGTACATTGTTCCTAGCCTCAGAATATCTATCTTCACAGGGATGGATGATCCAACCGTGTTGAATGAAAGGCTGGCAAAGATACTGGAACTAGAAGGAGACAGATTCATTGCAGGTTTCCAGCAGCAAGTACAAAAAGCTAGAGAAAAATTATGGCATGATAGACACATTAAGAAGAAGCATTTTTAGAATGGTGATCTTGTGCTCTTGTACAACAGTAAATTCATGAAGTTCCCAGGTAAGTTCAAGACACATTGGAAAGGACCTTACATAGTTCAGAAAGTTACCGATGGTGGCGCAGTTTAGTTAGCTAAATTAAATGGAGAAATTTTGCCCTCCATGGTGAATGGGAGTAGATTAAAGAAGTACAGGGACGGGCCTGTACCCCCCTAACCCAAAGTAATAGCAAGAATAAGAGTCTAAGTACCAAGAATAGTTGAAATTGGGTACTAGACTATAATGAAGCTATTCCCAGAGAGCTGGGGTAGATTGTGGGAAAACTTACGAAGTGTTGAAGCTTGTGTCAGGATGTGTCGAGGGTCTATATTGTGTCAAAGGTCCTTATTGTGGCAAAGCTGAAGTTAGTGGTTGTGCCAAAGAAGAAAGGTGTGTCAAAGCTTAAAATGAGACCATTAGAAAAAATTAGATTTGGCGGTGCCAGTACGTTAATTGTATTAACTGCTTGTAATGATGAGATTTTGGGAAATCTAGCACCGTTTGGACAAGATCTGCCACCACTCTGTCAGATTTGGTGTCTTTAATGCACAATTATGACAGATTTGGTTGTTGGATTCTATAAGAAGACACCCAGGCCTGCGAATTTCGTATTACGCATTTTCTTGAGTTGAGTCCATGTTAGCTGATCGCGAAGTCTAGCAATTGCTGAAAGAGTTTAGAAAGAGGGGTCTGCAGAACCTTATGAGCAACCCACCTACATCCGCACCTCGTGAAGAGAATCCCCTAGCATCGGATCAACCGATGTAGACACGATCAACCAGAAAGAAATTTAAGGCTGAAGTTCGCTCTAAGCGGAACGAAGAAAGACACAAGCCATCAAGAAAGACAACAGAGGATCCCGAGATGAATCCTCTTAGTTCGGCAGAGCTCCCACCTGAAGATTTCCAAGAATTCGGTGAGAATGATAATGTTGCATCACAATGTCCACCATATCTTCTGCATGTTCAACCAGGAGTTCAGCCACCTTGGCAGATAGCCAAGTTCACATTACGTACTCCTTCGCTGCCACAAGGTGTGAAGTTGGTCGGAACAATGACAGGAAGATTAGAGCGCCTTAAGTACGCAGACCATGATATGAATGATCGTGGGAAGTTTTCGCAGTTCGCACCTGGGAAATACTTACACTCCGTCCATTATCCGGAGGCTGGAATGACGTTACGAGAAGCAAAAGAGTGGGATGTTGGCTTGGAGCAAGCTGGATTGTTGAAGATGTTGAATGTCCCCCACTTTGGTCGCAGCACGTAGGTTACCGTGGTGGTCAAGCAGTTATTGGGGTTGGTGGATGATGGGCACCTATGGATAAGAAGCCAGAAAATTGCTATCGATGGAGAGCTAATTCATAGGATTACAGGCTTGCCAAAGGAAGGGCCTGATCCTGAAATTGAGTTTGTCGGAAAGCATGAGGATACGAAGCTGGCGCAGCACATGAAGGACCACTTCAGTTTGACAAAAGGAATCTGAGGCTATCAAAGAGTGACTATTCAACACCAGAACATTCACTTCGCCACAGAGCTCCTAGCATGCAAATTAATGTGGAAGTGCAGACCTAATGAAGTACCAGCCCCAATTGTCAGTATTTATGCGAACTGTGCCGAAGGCTACAGTTACAAATGGGCAAAGTACATTGCTAGAGAATTCCTTGAAGATGTCTGCAATGCACAGGAGAAAGGTAGACCCTTTCATTATTCATGGTTGTTAGTGCTTATTGCACTGGTAGGATGGAGAGAACCTACCGAGGCACAGTTTGTTGATGTGCCTCCGGAGATTCCTGGCGCAACAAGGTATGCATCTCTTTGGGTGTCGCAGGATAAGGACTTGCATCAGATGACAAACTACGTGTTCGCCTTCTATGCGATGAACATTTCATATGAGATCCTGAAAACACCGTGACTCAGTAATGAGCTATTCTCTCAGTATACTGGAGTGGCCAACTTCAAGGCTAACATGCATAATGTCTTCATCCAGGCCCGCGCAGATAACAAACATGCATGGTGGAAATTACCATACATGGTAAACCAGGAGGAAATCCTCGCAGTAGTTCAGCAGTGGCCGGCTGAATGGATGAAGGAAACAGGAACAAGGCCTAACATACTAGTCTCCCCAGTAACAGATGTGGGCGCAGGTCCTAGTCAACCGCAACAGAATGACCCACTTGAAGGGAGCGAAGAACAAGATGCGTCACAGCAGAGCGAAGGTGACCAGGGTGGAGATGACGGAGTTGATGAAGAAGAAGAAGAATTTGTTAAAACCATCTCAGACCCCAATCGCCCAGATAAGCGCAAGTCTCCCGAAGTAGAGGAAGTGACTAAGCCTCAGCTCTGAAAGAAAACTAAGGCATCGAAGGGAAATAATATTGTCAAAGAGCCCGCTTTGATGATTGAAGAGCTTGATCAGGCTCTAACGAACTCGACAGAGGTATTATCCAGCAAATGGGCAGAGTTTGCAGCTACACATCTTAATGCACTCACTGGCGTAGCACAATGAGTTGCAGAACTTAAGGCATTATTGGAAAGAACCGCGACAGGTGCTGTAGCAAGCAGTGCCCCAGTAGGTGCGCAGCCAGATACTAGATAGTGGCCAGCCAGAAATAACAGAGGACAAGTACCAAGTGCAGCCCTTATAATAACCAATGTAACATCTCGATCGCAGATGAGCATGACAGTTGAGATAGATTACACCAAGTTGTCTATGCCAGAGTTGCATCTTTGTCAATTGGCCCTCATGAAGGAGATCCAAGAACGAGACATCTACTCACACATGCAGTTAGAGAATTCCATGAAGCAGAGTGAGAGCCTTGCAGCGCAGTTGGAAGAAGCTGAACAGAAGAAGAGGGAAGCAGAAAACAAGCGGGCTACACTAGCACGAGTATTGGATGAG
Organism: Pseudotsuga menziesii; assembly: GCA_001517045.1. Classification (NCBI taxonomy): domain Eukaryota; kingdom Viridiplantae; phylum Streptophyta; class Pinopsida; order Pinales; family Pinaceae; genus Pseudotsuga; species Pseudotsuga menziesii. The sequence goes on from LPNX010462946.1 coordinate 29,782, forward strand.
GCGTGTCGAAGTCTCCTTGACTTCGACATGCAGGCTGAAGAAGAACCGGAGCAAAGAATCATCAAGATGAAAGACTATGCGCAGCAGTCTCGAAGCGAGATAGAAAAGATGAAAGTAGAACATGAGGCTCATATTGCAGAGCTTCAACTTTGCCTCATTCCTGAGAGTCCACTAGAGTTCAAGGAACAACGTCGCAGAGATATTTAGGCCTTAGCAACAAAGATCTCAGATCTTGTAAGTAGTGCATCAAAGCTGCTAGACGAAAGTGTCGAGGCCTGGGAAAACTTGCAGGACAACCCAGAAGTAGAAAAGCTGCAAGAAACCATCAAGCAGCGACAGACAGAGTGAGACGCAGTAAAAGCAAAAATTAAGACATTGCCTCCTATGCAGAAGATGCTTAAGGTGAAGCATAGCAATGAGCTCCAGTGAGAAATTGAGTCTTGTAGAAGGAAAGAAACACTGTTGGTGAACTCTGTGCAGGCCCTTATTAACGAGGCCTTGGAGTTGAGCACTGCTGTGGACAACCAGCTCAAATTCTTGAAGGAGTATGATGCGTTTGCGCAGGAAAATGCCAACGAAGCATCTGTAGCAACAGTGCAGGAGATAGTGGAGAAGGAGCAAGCAGCCGAAGATATCATGCGCAGCCTCAACAAGCAATTTACTATCTTCGCCAACAATATTCTTCCACTAGAAAAGTAGTAGAGTGTCCCGGGATGAGACATTGGTGAGTCTTAGGGGCCTGTTGGGCCTCAGACCTTGAAGGTCCTTAATTTTGGCAACTCCACGGTTTTAGTGCGAAGCTTGTAAGCGGAGTTGTGGTCCAAAATAGTCTTAGGGGCTTTGGGGTTGGGTCCCATAGTTTTCGGGTACCCATGGTTTAAGCCCATGGTATTGTAATAGTGCACTTGTATAAATAGGCATTGATGTAAAGGAGTCAAGGACAATTTTTGTTATGATATGATGTGATGCAAAGAAGCTAAGGTCTATTTTTGGGTTTAAGATTAAGTCCCAGTTGAGTGCGAGGACGACCTCTACAGCTGAGTGCGCAATTCAGAATTGTTGTTTTGTAAAGTGTTAAATATAAACACAGTTTTATGGACGTAGCCCCTACACTGGGGGTGAACCACGTACATCTTGTGTTGTGGTGGTTCTTTTTACTTTTGTTCCTGTTATGTTTTTATGCATTTGATAAGTAGGTGAATGATAAGTAATATATATTGCTAAGTACTAACTTCGCTGTGAATTCCCAGTTAAGGGTTAAGCAAGAAACTATCTTTTTATCTAAACTGCGAAGCTATTTAAGTGAATGTCGAAGCTCTATATTGCATAATTATTCTTTCTTAAGGCTAAAGGTACAGTAATATCCCTCTTTCGGCTACAGAAACCTGATTCTGCAGCACCCCATAGCTGTTTCGGATGAGACTGCAACCTGTTTGCAGGTTGTTGCCGAAAGGGCCAACACTGTGGGTCTGTTTGTTGGTGTGAAGATAAAAGCATAAGAACCTGGGTCTGCCCTTAGCGCAACAATTTGTTCTAGATCCCTTTCGACTAGGGAGATTCGGCTTAAGTCCGCTTGAGTAGATTTATATGATAACACTCCTCCTTGTGATGCACTATTTGGTGCTCTCATTGTGAATATTGATCCGCCTATGCGCTACCTTCTCCATGCTAGGTTTTTTGGCTTGTTACTAATATGTTAGGCATATGAAAAGTTCAATACAGTTTCATCTAGTTGTTTTTGTAGGGTTGCATTAAATCTCCGTTCTCTACTATTGAGGTGATATCTCTTATCGAGAAATATGATTATGTGTTGTAAACCATTATTTGCAAATCTATCTATCATACTCAAAGAATTGTTGGGTTTTTCATCCTCCATGTTTGGAGGGTTTTTCGAGGGTATATATTGTCTCTCATGGTTGATTGATTTATATGGCTAATTTATGGAGTTGATTTATATGGCTCATTTATGAAGATAATTTATGTGGTTGATATATTTATGAGATTTATATGTGGTCGATATATTTATGTGGATGATATATTTATGAGATTCATATATAGTTGATATTATCATATGTGGTTGATTTATGAGATTCATATGTTGCTGAAATTTATCTATAAAAGTTTTGAAGTTCAAGCTTCTCTGATTTTGCTCAAACATCAACATACCTTAATGTTTTATTGAATGAACAGGTATTCATGGTTGGTTGAACAATGACCCATGTAATTCCATGGTAGTCGCCACTAGCTAAGGTGGTGGAAGCATAATCAAAATACTCAACTTATGGTTGTTCAACATGATTTGTGATTATATTCAGTAATTGGGTATGCCAAGGAGGTAGCGCTACTTTCCCTTCTATTTGCATTCTTATGCACATTAACCAAATATATTATTATTGTAAGAGACTATGATGGAAGGGGAGAATTTGAGATTTTTCTGTTCTCATCTCTACTAAATGGAAGGTCTAGTTTTTCTATGAATCTGTATGTAAATCATGGTGAATGGAAAACGGTTGGTTATAGGGTGAAACAAATACTTCATTCTCTCAAATTTAAATCTCCTAGTTATGGATATGGATTTGGATTGAATTATTATCATTGGAATCAACTTCTTTAGTTTCCATTATGTATGTGATTTAGATAGTTAGGTAGAAGTTATGGGACCATCAATTTGGTATTTAGAATCTTAGTAATGAATATATAATCATGAAAGTGTATATGAACTTTGTTTCAAATAAAATTAAACTCTAGGGTGAATCAAGCATTATGGACCTTATGGCCAAGATTCTATTGGTTAAATTTGAATCTTGAACGATTTATGATATTCACAAAGAGGTATTTGCTTGACGATGTTTTAGGCATTTTCTTGAAGTTTCTAATATTATGTTAGTTTCCTCGAATTTCAGTTTCTAACTTCTAATTTTTAATCCTTCATGCCTTACTAGAGTAATGAAAATAACGCTCCATTATTTCAATTTATTAGCACATTGTTGAAAAAAATTTCTAATGTTAATGCTACCAATTAATATAATTAAAATACAAAATTGAAATTAAAATAAAAAATTGTAATTTATGATAGAAAACTACTATCACACAATAAAATTTAAAACAAAACAAAATAAATTGTATTTAACTACATAAATAATTGGTAATCGAATTTTATGGGAAAACTTGTAAATTTTGGTAACATAACAATTATCTAGAGATTTTTTTTAAATTCATTTAAAATTTTAGTTTTAACCTATTAAAATACGAAAAAATAAAATAAATCGACGTCTTTAGGTTGATTTTATTGGGTCGATGGAAGGATAATGAGCGAAAATGGGGGCCAGTGGGTTCGCTTCATAGATTACTTGAGCTCTATTAATCAATTGATCAGGAGAGTTCAAATAAGATCCCAGGATCAATTTAGCATTAGAGATAAATCAAGCTATTTAATAATCAAATGCACGTTGTCCATTGACCAATCGATGAGTCATTTAGATGAAATTTTTATCGCGTTACTTAATGCTCAGACCCGCAACTTCTATGGGTTAATTTGTTGGTCGATCAGTTGAGAGTGCTCGATAGATAACTAGTCAAGGAGATTGATCAAGCTCTTTTAACCTTATATATTAATTGATCTTAGTGGCTTGATCGAGTTTTTTCTTAAGTCAAGAAAATACTTGATCGATGGTTAAGGCTTGATCAAGATCCTAAAATAGACTAATGGAGTATATGAAAAAAATATACTTCCTTTGCTCGTGTTGCCAGGAATGGTTATCTATATATATGGATTTACCTGTGTGCCCAATATATGTTAGACTAAAACAAGGTATTTCCAAACATGTCATAAATCTTGAGCAACTGCTCACACAAACTGATCATAGCTCAATGCACCAATGCTTTTACATAGCCCTTAGAAAGGGAAATAATCCATGGCCCTATCCAAATAGCTACTTGAGGAAATATATTAAAGCAAAAGGAAAAATATTTCCATGTGATTTTATCACAATCCATCATCAAGCAAATTAACCTCCATTCTCTTTAAATATATATCATGGGCCAATCACGTGTTAATCAACTAATCAATAGGAACTGAGATTGAGGTGAAGATGAACCACTAGACCACTTTATGACTAGAACATATTGTGACCATTAAACTACATAAGTACAAATGCATACTAAAGAAACACACTTTACCAAAATATGCAATAGACCAAGTTGGTTTTAGTTATAACTCCTAAGTGTCTAAATATTTTAAAATCCGCCCCACCTTAACAACAATTGGGGATAACATTGAAGTATGTACAAAGGTGATACAATAGGAGAAAAGAGGCATTAGAGCCTGTCCCCCCTTGATGACAAATTATTGAACTGAGATATAAATTTAAGTTGATAAAACTCTGTTGTTGTAATATGCCTTATAAATATGTCTGCAAGTTAATCTTTTATCACCTAAATTTCACATGACTTTGACATTTTAACACTTGTTATGGAAATACATCATCAAAATACAACATGCACATCACATAGCTTCCCTTTTGCCAAAAATTTGTAGATAAGATGAAATTAACCTTAATCATTAATATGGTGAGACATCCATGCATGTTCACAAAAATAATACCTAGGTGACAGTGTAGTTTCACCAAAGGAACTATTGTGCAACATAGTAATGTGGCTTCATCAAAATAATATATGCATAATAGTGTGAAAAATCCTATGAAAGTTGCGTAGTTTTGCAATAGACATAGAGTCATAAAATAAATGGCAAATTAAAAAAAAATAGATTTACTAAATTTTGCAACATACCAACTTGAATTGACTCCACTCAAGAACTCGAGAATTCAATTTCCCCGTATTGGTACTCGGGAGATTACATTCACATTTTGAACTAGATGTATTCATACCACCTATTTAGATATAAAAGGAGGCCTCATGTATGTGAACCTTATAAAAATGTAGACAAAAGTTATCATATGTTATATTTGTCTTGAATAGCTCTCTTTCATCCCTATTCTTGTCAACAAGTGACATCTCAAGATCCCTTGTCTTTCTCATTGGTAAGCAAGTTTATTCCTTGCATCATTCCCATTTATTTAGATTATGATTGGATATAATACAAATGATCCTCCAAAAGTGAGTGTTGGTTTTCTCAAGGTGACACCATTGTCTTCAAATATTTTCCACTAGAAACCATTGAGTTGATTAAATATTGTCGTTTATTTTGTCTTACCTCATTTTGGAAAGTTTGATCATTATATACAATTGTTTATATGTTGTTATTTAGTTTATGGATTTAACTATTTAGTATTTGTCATAATAACCATTCGCATATATTGTTTTCTTGGTTACAAACTACAAGGAAAGGAGGAATAGCTCTCAATTAAGCCATTTTTCAAACAATAATATTGGCAACTCCACTTTTTTTATTTTTATTTATTTTCCCATTTATTGATTGTCTAGTTTCCATTAGACTAACATTTCTAACCATACCCCTAATTAGTTCATCGTGTAAACTAAAGAACCTTTGTCAATCATCTTCATATCACACGGTTCCTTTGTCTATTTCACATTGAATTGTGCACTTATTCCATCGACAATTGCACTGACATTTGGTTTTTTTATTATATCACACACTATTTCAAAGAATAGAAATTATACCTTGGTCCTTATATTGTCATATGGTTTTATTTTTTTTCATACCGCATGGGTTTTTCATGTGACCATTGAAATCTTGACCTCACACTTTTACTTGAGCACTTAATTACTTAAAGGTCACACTATCTTGCATTTGTGAGGTCTATAACCCACACTAGTTTAAGTAGGGGGCACAATCAACTTACACTTTCTTTCTCTAGGGATTGGGTTTTACGATTACGAACAACCTTATAAATTACAATAGAGAATATTACATCATCTCTTTTCTTTCAAAATATACAAGATGATGGAAATGTAGTGTGGGCATTGTTGTCGAAATGGAGGAAGAATCAAGATGGTTTAGGTAATGACAAGTGGACATTGTTAAGGTCATTACTATGGGCATGAGAAATGACCTAGTAGTTGAAGATATAAAGAAATGAAGATATTGAAGCTAGCCTAAAGAGAGACCTATTTGAGAAGAATTGAAAACCATTAAGAGATCCCTTGTTTAAGCCATCAAAGAACATTGAAGTGTTTAAGCCATCAAAGAACATTGAAGCAAAATGTTGAAGAAAAACAATGTTGAAAAACAATATGGTTGAAGAAAAACAATGTTGAAATATCTTTGAGGTGGAATATACACACAAAGAAACATCTAAGCATAAAGAAAATATGACTGAGAGAACAAGTAATATTTGAATTCAATAGATAATTTGGAAATATTCAAAGGGTATTTTTTCGCTCCAAGAAAGTTTTTATTTTTTTTTGTAGGTTGGACTCTGCCCTAGCTCACCTTGCTCGGGCTCGTGGTTGAGGATTGATCTAGTGCATGAGAGCAGGGTTTTGTGTTGTTCCTCGGGTGGTTGGCTCGCTTCTTGGTGCAAGTATTGACCTGCTTGCAATCTTAACCTGCTACGTTCTTTGCAGTCTTGAAGGCAACGAGGTTGTGTTCATCCAGAATCCGATCTCCTTTTTTCAGCTATTCTTGAGGAGGATTCAGTGTCTGTGACTTGTTCAGCGGGGGATTATATCATTATTGGATCAGATATTACTGAATCAATTGTTCTTGGAGCAAGTCTTTGTAAATGGAATTAATTTTAGATTGTTTGATAGGTTTCTTTGCAGGTCTTCAGTGCCCGGGGATTATGATATGGTTATGGGAGGGAGATCCTTCCCTCCATCAGAAATTGCATATTTCGGGAGTTTGGTTGCAGCAAGTGGAAAAAGGAAGCTTACTCAGATCCAACAAACTTTTGTCAAGAAACTTGACAATATTCCCTCGGTGGCTCTTCCGGTGAAACAACCATGTCGTACATCCATGAATATTGATGATTGGGGTCTCATTGGCCAGTTTACTGGTCTTTGGCCCTCTCCAAAGGCTATGGATGGGTGGGTTCAAAGAAATTGGAAACCCCTAATCTCAGCAGGCATTTGAAGCAATCTGATAGGAAAAGGATGCTATGTCTTTCTCCTTGAGAATTCAGAGGACATAGATTTAATTTTTTGAAAGAGTCCATATTTTATGGGCCCTTAAGGGATTTATCTGAACAAGTGGAACCCTAATTTAAATTCGAATCAAGATCTTCCTTTTGTTGTTCTTGTATGGGTAAGGTTTCCTCACCTCTCTCTTCACTATTCGAATTCAGAGTCTCTTGAAGCTATAGGAAACACTCTTGGGAAGTAAATTGATAAGACTGAAAGAAGAGAACAATATACTTGTGCTCGAATATGTGTCAAAGTGGACCTAAAGGAAGGGATTCCTGAAGCTATTAAGTTGAGAATGGAAAATTGGACTCATTTGCAAGAGATGAATTACAAGCAATTACCTTTCAAGTGCAGACATTGTCATGGATATGGGTACTTTTCCAGATCTTGCAAGAAGAAAATCGAGGAAGAAGCTATCAAATAAAAGGGAGAAAAATGGACACAAGTCTAAAAATATAATTCAACAAAGCAGGGAAACTCTTAAAAAGGAAAAAATTCTGAAACAGGGTCGGGTAGTATCCCCAAACCCAAGGAAAATGAAGTACCAATGAAGGAAATAGTAACACAAAACAACTTCAAAGTTTTGAGTATTCCTGAAGAAAAAGTGCTTACAACTCTTGAAGAGGGAGAAATTCCCCAATATCAAGATCAAAGTCAAGAAGAAAATAAAGAAATAGTTGTGACAAACCAAGGTCCTCCTGTTGATGGTCTCTCTCCTACATATGCAGAAATGGAAAAAAAAGAAACCAATAAACACTGGTTCATCTGATGAAGATTCTATTGAGAGGTCCTCAAAAAAGGGACGCAAATTTCATAAGACAGTCAAGGAGGAAGAAGCAAAAAGGATGAAGATGCAAGGAAGCCAAGCTACAATTGAAATGTCAATTACCAGGAATAGACCTTCTAAAGGAGGCCCTCCTCCTTCCGACAATAATAAATAATGAATATTGTCTCCTCGAACTGTAGAGGGCTCAAAAATTCTTTGAAAGTGGAATCTGTAAAATATCTAGTAAGAATGGATTCACCGGTTATTCTTTTGCTCAAAGAGACCAAATTGAAGAGGACTGTCTTCTATCCTTAAGCAATAAGTATTGGAAAATGAATGTAAAGAAGGATGTGAGTTCTAGAGGTATTGTTGGTAGAATCGATACCTTGTGTCCAGAGAATATCTTTTCTCTTACCATCTCTCATGCAACGTATCATTGGATATACACAAAGATTCAACACTTTCAAAGTAAGACTATTCTTGCTCTTTTTAATCTATATGTACCAGTCAACTATCAAGAAAAACATTAATGTTGGAATTCTCTATCCGCTTTTCTATCAACTAATTCATTCTCCAATATTATCATGGCTGGAGATTTAAACATTATTTTATGTGTTAAAGAGAAAAAAGGAGGCGTTAGTGGGAGAGACCCCATGCTTATTCAGTAAAAAATATTATTCGAACGTGGGTGCTGATTGACTTCAATACTTAGAAAGGAAGATTCATGTGGACAAATAATCCAGTTGGTGCAACAAGTATTTATGCCATGCTAGATAAATTTTTAGTTCAGAGTTCATTGCTGATGGGGAAAAAAATTATTTCATCCAACATATTGGCCAAGCTTACCTCAGATCACAAGTAGATCATGCTGCTAATTGAAGATGAAGAGGACTTGGGACACATTCCCTTTAGGTTCAGTCCATTGTGGAAAGAATAAGAAGGTTTTATGATTGTTGTTTCAAAGGAATAGGATATTCCTGTTATAGGATCGCTGAATTTTGTATGGGAGAGAAAGATTAAAAATACAAAAGAGGCGTTGAAGACTTGGGTTAAGTTCTCTCAGAAAAATCCAATAAGTGTCAGGAAAGAAGCCCTAGGAAAGTTGGAGGAAACACAAATGGAAATGGACAATTCAGAAATCACCCCTGCTCTGTTGGAAAAAAAGAAAAGAGCAAGGTTTAGCTCCATTAGAGCATTTAAATGAGAAGAAGAATACTGGAGATTAAACTCAAGGAGTACTTGGTTGCAAGACGGATATTAGAACACTTATTTTTTTCACAAGCAGTGTAGAGCCAGAATATCCCAAAATCATATTTCAGAAATTTCTTCTTTGCCTAGTGAATTTTTTAAAGGAATTTCTCAAATAAAACAAGTGGCTGAAGCTCATTTCCAGAATCGTTTTAGTGAATATGGTTGCATAGAATCTGATTTTACAACTGATTTCCTATCCAACATCCCTTGCATGGTGTATGAGGAAGAAAATATTGAGTTAAAGAATCCTTTTGCAGAACAATAAATTATTGATGTTATTTGGGCTCTGGAGTTGGATAAATCCCTAGGTCTTGACGGTGTCTCCTTTCACTTTTATCGAGTTTGCTGGAAAGTTATCAGGAAATATCTTCTCCGGATTTTAAAATATTTTCATTTAAAAGTCAAAGTTGGTGGATGCACAAATTCCACATTTCTGGCTTTAATTCCTAAAGAAGTTAACCCTTCTTCTTTTGATCAATTCAGACCTATTTCATTATGTAATGCATCTTATAAAATTTTCTCTAAACTCTTAGCTAAGATGATCAAACCTCTGCTTGGGAAGTTGGTTTCACCTCTTCAAGGTGGGTTTGTCAAAGGGAGGCATATTTTGGATAATGTAATTCAAGTACAAGAATCCATGCATTCAAGCTTTGGAAGGAAGGAGAAGGGCATGATAATCAAACTTGACATGGAAAATGCATTCAACAAGGTAAAGTTTTCCTTTCTATACTCAGTTCTCCGCTCTTTTGGCCTTATGCCTGGCTTTATAAATTTGATAAAAGCATGCATTGATAAACCTTGGATAGTGCCATTAGTAAATGATAGACCAATAAACGTTTTTCAAGCAACCACGGTTCTTCATCAGGGATGTCCTCTTTTTCCATTTCTATATATTCTTATGGCCAATTCTTTAAGTAGAAAGTTAACAGAAGGGGAAAATGCTAGGATCATCCTGGGAATATCATCATCAGTTGGAGTAGAACCTATTATCCGTGTATTATCCATGCTCTATTTGCAAATGATACTTTGCTTTTGGGAGGGGCTTCTTTAAACATGGAAAGAGTATTTTCAAACATTATGAATTAGTTCTGCATCATTTCAAGAGCAGTTATTAATACTTGAAAGAGTGCGGTGTATTGTTGGAATGTAGATCAATCAACAGTAGAAAACATTTCTCAGATTTTGGGTTTTGAAGGGTTTGCTACTTGGGATAAGGTTAAATACTTGGGTCTTCCATTAACCCTAGGGAATAACAACCCTTCACTCTTGCTAGATATCATTGGCAAGTTAAAAGCTAATATTGCTTCGTGGGGTGGCCACTGGATGACGAAGGTAGGAAAGCTCATATTGATAAAGTATATTCTTTTATCCCTTCCTATTTACCAGTCATCTCTTCTCCTGGATCCAAAAAAGATTATTTATCATATTTCTAAGCTGCTCAGAGACTTTCTTTAGAGAGGAGGGAAATTTTTTTTGGAACCGTATGCATCTGGTTAAATGGGAAATTGTAAAAGGCCTGTTCTTGAAGGTGGGGTGTAAATCAGAGATCCGGGTTTGTATAATTTAGTTGTGGGAGGTAAATTGCTATAGCAGTTGTTCTCTAATAAAAAGCACCCAGTAAGACAATTTTTTTGGAAAAAATATCTTCATGGATGTCACATGCCCCAATTTTGTAAAATAATGTTATTTGTTTTGAATTGATTCCCAAGACATTATGTTAAATTTAATGCTAAGTTGGAACTGATGACTCAGCAGAGTCAAAAGATGTGGAATGTAATTCTGAATATTTTATTTTTAAATAAATAAAAGTGGAGACAACATCTTGGGAGAGCTATTAAAAAGAGTGTTACTGGTCAAGATGGTGGAAGGAACTAGGTGGAGAGCAAAAAGACAAGTGGCAGCATCCTTAAACACTTCCTATGTTACAGGTGGCAACTTCCCTACATTTGGGGTCATGATCCCCCAAGAAAGTGGGATCAAAGCAGGTGGCTCAATTAATGACAACTAACCCAAAAAGACCTAGGCAATCTTATAAAAATGCCCAATGTAGAAAGCCGAGGATGCTCATATTTTCGAGGAGAAGAATCATTCAGGGGGAATGCACTTCAAGGAATTCATTGGGAAAAAGGGAAACTGTAAGGAAGGTGTTTTGAGGGATAAACTCCAAGAACTTGATCTAATATAGATTTTTAGCCGAGAGATCTGACTGACGGGTTCAGGATTGGTATTGAGTCTAAGGACTAGTACTTTGGTTATTTCTCCACCTAGTTCCAGCCAAGGATACCAGAGCACACTCGGGGGTCCTGAGGAGTCGTTGTTTGAGCGCTCTGCAGGAGTTGGGAGGGAGGAACGACCTCCCATTGCTATTGTTGACTAGCTTTAAGATAAGGTTCTGCTATCTTCTAATTTTTGTGTTAAAGTTATATCTATGTGTGAGTAAATGATGCATGTTCATGTTATGATGTAAACTTAGAGGGTAGAATATCTTAGCTTGTTTAGTAATGAATCTATTCTTGATGAAAAATAAATCCTACCTGTGTTTTTCCCCATCTGGAGTAATCCAGATCGTACTCTAGCATAGGTGGTGTATTTAAATGAAGAAAGTATGATGTAAATTTAAAATAAGATGTTAGTTTGAATACTAGAATGCTTTCTTTTATTAAGATATTTGTTATCAGAAGAAATATTATTTTGTACATAGAATAGTGTTAGATCTAGACTGTGAATGTCAGAATATTAGAAAAGGAAAGGGAGTTATATCATTATACTAATAGTAGAATGTTTTGGTAGATGAAACAGTATTCTTCACAGTATTCACTTCCGTAATCCTTATATCTATTTTGAAACAAAAGGAAAAGAAGATAATAGTTAAAAGGTGTAATATTGGGTTAAATAAAATGCCTTTTCAGCCCTGTAGTTTATTTTCTTTCCTAATTAGGATAACTACTGTATTCGTAGCAACCAAACTGTGAGTAAGAATGGAAAACCTTGACTTAATTCTAAAAGATAAAACTAGTTGGTTTAAGATTGTTATCTAAGTGATTCCATTTATGACTGGAAGGGTAAATAATTTATACTTTTTATCTAACTGAACTTACACAAGTTCTACAATTACTAACCTGTCTCTTAAGGAATTCAAACAAATACTACTATTTATTTAGAGAAAGGAACACAATTAATTTGTTATTACCCTTATTTGATAAATTCTAATGTTATAATCTAAATAGGGTAATATAGATACAGAAAGAATTCTTTATAAATTATTTAGTATAGAAAGCATAAGAGTATAGCAATAAAATATTTTCCCATCTATACACTTCATAAATAGACTAAGTGTAACGATAATGTACATAAATATAGAAATAATAAGTATTTATAAGTAAAATAACATTCTTTTAACCTTATAATAACATATCAAGTAAATATAAAACCCTGTACTTAAAAAATGTAACTATATAGTTACATAAGTACAATTCTAAAAACATTGAATTATTTATTTTTCTAAAGTTAAAAAATACAAAATAAATATTTAAAACCTTATTAGAACATAGGTAATTAAGGTAAAATAACATAAAAATAATATACAGTTATCCTAAATAGGTAACATTAAAATAATTTACAGAGTAAATTCAAATGTAATAGCTTGCGGGAAAATAAATTAACAGAACATAAACATGCTCGAATAACCGAGCTTAATAACCCATTATACAATATAAGAAATAAAAGAGTAAATTATAGTATTATATTGTAATAAAAAGATAATTTAAAAACAGTAAATATATCTTTACATCGTTGAGTTAGGGTAAAAACCCTAATGTATCAAAATTTACAACAGAAGTATCAAACAAGTGAGTCTAAGCTCCTTTTTGATGCCTCTCTGCTTCTAAGAGTTAACAGAGAATGGCTTAATAGGCCTTCCATCATTTATACATTTTATACATAAAACCAGAAGCAAAAATCAAAATTTACAGGTCACGGCCTAAGCCGGAAGCCCCGCATAAAGCAAGGGTTTGTCATGAACAAAAACAACGAACCAAGTTAACCCAGGTAAACCAAAACCATGAGGGTCTTTGCAGGCCACGGAGACCAACCAATAAATGTTCCATACAGAACTGTACAAGGACGAACTGCCATGGGTTAACCAGGGCTTACCCATGAGTAGGTTGTTGACCCAGCTTTGTACCGGCTACGTAGAAGGACAAGTCTGTCACCTGTGAAACAGCCCAAGATAATTGTTATTAATTTTAAATTTATATTAAACAGAAATGCAAGGAAACAAGATGCAGATAATATCTTTTACCTGAGCTTCAAGGTAATGTAACCACCCATAAACAGAAGTGCCGCCACCAACGCAAGGAGAAACAAACCCTTCATTTGTTACACGAAAGAGGGAGGTTACCAATGCAGCAACAACCAATGATAGCCAAGAGTTGGAGCTACAAGCCAAGCAAATATAAACACTTGGGCCGCCACTACTCCCCAACCAAATTGTTCACTCTGCTAAGAAACCCTAAGACTCAACAAATCATAAGATGTGAATCCACGGCTCTCATTACTGGGCCAAAGAAAAAAGGAGACTTTTACAGTCTGATAAAATCTAAAATGAGCAAGCCACGAAGGTTAAACCCTAAAGGAAAACAACTATCATGTTGCAAGCAGTGAACGCTCCTTACAGCTCTTTTCTATCAACTTCCAAGGCAATCTTTTGAGGTGCAAGAAGCAAGTTGGGAGACTATCATCATATCAGTTGCAGAACCGACATGGACGTCAAAACATAGTAGCAGAGCGGCCGGAGGCCCGAAAACGACGAAGGAAATAACAAGTCTAGGGTTTCCAATCGCCTTTTATCTTCACAATGCTTGGCTATGATGTTTGCACGTACACATTTAAATAATTTGCCATGCAGTGGGTAATCTATATAGTTCCGGCGTGCAATCAAACGCATTGATTTTATTCCAATCATATGGTGATTCGAAAGTTCCACAAGGTCCTATACTCCCGAAGTCAACCAAACATGCACGCTGCAATGTTAAAAGAGAACTTTAGTATCAAGGTTAGGTCTTATAACGTACCAAGGGTATGAACAATCTTGCGACCTATCACCTTACGCAAGCAAAGTATGCATTCAATAAATGATCATAACCTAATGAAGGGTTATGCCACTTTAATATATTACCAAAGAAATTCTTAAAACTTATCTATGTTAAGATGCCCTTCTTGCTAGCTTATTTCTAGTTTGCCTTTGAGTCTCTTTTATAAACTATTAGGTTTACAAATGAAAATGTTAAGCCCTAGGTATATTTTGGGCTTGTCATTGGATTTTTGATGATTTAATAACAATAACTGGACAGTATCTTCCAAGTAAGTTATGTGTAAAAGAACTTAGTTCATCAACACTAACTTAATCCATTTGATAGCAGTATGTAATGATGATATAATCCTTTTTAATCCTCAAAGTTTTATAAGTTAGAATAATAGTATAAAAACTCATTAACTATTGTGCATTACTTTTCTCATCAAAATATTTTTGTCGTGATGTAAATTGTTTATGGACACAGTTTAGGTAGACCCTTAAACGTAAAACCCCACCATCTTTAACCTGTGTGTAAGGAAGATTAAAGGAGTTTACACATGATGACTTTGGTAAACATTGATAAACATCGAAGAGGTTAGTTCGCAATAAAAATTATAAATTACAAACTAGAGAGAGAGAGCAACTGTCACCAATACTGTTAGGACTAAATCTCTTTTCTATGGCATCTTTAAAAAAATAACAATCTAATGGTTTTACCTCATAAAAGCATTTGAAATTGAAACAACATTTATATTCTTTTACTGAGCTATTATTTGCAATGAACATATATCTGCATGCTTTATGATTATTGAAAAGAAGCACCAGATCCTTCTTACCTGTAAATATGTGAGATCAGGTAAACTTTCTGCGTTAGCTCAAAAGCTAAGTAAGCCCCAGAATACCAAGACAGTTCCACCTTGTTGTCGCAAAGAAAAATAAATCATTAAACTGAAAAAGAATTATTCTATAAGATAAACATAATCGAGTAGATAATTCAGATTATAAAATCAATAACATATAACTAATTAAAGCAATTAGTTGACTGCATTATTGGATATTATCTGTAGTTTCAAAATTTTAAATTTTTTCAGTAAATTTGGGGTTTTGACATGTGGTATCAGAGCACAAGGTTCAAACACTAGGCCTTGATGTAGCCCGACTAGCTTGCATAGAACAGTAAATTCAAATAATATGCTAACATATATATATATTTTTATGTTAAGAACAGAGAATTGCCTTTTTTTGAAGTTTAACATGCAGGTATGGAAAATCTAGGGGAGTATGCATAGGAGGAGTCTCCAGATATAGAAACAAGAAATTTTCCCAAAGAACCTATATTAGAAGATGTGACTACCAACTCCTCAGAGCTGTTACAGACTGTACAATATTTAAAAACTGAAATGGAGTCTGTAAAGAGGGAGAATGAGAGGATTCTGAAGGCTCAGGAAGAACTGAATCAAATTTTAATGGAAAAATTTCAAACTGAAGGAAGGGGTAGAAGGTCAGAATCTGAAGATGTCAGTCATCAAAGAAAATCCAAAAATATGAAGCTTGCAAAAACTGAAAGTAGTTCATCATCTGAAGGGTTTATTGAACGACAAAGTTACCATACTACTAGTGACAGTAGTGAAGATGATTTGTATGACAAGAAGAATAAATACAAACCATCTGAGGAAATTTCAGGGGAATTCAAAAAGATAAAGCCACCAAATTTTAATGGAGAGACTGAGAAGGGGAAGGAAGCAGAGTCTTGGTTGTTCGGGATGAAGAAGTACTTCCAAATATATAATTACTCTAACCAGTTAAAGGCAAGGATGGCTATATATAACCTCTTAGGAAAAAATGACATATGGTGGCAAGACTTGAAGAGAGTCAAGGGTATAAGAGAGAAAGAAGTTAATTGGAGTACCTTTAAAAGGTATTTCAAAAAGAAATTTCTGTCTGAGCAGTATTACGAGGAAAGAGATAAAGAGTTTTATGAATTGAAGTTAGGTTCAATGACAATGAAGGATCTAAACAGCAAATTCTTAAGTTTACTTAGGTATGTACCCTACCTAGTAGATGAGAAACCAAAAGTACAGCAATTTCTTAGCTGTCTACCGTATCATATTAAAGACAGAATTGAATATGATAACCCAAATACTTTGGAGGAAGCTATGAGGAAGGCTAACTTTTGTTTCGAGAAAAATTGGAAGAAAGAAGGCTTAGCCAATTGGAAGGCTAAGAAAAATAACAATCATCCTGAATTTAAGAAAAAGGAATTTGTACCTCACAGAAATTTCAAGAATAAGAAGACCAAAAATTATTCTAACAATAAGAATTTCCAGGGAAATAGGAATAGTACTTCCAACAATTCAAATAATTTTAAGGGCAAAGAAAATGCAATTAATCATGGAAATTTTACCAAGAGTTTTGAACGTAAAGAGCTTGTTAAGTGTCGGGAATGTAATGGCCCGCACTATGCCTCAGTCTGTCCAAACTAGAAGAAGACTGTTAGCAATATTCAGGAGGAGATGACCGTTGGGGATCTAGCAAGGAGCATGCCCAGAATTAACGTGGCTTTGGAGAACCGCCAAGATGAATATCAGACTTCCATGGTGGAAGTAGAAGGTATGGTTAATCAAACCCCTGTAACCATTTTAATTGATCCAGGAGCTAGTCTTAGTTATATTGCACCTCAGGTAGTGGAAAAATTTAAGTTGTCTGTCGATAAGTTTGAGAATTCATGGTTAGTTCAATTAGCCACTGGGGCTAAAAGAAAAATAACTTGTTTTGTGAAAGAATGTGCTTTACTTATGGATGAATTTGAAACTGTAGTTAAAATTAATGTTTTTCCACTTGGCTCATATGATTTGCTGATTGGTATGGACTGGTTAGAACAACATAAAGTAATTTTAAACTGTTACGATAAAACTTTCACATGCTTAAATAGTGATGAACAACCAGTAAAGGTTAAGGGTATTCCTAGAAAAACTATGATAAGGCCACGGGGACTTCACTTAGTGAACCTCTCACATAGCACGTGCAATCGTGGGATATTAAAGAATACCCTTAATTTCTAGAGATATTGACCCAAACTCTTTTTGTTGAAACCCCCTCCCAATACTTAAAACCTCCTCCCCACCCCTTTTTATACCTCAATCCTTATAAACTACCCTACCCACCCCCACCTTAAACCCCTCATCCCTCCAATACCTGCAATATATTGGTTCAATTTTTGATAATTTTAAAACCCACAATATGAACTAACGTTATAGGATATTGGTCAACAAGTGAAGCCCCCGTGGGTAAGGCAGATTTCTGCTTTACAACTTAAAAGAGCAGTTAGAAAAGGATGTAAAGCTTATGCAGTGACCATTATAGATAAGGAAGGTAAAACTAAAATAGATACATTAAAAATAGAAAATATCCGTGTTTTAAAAGAATATATTGATGTATTCCCAGAAAAAATTCCAGGATTACCTCCAAAAAGGGAATTGGATTTCACCATTGAACTGGTACTGGGTGTGGTACCTAGCTCAAAGGCTCCTTATCGAATGTAGATATTGGAACTTAATGAGTTTAAATCACAATTAAAAGAGTTAATTGATAAAAAGTACATTCGACATAGTGTGTATCCCTGGGGGGCACCGGTCATCTTTGTTAAAAATAAAGACGGAACTATGCGATTATGCATAGACTACCATCAGCTAAACAAGATGACTATCAAAAATAGATATACTTTGTCCCGCATAGATGATCTATTTGATCAACTACGTGTAGCCACAATGTTTTCAAAGATAGATTTGAGCTCAGGATATCATTAAGTGAGGATTAAAGATGAAGATATCTTCAAGACAACCTTTAGAACAAGATATGGACACTAAGAATTTGTTGTAATGCCATTCGGGCTTACTAATGCCCTAGCTGTCTTTATGTTTTTAATGAATAATATAATGCATAAGTATTTAGCTGACTGCATTATTGGATATTATCTGTATTTTCAAAATTTTAAATTTTTTCGGTAAATTTGGGGTTTTGACAATGGAGGCTCTCTAAGAAACCTTCAATTAGAAAATACTCCAAAAGGCTCTAATATCTAGAATTTGTGTAGAAGATGTATTGAATTTTTTTTCGAATCATTTATATAGAGTTCCAGGAAATGGTAGACAAACGTTTATGTGAGAAGATAAAATTCTAGGGAACGTGTCTCTGAATTCAGACGTAACTTTCAATAATCTGATGATATGGTTAGTTAATAAAGATCTCCATTGTTTATCTGACTTCATCATCTAGGATTGCAAAGTAAATTGGTAGTCGTGGTACTCTCACAAAATACCAAAACGTGCTTCTCTTTTGCATACCCGGCAGAATTCATTGCTGTAGAAATTAAATGGAATGGATCCAATTCATTCTTCTCGCAAGGATACATGGGGATGGGGACCCATAGGCATTTACACTATTGCTGAAGGATTTAATTTTTTGCAGAAATCATAGGTCTCTATTCTGCCCCTCACTAGCTCTCTCGACGCATCCTGTTGGAAGATGGTTTGGAATTCACCCAACATTCCAAAAGTAATTTTTTTTACTTGGACCATTATGCACTAGAAATTATTAATCGGTGAAAATTTATTAATACAAGGATTCTATGGTCCTTATAGATGTTGCTTATTACTTCAATCTGCTAATACTTCGCCTCATATATTTGTTGGGTGTGTTTTTGCTTAGGAAGTTTGAGCTCATTTTATGCGTGGGTTTCCTTCTTTTTCTCCTCTAAATTATGACCCTGTCATTCTTTATAAAATTTGGAATTCAAGGTATCTAGACTCTTCAATCAGTCCAACATGGAGAAAAATGTGGCAAGCCATTCCCAAATTTGTATGGTGGAAAATTTGGCTGACAAGAAATGATATGATTTTCAACAATAAACTTTCGAAGTATGAAATTGTAGCTTTAAAAGCCAAGGATTTTATTTTGGAAGCAGTGGGAAATACTCAACTAGAATAAATCAAATTAGAAGCTGAGCATAAATGGTTGGGATCGAGGCAAGAGGATAAAGTTCAGCTGGGATCGAGCAAGCCATCTATTAAACCAACTTGGAAGATTAGAATTTTAGAGAAGGAATTTTCAGAATAATGGAAATTGAAAAATAAAGTCTCAATCTTCTTCGATGGAGTGTCAAAAGGAAATATGGGGAAAGCTAGAGTAGGGGGTTTGATCTATTATCCTGGTGGAATGCTAGAAACAAGTTTCAGTTGGGGAGTAGGACATCTTACAAATAACCAAGTAGAATTATATGCCCTTCTAAAATCTTGTCAACTTGTAAAGGAAGCGGGACACAACAATATTGAAATTTTTGGAGACTCTGAAATCATCATAAAATTTTAAATTCTGATTCAAACTTCAACAATTCAAGTTTGAATGTTACCATGCAAAGGATGCACTTCATTTTAATTGATTGTGTTTCAGTCTCTTCTTATCACATTCTTAGAAATTTAAATAAGCTAGAAGATTACAAAGCCAATCAGGGATGCCTACTTTCTACAAGAATGATATGGTTGGACAATGATCCTAGCTCTATGAATCCTATGACTTGATATGGGAAAAGACAAATGTTGATTCTACAAAGCTGATTTTTTGGAAAAAATGTAATTGGACGAAGGCCCATTCAATTCTTTATCAATAAAAATGGAAAAAAAAAATTAATCGTTTTGGTTAAAAAGAATTATTTGAATTCAATAGGTGTAAACAATGTTTAACTAAGTCATTGATCTCCAATAGAATGATTCAAAGAAGCCCCAAGTAAGTGGGATCAATAAATAAAATTTTATTTGAATATTATAAATGCTTGTTGGTTGGATGCATTTGTGGTGTGTGAAGGGTGTGGAACTAATATGAGTACGTAGAAAATACAACATAGAATATCAATATCTCATTTATCTAAAGAATGAACAAAAGAATAATATTTCATTGCAAGAGTTTGTCAAAAACTTTGGGCTATATTTATGTCTTCAAAATTGTACACAAATACACAATAGTAAGAAGGGAAACAAAGGTAGTGAAGTCATGTGGATCAATAGCTCGTGTCATATAGCAATGAACCCTAGGGTGATGCAGAGAATATTGAGAAGAATGGTAATTTGATATATTATGAAGATCTAGGTTCACTCTTTCATATTGTGATTAAAGGTGATGCATTATATTGATGTATGAGTGCACTGGAAGGAAGTTAAGGCTAGTTTGTGCTCTTAAGAAGAATACAGTAGTAGAGACAGAATACTTTGTGACTAAATCTTGGATCTTGGATGATGGGAGTAACAAATTTTGTCAAAAGGTTCATTTGTTGATAAAAGAGAATTGAAAAGAGGCCAATTCCAAATCCAAAAGAAGATATAAAGAATGTTGAAAAAAGAGTATTGAAAAGAAGAAGTCTTGTCATTTGCTAAACACGAAAACCTATTACATTCCTAGAATAAGGTCGAATCCTTCACATATCAATTAGAGATGAGAACATTTGAAAGATTGATATATTTCCAAGCATGGGTTGAATCATGTGTACATGTAGTCATTTGTATTTAAAGTTTGTAGCCTCCACATCTTAGTTGTACATAAGATATTTTGAGAGATTGTTGTCTCTAATTATTGTATTCTCTTTTGTTTTTCTATTAGTGATATGCATTGATATTTCCATATAAATTTTGTGTACTCTCATATTGATGATGAATTCATGAGAAATATAGTTATTGAAACTTAATTGATAAGAAGTAAAGTTGTAATTTCAAAGAGATATTGATTCACCCCCCTCCTCCCCCCCCTCTTAGTTTCTCGATGTGCTCAACAACTGGTATTAGATCCATCTTTGTTAGAAAAATAGGATTGCAGATCAATAAGAATAAACAAGTTGCAAATATTAAAACATAAACATATTACAAGAGAGACACCAATATAACGTGGTTCACCCAAGATGGGCTACGTCCACAAATAAATTGCCATCCATTTATTATTATACCATGTAGTAAATACGAAGGGATACAACCTGCAGCAAACCTGCTTCACTTCCTCTTCACTCTCTCATGAGCTCTCTCACACAATCAGAAAGACTGTTTTACAATGCTACAATACAGTACACAATTGTATTACAATTTTGTTTCCTTTTATAAAGAAATTACCATGGGAAAATACCATGGGCTTGTGAATTGTTGGCCAACAAAAATCCCAAAATTTTATTTGGGGTATTTTCCCCTGAACCCACATGGGAGGGAAATGTTCCCCTGCGCCCCCCTGTTGTGATGAGTGTATAGTAAAAATGGCGTACAAACACAACTGAACAATAACATCTCTAAATCAATAATATTAGATTCCACAACCAACAATATCCCACTTGGATACTGATCATAAAAAATACACCTCTACTGCACTTGCTGGAATATGCGCTGAACCTTGGAATTAGAAAATTTCCCTTCTTCACCTTCATGATTGAAGGCCAACTGAAATTGACCAGGAACACAGTTTCTCTTTGGTTACTAACTTTGTCAACATGTTTGTAGGATTCTGGCAAGTATGTATCTTTTCCAACTTTAACAGTTCATCTTCCAGAACATATCGTATGAAATGGTACTTGAGCAGTATATGTTTATTCTTGGAATGGAAGGATGAATTCTTTGCAAGATGAATGGAACTCTAGATGTCACTGTACAACCTGATATTATCCTTCTTCTTACCCAACTACTCTATGAACCTACACAACAAAATCATCTCTTTACTAGCCTATGTAGAAGCAGTATACTTTGCTTCCATTAATGGAAGTGCAACAATCTTTTGCAGTCTCAAAATCCAACTTATTGTTCCACCTATAGTAAAAACATACCCTATGGTGCTCTTCTTGTTTTCTTGATCACCTTCCATATGTGCATCAATATATCCCTATAGAATAGTGTACGAACCTTCAACTCATAACTCATGAGAAGTGGTACCTCTCAAATACCTTAGAATCCATTGTACTACCCTCCAATGATCTTTACCAGTATTTTTCATATACCTGCTTAGAACTCCCATTGCATGTGCAATATCTGGTCTTGTGCACACCATGGAATAAATCAAGCTTCCAACTGCTGATGAGTAGGTAACATTGGACATGTATTCTATCTCCTCCCATGCCTTGGGACACAAATCCATACTTAGTTTGAAATGGCATGCGAAAGGTGTACTAACTGGTTTTTGATTCTGCATTCTAAACCTCTCCAACACATGTCAATTTGCAAATTTTCTTGTCTCTTATTATTATCATACCAAGGATTTGCGTTGGAGCACCCAAATCATTCATCGCAAATTATTTAGATAGTTTCATTTTGAGGACATTTATATCCTGCATGTTAGACCATGCAACAAGCATGTCATTCACATGCAATAACAAGATAATATATCTTCCATCATCTAGCCTCTTGAAATAAACACAATGATCAGAATGACATCTACTATAGCCATGTTCTGTCATAAACCTATCAAATTTAAAACACCAATGTCTTGGAGCTTGCTTCAAACCATAGAAACTATTCTTCAACCTGCAAACCAAATTCCCCTTTCCTTTGATCTCATATAACTTTGGTTACTCCATATAAATCTCTTCCTCTAGATCCCCATGGAGAAAGGTCATTTTTACATCTAACTATTCAAGATGCAAATATTCTACCACCACTAGTCTTAGAATAGTCCTAATTGAAGTCATTTTAACAGTAGGAGAAAATATTTCATCAAAGTCTATACCCTTATTTTGTGCAAACCCCTTTACAAAAAGTCTAGCCTTGTACCGCTTCTTTCCTCCATGTTCTTCCTTCAACCTATAAACTCATTTATTCTGTAATGCTCTTTTTCCAGTAGGAAACTCAACCAAATCCCGATTCTAGTTTGTTACCAATGAATCCATCTTCTCATTCATGCCTTGCTCCCACTTCTTTCTAGTTTCTAGCTACATTGCCTCTTCATAACATTATGGTTCACCAAAATCAATCATCAATAAATAGTATAGTGAAGGAGAGAAACATTCAAGGGGTCTACTTAACTTGTTATACCTTCTTACATTTGCAGGAGTTTGAACTACCTGCTACTTCTCTTGATTTTCTGGTACCTTTGGAACTTAATTTTCTTTTATTTCATCAAGCATTGTGTACTCTATGTTTTTCTTTTCCTATTTATTTACCTCCAACTGATCTTTATACATAACCTTTTCATTGAATAATACATCTATAATCCTAATGATTTTTTTATTTTCATAATACCATAAGAGATAACCAAAATCATCAAGGAGAAACCGAGATCAAGCGATTGAGGAAGAAGGCTGGATGGAGTTATTATGTAGGAGGTAAAGGGTTTTGACAGAGGATGGTGGAGGACAAAGGGGGGGTGGTTTGTCCTCCCAACCCCCAGAATAAATGGGTCTAAATATTGGTGAGATCCCAATAAACCTGGCTGAAGGCCAGAACCAAGGCAAGGGACGGAAGGTTAGGAATCCAGGGAAATGCATGGCAAAAGAGGCCTTGATTCCTTCCATGACAGTAATATCTTCAAATATTAGAGATCGGATCCAATGTATGTCTGATCATTCCCTAATTGGAAAGTTTGTTGGAATGCAACCCTCGGAAAAATCCCTAATCTAGTGGACCAATTCGACCTTGAAACCAAAGGGTGACTTTGATCTCCACTTGGGTTCAAAAGGGTTGTTCATTAGCTCGTTTATCAGTCTGGAAGATATGAACCAAGTTTTGGATGGGGGTCCTTACTTTTACTATTTTGCAGGCTTATTCCTGCGCCCTTGGAAAGATACATTCTTCCCATAATAAGAGGATATGAGAGTCACCCCAATATGGACCAGGTTGCACTCTCTCCCTAGTGAATATTGGGATCCAAAAGTTTCGGAGGATCTAGGAAACTATTTGGGGAAATTGATCAAAATTTATAAGAAAACAAAGATCCATCAATATACTGCTTATGATAGGATATGTGTATACATCGATCTATCCAAGGAACCACTGAAAGCAATTAGGATGACATGGGAAGATGAGTACTGGTTGCAAACCCTAGATTATGAGCAGATCCCTTTTTGTTGTTGCATGTACCATGAATATGACCATCTATTTAGGGAGTTCCCAATGAATAAACCCAAGAAAAAGATGGAGAAGGCAGGAGATCAATCGAACCAGGGGTTTACAAAAGTTTCGTCATGAAAGAGAGGAAATTGAAAACCAGAAAATCAAGAGGTGCATAAGAAATATGCAGTCTCAAATGCTTTCAAGATCCTGGAAAACTATGATGAGGAGATATCAGTCAAACAAAGGAAGGAAAAATTAGTTTCTATGCCCATTTTTGAGTTGCCTAAACTGGATCCCTTGATGGATATTGATCCTGACAAGGAAAAAGGGGGTGAAGGACTAGGTCAGGAATCGAGGAAGGATGCAAAAGACATGGATATAGGTGATATATATTTGGAAGGTATTGAAAAAACCTCCGTAGATAAAGGGAAAGGGTATGTCCCACAGGAAAAATTCATCCTCCTCAAAGAATCTATTCTGAAGTCCAGATCATCCGTTCATCTTGGGATCATTTCTATATTTCATAAAGACATGAAGAAGAAATTCAAGGAACAGGGAAGGAAGACAGGAAGAAAAATAAATAAACAAAGGGTTGCAGAAGTGGGAAAGGGACTGGTCAAGTTGGGTCAATATCTGAAAATTAAATATTCCTTGGGTTTGTAATCTTGTCTAATGAAGATCCTATCCTGCAATATAAGAGGCTTAAATAGCCCGAGAAGATTCAAAATCTTGAATAAAAAGGTCAAGAAGACAAATCCAACCATTGTATTTTTGCAAGAAACAAAATGTCAAGTAGATCATAACCAGAACCTTAGGAGGAGAATTTGGATGAGATGTGAATGGATGGGGATAGATGTCAGAGGTTTCTCTGGAGGATTGGGTATTATTTGGGACTCTACCTGGGTAAGTCTGAGTGGCATCCAAGGGACCCAATACTCTCTCTCAATATATTTTAAGGTTGTAGGTTTCCCCATTTATGGGTTGGTGACGAATGTCTATGGACCACAAGGGGTGGGGGACAAGAGGGATTTCCTCTAATCTCTTAGATGTCTGCAGGAAGTTATGGACAATTCCCATTGGGTGGTTGGGGGTGAATTTAACTTGATTACCTCCATAGAGGAAAAAAAAGTGAGTCAAATGCAGACTAGAGGAGGAATGTGAAATGTTTCGGGAAACCATTGAGGAGCTAGGCCTTGTAGACATTATTCTGGGGGAGGGATGGTCCATGTTGAACAATAAAAGTTCAATAGATAGACACATAGCCTCCATATTGGATCGATTTTTAGTCTCTAAATCTAAAATTGACTTAGAAAGTGAGATTTACAGTGCAACGTTTCTGGGGATGGCTTCTGACCACTGGCCAATTGAGCTTATGTGGAGTGGTTTGGGGTCCTGTTGGAAGCCAGCAACAACCTCTTCATTTCTCAATAAGATGAAGAGAGATCAGCTCTTCATATGATTCATCAATTCAAAATTATGAAAGAGCACCTTCAGAATCTTTGATTCTGAAGGTACTCTCAATCAAACGAGAATGATATGATGTTTCGGAAGTTGGTGAAGACATGCTCATAAACTTGGAATTTAACAACTTTCAGTAAGTCTCATAATTTTTCATGAATTTATTTAATCATTAAGATAAATTTATGTGACTTAAGAAATCTGAAATAGTATGCCAAGAGAAAATCAATAAAATACATTTTGTGTTTGTTTAAAACCTAGATAAGGGTAAGGTATTAATATTCCTAAGTTCATAGAACTTATGGTGACTTTTAAAAGTTTATATTCCATACAATACCTTACTATGATTTTTGTAATTAATGAATAAAGTAATTTTTATATAGGAATGTTTTACATAGGACTGTTTCATCACTTAATATCCTATCAATCTAATGTTGGATATTCCTAGATAGGATGATTGAAAGGTTTAAAACTAAGTCATTGTATATACGTAGCATAGATATAAAATCAAGCTATGTTAACATTAGAATATGTGATTTCATCACCTTGCATGCCACCACTTAACACGATTAAACTGGAGATGACAGATAAGATTGACTGAGTTTACAGTTAAAGTTAACACGATTAAAGTTAACTGTTTATTTGCAGTTATTTTTAAGTTCTGTTGTCATATAACAGAGTGACTTATTATTCATGATTTAAATGTGTCTATTTGAATTATGCTTTAGTCTTTCTGTTCATCTTTTACTGATTAATAGTTAATATAATCTTTAAATATGCTCTCAGCTGAGATAGGATTTATAGAATAGTTTAGATTAAATTTTATTTTTAAGTAGTTGGATTAACAACTGTTAAATTGATTTTCATACTTTGTATAAGTTTTATAAACTTAAAACTTCCCAAAATCAAAGTATTTCCTTAATAAAGAAATTATAGGACAGTTTAGATAGTTTAATTTAATCATTTAGATAAAAATAACATTAGAATAGGTTAGATTTTGCTGGTTTTAAGTTCTCCTTAAGAGACAAACTAGTTGGTAGAAGGACCATAACCTGCGAGGTTTTGTTAATTCAAACACACTGGATGCTGCTTTAAGCTGATTGTGTGGAAAAAACCTCCTTATTGGCCTAGATTCAGAAAATCGGGCCAACAAATGGCGCTAGAAGGAGGGCCTGTCAATGAGTAATGGCAGGTGAAACTAATGAAACATTTCCAACCAGCCAAAAACCTCCAGAAGTCAGTAGATCACCTTTTATAGAAGCTGTTAGGAATATCCTTGAACGTGATCCTATCACTTCTCCCTTTACTCCCGCACAAAGCGCTCAAACTTTGGAAGAATCAAGACATATTCTTACTAGAGCTTACGCCAATCAGCTAGGTATTTCTCCAATAGATTATGGTCTTCCTAGATAGCAACGACATCACCCACAATTGACCATAGTTACGCAATATTTGGAGATAACTGGTAGTACTCCTCACCGTCAGGTTGAAAGACATCAAAGGCAGAATACTCAAACAAATACTGCTAGAAGACTAATTGTAGGAGGCGGTTCTGATCAGCCACCTTCTCCTCCTTAGTCACCACCTGATAGTCCAAGACCTTCCAATTCAGGAAGCTCTTCTAGTTCTCAAGGAATTCCAATGGCAGGAAATGTACCTGTGGGAGGAGGAGGCAATCCTCCACCTAACCCACCAAATACTCAACTCCCTTGGTTAAGGACAGCTGCTATAGCAGTCCCTGGAATACAACATCCTTTGCCTAAACACTCTGATAATCTCTTTCCTAAGTTTAACCCAGATGAAAAAGAACCTGCAGAGGTGCATGTTGATAAATTCATGTTGGTTGTTCAAACTTTGAATGTTCAGCATGAAGATGTAGTTTGTTGACTGTTCCCTCTAACTTTTGAAGGAAAATCTTCTACCTGGTATTTTTCGTTAGTATAGGGATCTATTACAAACTGGGGGGAATTTAATAAAGCCTTTCTAGATAAATTTGGGGAAGATAAAACAACCTCTCTTTTAGCCCTAGAGTTATCTAGAATTAAAATGGAGCCTAAAGATAGAATCAAAGATTTCAATCAAAGGTTTCTGACTTTAAAAAATAAAATTCCAATTGCTTCTCAACCTCCGGAAGACATAATTATCGAGAATTATACTTCAGATTTACCTAAGTATTCCAGAATGTTTGTAAAGAGAGCTGGAAAAACAACACTAATAGAAACTTTTGAGGAAGCCATTAAAGTTGAGAAGGATTCCATGTCCTATGAACCATAGAGAAGTGGGAAATCTGATTCTTTTCCTCGTAGGAAGACAGAAAAATCCAATTCAGATAAAGACAAAGCATTCGATGTAGAACAGCTGCAAAATGTTATTCAAACATTAACCAATGAAGTTATAGGGTTAAAGAAAACTAATTCTGAAGCTTCTTGTTCTAGGGGTTATTTCAGAAATCAATTTAGGAAAAACCCGAATGCAAATAATAAGAATACACCACCTAACATAGCTGTGAATGAAGAGATATTTAATACAATTCGAGCTGTTCTATCTTTGTCTGAGTCTCCTTCTAGTCAAGAGATGAATGAAAACAAAGAAGAAGAGGAATCAGAAAATGATGAAGAATCAGAAGAACCTCAACAAGTTAATGGTCATTTCTGGGATAGTCTTGTGAAGGAACATGAGACTAAAAGTCCACCTACAGGACAACATGTATATAATACTTGTAGTAAAACATTTGTAAATACCCTTGGTGCTTCCAGTTCTACTACCAATAATGACAACAATAATTCACAACCAAATAAACAGGCTCAATCCGGAAAACAAACTCAAACAACCAAAGGTACCCAAACCATTCAAAATGCTCCAAAATTAGATTTACAATATGACATAATCGAAGATTTAAAGAAGACATGTGCAAACATCAGTATGTACGATCTACTTCAAATCTACCCAATGCCTAATAGTCATATTATAAATCCCGCAGTAAGTTCAGTTGTTCCGAATGCAAAACAAAATGTTGCTGCGAATAGTTCCAACAACGATTCAATAGCAACTGAAAAAGGGAAAGCAACGGCTGACAAAGCTTCACTGATAGGTAAGAATTCTAAGTCAACCACACCCCCATTCTTAATTACCTTTGAAATTTTCAATAGGAATGTCCATAACTGCATGGTAGATTCTGGAGCATCCTCCAACGTCATGCCTTTATCAGTATGCAAGAAATTGAATGGAAAATTTGTCCCATCAAATTCTCAAATAACTTAGTTGGATAGGACAAATGTAAAGGTTGTAGGAGAAATGAAAGATGTCTTAGTCAGAATTGCTTGCAATCCTTCGGTTTATCAAATTATAGATATTGTTGTTGCTGATATCCCAGATGCATATGGGCTATTCTTAAGTAGGGATTGGTCCCAACAGCTGAACGGTTTCTTTGCCACTGATTGGTCAACATTGTGGTTACCTAAGAACGGAAAGTTAAATCAGATTAAGATAAATAGAGAAAGGTATATGAAACATACTTTCACATAATTGCATGATCCTAGTGAACCTGTTTTGTTTTCAGATTGTATTATGGGGAATTACATGTATGAATTAGGATTTGGTAATTTCAAAGCTGAAAATTCTACCTTATCTGAAAATAAACAGCAATTTGAAATTTGTAATGTGACATCTGTTTCTCCTAACTCTTCACTCAAAGAAGCTATTAATGATGTAAATAATTTGAATATTGTGAATACTATAGAAAGTAAAGTGGTTGTGCATATTTCTATTTGGACGTTATATTTTGATGGTGCCAAGTCCAAAGCAGGAGCAGGAGCCGGTTGCTTACTGGTGGACCCTCAGGGGAATAAAACCTGCATAGCTTGTAGAATGGAATTTAATTGTACAAACAATACAGTTGAATATGAAGCTTTAATACAAGGTTTGAAAAAGGCAATTGATTTGGGCATCAAAGAGTTAATTGTTTATGGTGATTCCGAGATCATTGTTAGACAGGTGCGTAACTCCATTCATTGTTTATCTGAACATTTACAGAGTTATCAGAAAGAGGTATGGAGCCTTATTTTACATTTTGATGCATTTAACATAAATTCTGTTCCTAGAAGTAAAAATCAAGAAGCAGATTTGTTAGCAAACGTAGAATCAAAGTTAATTCCTTCTCAAAATCTTACACCAGATTTCTTTTCTGTTGAATTGATTTTTAGACCTTCCATACCTGATAATATTTTTAATTGGCGTGTATTTGACAATGATACGCAGGTACTGAATTTTATGACAAATGAGGATACCTTTAAAGATTCAGCGATAGATGAAGTCACTCATGACGAAAATCTGCAAGATTTCTCGGTAATAAATGATTTCTGTTTAGTTGAAAAAGATTTCAAACAGTTAAAACTAGTCCCTAATTCAGTACTACGATTAGAAAAGTTCTTTGATCTGCAGGATAAATTTAGGTCTGTTCCTAATTGTAAAACAAATAGCTCTCGAATGAGGTATGAAATCATCAATTTAGGAACAGAACTAAATCCCCAAACTATAAACC
The DNA here is from genome assembly GCA_001517045.1 of Pseudotsuga menziesii. Taxonomy (NCBI): domain Eukaryota; kingdom Viridiplantae; phylum Streptophyta; class Pinopsida; order Pinales; family Pinaceae; genus Pseudotsuga; species Pseudotsuga menziesii. The sequence goes on from LPNX010462946.1 coordinate 60,039, forward strand.
TTGGAATAGATTGTAATCCTGTAGAAAAAACAACTTTCATAAAATTGTTTAAGGATTTTAAATATGTCTTTGCTCGGACATATGATGACCTGAAAACATTCAATACCCAAGTCATGCAACATATAATTCCAATTAAACAAGAGTCCAAGCCTTTTCAACAGAAGTTAAGAAAATATCACTCGTCATTAGAACCAACAATTAAAAAGGAACTGAATAAATTGTTAGCTGCCGAGATCATTTTTCCCATCATACATACTCAATGGGTGGAAAAATTAGTTCCAGTTAGGAAGAAAAATGGGGATATTAGATTATGCGTAGATTTTAGAAATTTGAATAAAGCGTCTGAAAAGAATAACTATCCAGTTCCTCCCATGGAACAAATTCTTCAAAAGGTGTCTGGGTCTGAGATACTGTCTCTCCTTGACGGTTTCTTAGGGTACAACCAGATATTGGTTTCCCCAGATGATCAATTGAAAACTGCTTTTAGAACTCCATGGGGAACATATGCCTACCGCAAGATTCCCTTTGGGTTAATCAATGTGGGAGCAACCTTTCAACGGGCAATGGATATTGATTTTAGAGGCTTAACCAGTCATTCAGTTGTTGTCTACTTAGATGACGTTACTGTATACTCTAAACATCGACCTGATCATTTTCATCATCTTAGAAAAGTATTTGAACAATGTAGAAAATTTGGAATATCTTTAAATCCTAAAAAGACAATATTTGCTGTTTCAGAAGGTATCTTATTAGGATGTGTAGTTTCGAAACACGGAATCATGATTGATCCCGAAAGAACCCAATCCATTTCAAATATAACCTATCCTTCTATCAAGAAAGCAATGCAGTCATTTCTAGGTAAAATAAATTTTGTTAGGAGATTCATTCCCAGTTTTTCCGAGATCATTCGTCCTTTGCAGAAAATTATTAAAAAAGATGCTGTTTTTAATTGGGGACAAACTGAAAAGGAATCATTTCAGAAGATTTTAGAAGCTATTTCAGAAGCTCCTAGCCTCCTAACTCCAGATTTTAATAAGGATTTCATATTATACACCTTTGCTTCTGATATTTCATATGCAGCAGTTCTAACCCAATTAAATCAGCAGAATAATGAAGTCCCAATCTCCTTCATGAGTTCAAATTTCAAAGGTGCTGAACTCAATTACCATGAAGTTGATAAACAAGCCTTTTCTATTTTCAAAGCTGTTAAACATTTTCGTCCTTACTTGCTGAAATCTAAAACGAAAATAATTGTCCCTTATTCCTCAGTCAGGAACTTGTTGGTTCAAAAATACTTAGGAGAAAAGAGGGCACCTTGTATGACAGCTCTTCAAGAATATGACTTAGAAATTAAACCCTCAACGATAGTCAAAGGCCAAGGGCTATGTAAATTAGCTGCTGAAGCTGCTCATTTACCTAATGATAAAGCTGAAACTGTCATTGATGAAGCTTTATTTACCAGGGAGATTTATTTTTATCCACCACCTCAAGATTCCTGGTATATAGACATACAGATACTTTTGGAAACAAGGGCTGCCCCCGATTACTTGGAACCAAAGAAGAAAAGAGCACTCATATTGAAGTTTGCTCTGTACTTATTAATCGATAATATCCTCTTTCGGAGAAATTTAGAGAGAGTATACCTTCGATGTCTAGATAAAGATGAAATAGAAGTAATTCTGAAAGAATTACATTCTGGACCAGCAGGAGGTCATTTTGGTGGAGAGACCACTGCTCACAAAATTCTCAGGGCTAGTTATTATTGGCCTACCCTATTTCGAGATTCCTATACCTTTGTCAGAAAATACCAAGAGTGTCAACTTGCTGCAAGAAGGGTGAAAAAACCTGCTTTTCCTTTACAACATGTTTCAGCTGAAAGACCCTTTCAGCAATGGGGTATCGATGTAGTAGGTCCAGTAAATCCTCCCTCATCTATGCAACACAAATATATAATAACTGCAACTGATTATTTCACCCGTTGGGCTGAAGCTGCACCATTGAAAATTGTAAATACCAATCAGGTTATACTATTCTTGGAATTCTTTATCTTAACAAGATTTGGTATTCCTGATTCTCTCGTTTTCGATAATGCGTCATATTTTTCATCAATCGAGTTAACTTAGTTTTCTTTAGAGAAGGGAATAAGAATAATATATTCAGCTAATTACCATCCTCACGGGAATGGTCTAGCTGAATCAACAAACAAAAGTTTATTGAAAATTCTCAAAAGAACTATTTCAGTTCACCATCGTAACTGGCATACAGAATTGGTCAATTCCCTTTGGGCAGACAGAGTGACTCCGAAAGCTGCAATAGGTAATTCACCATTCTTCTTAGTATACAGAACTGAGGCTATTTTACCACCAAATTTGTTCTTACCTTCATTACAGCTAGCTCAGTCTGTCCAAGATGAAGAATGCCCAGCAATGGAAAAAAGAATTAACACATTGTTAAAATTGGAAGAAGAAAGAGAAAAGTCAAAACAACACTTTACGAAACATCAACAGATTGTGAAATCTTGGTTTGACCAATCTTTCAGTTCTGATCGAGAATTTTAGATAGGAGACCTAGTTTTAAAATGAGATAAATCTCACGAAGATAAGGGAGATCATACTAAGTTTCAGAAACTGTGGTTAGGTCCCTTTGTTATTTCTGAAAAAATAGGTCCAAGTACCTTTCAATTGCAAACACTTGAAGGACAGTCCGAAACATTCCCTGTGAATGGACTGATTCTTAAAAAATATTTCTGTTAATATTTTTGGTCTAAAAATGTATATAATCTACTTGTTGTTTGTAAATAAATTTATCTTTCTGTATATAAATTAGCAGACTGTTATGTTAATCAGTTTTCTGTCAAAGTTAAATATTTCAGATTGTTAAAATTTTTGTATATAACGAGTCAGTCAGTTAGAAATATGTAATTAACAGCTGTAATCAATGTAAATAAATAAAATCAGTTTGCTCATCAACCTGAAAAATTATGATATTAGGCTGATATCTTTTAAAAATTTGTTCAGGATGATCAAAATTTCCTGAATCTGTAAAAGACCTTCATTGTTTTCTATTTATAAGTGTTTCTCAGATTATTCTTCATCTTGTTATTTTCTTTAAAAAAAATGGGGATAGCTTATTATATATCTTCTTCGAAGCTTGTACTTTTGAAATTTTTTTACAGATCTCTATCATCAGTCTTAGAAAAGTTTTTATCATCTGAGAACTGTCTAGCATTTGTTCCAATCAATTAAAATCTAAAGTGAGAGACAGAAGGTCTCAGTAATGAGCCGGTCCGATCAGAATCACAAATATCACTGGTATGACATTATTAGGAAACTAGTAATGGCTTTTGGTCTAAAAGTCCGAAAGATAAGGGGTCTCATCAAGAGCCAGCTGATTCATTTTCTGGTGATATTAATGATTGACATTACCATTTGGTCACCATGCTGGGTAATGATCTCTCATTTTATGAAAATTAAAAGATAAAAAATGAAATTGCAATAAAAACATAACTTTTGACTGAAGAATAGGAGGTCTCATCACGAGCCGGCCTAATCATGATCATGAGTGTTGTCTGGAATAACTTCATTTCTGATTACCAAGGTGATGGCTTTTGATTTAAAAAATTAAAAGACAAGAGGTCTCATCATGAGCCGGCTTGCTTATTTCAGATAGCTCTTGTGAATGATACTATCACATTGGGATACCATACCCAGATAGTAGTCTTCAGGCAGAATTATTGTTTTAAAAAGAAAAGCAAAAGCAAACAAAAGAAAATTATTATGCTATGGAACAGATTCTAGAAAGTTTTCAGAGGAGCAGATTTATGTACTCTATGCTGATGGTATAGGTTATCCTTACTAAGAAGTACTTGTTTCGACTAAGATATTTGTAAGTTTATCCCTAATCAAATTTCTGTTTCAAAAGATGGAATATTTCTTAGTTATACTTATGGATATGAGTAAATAATGGTTTGATATGGATAAGTAATTTTTGATTGTTTTTAACAGGTTTTAAGATTTTGTTTTTATCATTTTGTATAAGCAGAGATAACTGGTTCGCCCAGGTCATCGCCATTTGTTGGCAGCCATCAACAACCTCTTCATTTCTCAATAAGATGAAGAGATATCAGCTCTTCATATGATTCATCAATTCAAAATTATGAAAGAGCACCTTCAGAATCTTTGATTCCGAAGGTACTCTCAATCAAACGAGAATGATATGATGTTTTGGAAGTTGGTGAAGACATGCTCATAAACTTGGCATTTAACAACTGTCAGAAAGTCTCATAAATTTTCATGAATTTATTTAATCATTAAGATAAATTTATGTGACTTAAGAAATCTGAAATAGTATGCCAAGAGGAAATCAATAAAATACATTTTGTGTTTGTTTAAAACCTAGATAAGGGTAAGGTATTAATATTCCTAAGTTCATAGAACTTATGGTGACTTTTAAAAGTTTATATTCCATACAATACCTTACTATGATTTTTGTAATTAATGAATAAAGTAATTTTTATATAGGAATGTTTTACATAGGACTGTTTCATCACTTAATATCCTATCAATCTAATGTTGGATATTCCTAGATAGGATGATTGAAAGGTTTAAAACTAAGTCTTTGTATATACGTAGCATATATATAAAATCAAGCTATGTTAACATTAGAATATGCGATTTCATCACCTTGCATGCCACCACTTAACACGATTTAACTGGAGATGACAGATAAGATTGACTGAGGTTACAAGGATCCATTTGTCAAGTTGATAAGCGATTATCACTTGGATCAATGAGTTGGAATGAGAACGTGGCTTATACCTCTTGATAAATCGACAACTGTAAAAATATGAATGCATCGTATTAACAGTGTTAAATGCTGATAGTCATTTCCAATTAACGTTGATGTACTTGTTCATTATTAGCTACTGTCCATAATCAATGGTTGAAATTATGCTCTATCAATCACAATATCTCTGGTTCACCAATTTGGTGGTTATCACTACTAGTCATGGTTAAACATAGATAAAACCGCATGAATCATGATATAACGTGAAGTTGCAGCATTCAACACTGCTAAGGTTCGGCTAAAATGGCCAGGTCTAGAGATATCATATCTGTCAGACCTGAAGCATGCGAATACTTCCCATCATGTCATATGTGTGGGTACCTATTCCCTCTATGTTCACCTCTCCGTTCATTTTAGTTCGAAGCCAGGAGAGTGTAGAAGAAACCATGTCTCCTCTGAACCGTTATGAAATCTCTGGTTCTGAACTTATAGAAGCTGACCAGGAGGTTGCTATGCGATTCGAGAAAATGGGGTGGGGGCATTTCTTTAGAAGTTTCGATGGCCTCCATGCAGATATTACTAAACTGTTCGCCATTAATTTTAACGATGACAGGGGTGCAAATTGGGGGTTTTGAGTTTATTATCAATGAAGATAAGATCCCAGAAGCCACTAAGCTTCCACAGGTTGGAGAACGATGGTTTAAGGGCAGCATGGTTAATAAGAAGAAATGCTTGGCTCTATTAATGCCATTGCCGGATGATACGAAGCTGAAGATAGGAGTCCCTGTCAAATTTCTGAAGCCCGAATGGAGAGTTTATTACGAAATACTAGTAAGGTACGTGTCCTGTGATGGATGTTACTCCCATTTTCACTTATACCATTTACGATTGCTATTAGCATTACGGGGTTATAAGCTTAATTTGCCTTCCTATTTATGACAAAGTCTAAAGAAAATGTCACAGACTGTTAGAAATTTTAGTAACCTCGATAGGAGTCTTTTCCACCACGGGTTAATAAAAATTATATTGCAATTTCAATTATATACAAATGGCAAGTCTTGGGATAGTTTTTTATTCGACTATCAGTTGGGGCCGACGTAGCATTGGCCGAATCCATCCCCACAAATTCGTAAGAAACGAAAAGCCATAAATTCTGGGGTTAATAGTACTTTTGAAACTATATCAGAGGTAAAAGGATTCGAGGAAGTCAGCATACCCATAAACAATGGGATCAGTAAGAATGATGATAGGGATTCAGTTCCTTACAACTCTAAAGTAGTCTTGGATCAACCCTTATCTGGTAAAAGTGGTAGCACCCCTGCAGAAATAGAAGAAGGATTAACCAAAGGTAAAACTGATAATAATGTTGAATGTAAAAATCCATTTGAAACAAATAAACCTGATGAATATAATAGAGAATCTATGCATAGATTAGATCATCTTGCTCAGATTTGCTGTGATAAGGAAGGGCTTGGTTTTGAAAATCTATCGTTTTCAAGAAGGGTTACGAGGAGCATGCACAGTATCCATACGATTTTGGGTCATAAGGTTAATCAACAGGATTCTAAGCCTGCAGTCGTTAATATTGAAGATGATACCCCGTCATCTATCCCTGATACAATTAATGTAAATAATCCTACTTTCATATAGGGTAATGATGTAAAATCGGGCAAGGCTGAGGTTACTCAACCAGGTGTAGACACAGGTATTGCATACCCTGAACCATCATCTAGTCAGTATATTGACAGCCCTATTTCTCCTCAGGTAACAAATGAAGATGAGACTTTACAACGTACACAATATAATGCATTCCAGGATAAAATTACGGAGTTCAAGGGTAAAATGAAGCATTGTCTATCTAGTACAACATTATTAGAAGAGGAAAATAGAACCTTTAGAAAAGAATTGCTGGAGTGGATTGGTAGATGGAAAGAGATGAGTGCTAAGAAGGATTAGTACAAAAAATCAAAGAAGTCAATCATAGGTACAAACCAGTTATTGCTTAAACGAATTGAAAAATAAAACATTAAGATTATCAGGTTAAAGGCTAAATTAGCAGAAGCTCGAAGAGTAGTCACTCTTTAGAATAAAACTTGATGATTTTTCTCATTTCTTATGTCGCTGCAAAATAGGTAATGATCATTTTTCTTTCGCATGCCTATAAAATCGAAGATTTAACAGGCATGCATTTAAATTTTAAAAGGTTATTTACCTTTGTTTTAATTGGTTTTGATAAGATGCTTCATTTGAATTAAATGCAGGTGGGTTTATCATCATTCCTCTACAAAATTTAAGGACGTGGTTAATATTCTGGCATGGAGATGTGGCTGTTTGTTACGAGCTGGAGTTTCATCAATGGACAAGAACCTTCTAAAATACCTCGACTCAGGCTAGTCGTTTTCTGTTTTATAGTGATAGGTGTGATATAAGAGATGAGATGCTCTTTTTAGTTAGATGAACCCTATAATGTTGCAAGCAACATTAATAGGGAAAACTGAATCATAGTGTTATATAAGGTAGAGATTTTGATGAACAAGGGGATGGAGTGTTGGAAGAAAATGTACTGAAATTATATTATATTGCTGGTGTTTTGTTTATCTCTGAAGTTGAACCTTTGGATGTGAATACAACTGGACGTCCACAGACTGATACCATTTCTGGTATTTTTGTTTTGGATTATTATATATATATTTCAGCGTATTATATTCTTTATTTATATTAACATAGTGTGCTTTGATATACTGATGTTTAATTACATTTTTCACTTTATCAGTTCAAGATAGTATTTTGAATGAACATCTCATTATGATTATGTTTATTAGTATTTTTACAGTGAACTTAAGTTATAATGATATACTCTTCTGTCTGTTTAAAATTTCATTTGTATGTTGACAGTGATTTTTAATAGACATTATCTTAAATTCGAATAGCTGTCTTGATAATGAATTATTAATCAATTTCAGAACGTTAAAGTTAACTGTTTATTTGCAGTTATTTTTCAGTTCTGTTGTCATATAACAGAGTGACTTATTATTCATGATTTAAATGTGTCTATTTGAATTATGCTTTAGTCTTTCTGTTCATCTTTTACTGATTAATAGTTAATATAATCTTTAAATATGCTCTCAGCTGAGATAGGATATATATAATAGTTTAGATTAAATTTTATTTTTAAGTAGTTGAATTAACAACTGTTAAATTGATTTTCATACTTTGTATAAGTTTTATAAACTTAAAACTTCCCAAAATCAAAGTCTTTCCTTAAGAAAGCAACTATAGGACAGTTTAGATAGTTTAATTTAATCATTTAGATAAAAATAACATTAGAATAGGTTAGATTTTGCTGGTTTTAAGTTCTTCTTAAGAGACAAACTAGCTGGTAGCAGGACCATAACCTGCGAGGTTTTGTTAATTCAAACACACCGGACACTGCTTTAAGCTGATTGTGTGGACAAAACCTCCTTATTGGCCTAGATTCAGAAAATCGGGCCAACAGGTCCCAGTATAAGAAATTGTTTTGGTTTGAACAGTTTTGGTTGGAGAACTTGAATTTTGAAAAAAATATTAGATATTGGTAGGAGGAGCTAAGGGAATTTTTGATCATAGTATGTACAATTTTCAGCAGAATCTTAAGGGTATGAAGGAAAAAATCAAACAATGAAATACAAAGGAGTTTGGAAATATTTTCTCATACAAGAAAATATTGGAAATATGTCTACAGGAAATCCAAGTGATCGGGACAAATGAAGGGTACTCCCTGGATCTAAAATTTGAGGAACAAAATCTCATCTCCAAGTTAGAAGAAAGAGAGAAATAATAGGAAATTCTATGGCGCTAGAAATCCAGAAACCGATGTCTTAAAGAAGGGGAATAGCATAGTTTTTTCACCACTTAGTCATCCAAAATAGAATTCAAAACATTATTTTCATGCTCAAGAAAGTTAGTGTAGAAAGGGTGGAGACGAGGGAAGAAATTGAAGGTACCTTAAATACCCATTTCTCGGATATTCTGAAGGACCCTAGGATGGACTATCTGGAGGATATTGAAGTTATCACAAGATTCATCCCCTCCCTAGTTTCTAAAAATCAAAATGAGTTACTGATGAAGGACATAAATCTTAATGAGGTGGAGGAAGCAGTTTTCCAAATTAAAGAAGGGACTGCCCCAAGTCCGGATGGTTTTACAGTTAATTTCTTCCATCACATTTGGGAGATGGTCAAGATGGATGTTTGGAGGATAGTGGAAGAATCTAATATTTCTGGCCATATCTTGCCACCGCTTAATGCAAATTTTCTAACTTTGATTCCCAAGTGTGAGGGAGAAGACACATCATACAAATTCAGACCTATAAGTTTATGTAATGTCATCTATAAAATTATCACAAATTTCATAGAAAACCACCTGAAACCTATTATGTCAGGTATTATATCCCCTAAATAGTCAGGGTTTGTTGAAGGTAGATAGATCTAGGATGGGATTATTCTAGTCCATGAAATGCTGCACTCCTTAAAAATAAGAAAAATCCCAGGTATGATGGTCAAGTTAGACATTGCTAAAGCTTATGACAAAATTAACTAGTACTTTCTTAGGAAAATTATTGCAGCCATTGGTTTTAGTGTGTATTGAATTAACTACGTTATGAATTTAGTTTCCTCAAATTTTTTTCTGTATTCTTTTGAATGGGGTGCCCTCAGGATTTATAAAACCCTCCATAGGCCTGATACAGGTGACCCCATGTCCCTGTTTCTTTTTATTCTTATGGTTGAAGGTCTGGGTTGATCAATCTCTTCCTTAAGAGATGGCAATGACATCCATGGGATGAGTGTGACCCCAGGTGTGGGGAAACAAACCCATCGGTAATTTTTTGATGATACTATGTTAATGGGGAACCCCTTTGTTGAGGAGGCTATAAGTTTTAAACAGTTCCTGGAATTTTTTGGAAGAGATTCAGGTTTAGAGGTAAATGAACAAAAATATCAAGTTTTCTTCTTCAATACACCCAAGATAGCTAGACGTAGCATCTGTTGAATCCTTTTTTTTGAGGAGAGCTCCCTTCCATCCAAATATCTAGGAACCCCTCTAATCAAATCAATATCCAGAAAAGATTCATGGACATATCATCTTGATGGTATAAAAAGGAGGTTGGCGAACTGGACCCTGAGACCTCTAAATTTTCCAAGTCACCTATTTTTGGTAAAATATATTCTTCAATCAATGTCAATGTATGTGTTCTCAACCATGATGTCCCCTAAAGCCATTTGAAATATCTTCGGAATATGCAAAGGAAATTTCTTTCGAGAGACCCAGATAACAAAAGATTGGTTGGTGGGGAAAAAATATGATGGTTCTAGGTTTTCCACTCTCAGGAACTGTAATGTCCCTTTTTTAATTTTTTACCAAAATGCCCAATTTTCCAATTTTTTCACAATTTTGGCTCTTGACTAGTTTTAGTGTCTTGGTCTCCAAATAAGCCCAATTTCTCCTAAATATTAAGAGAAGGTGTATGAATGATATAATAAATTAATTATTATGTTCATTTATTTATTATGGCCCTCCAATCACTTCTTCAAGTCTTTACTAAATTCTTAACAATATAGATGATTTTACTAGCAATTCTGGGCTCAAATCCCCCCTGGGGTAAGTGGTAGAAATGGCTTCCCAAATGTGTAGAAACCCACTATAATTCTTAAATTCAAGAAGGTTATGTGTAGACTACATTATCATATACTCATATGCATAACCAATCAACCTCCCATGGCTGCTATCACTTCTTTCAATTAGATATAAAAAACTATTTTTGGACCCTTGGGGAAATGAGGTGAAGTTTCCTCCAATTGCTATGAAATTCGATCCAATGGAAAACAATTATCAGTTAATGAACATGAAACTCATAATATACTTTAATTACAGTCCATTTATTCATAAATCATCAATATTTTATGCATCCATTCGAATCCATGAAGATTACAAGAGTTTACAACAAGGTAGTGGGGAAATGACACTGTTTCTTCATTATTGAGCAATAATACATGATATTTCTTGGCCTTTCGACCTGAGATATTTATTAACTTAAATATAATATAATTTACATGAGAATACAAAATTATGGATAAATATAAGCTCCCTCATAGAGATGAATAGCTCACCAAGTGCGCCTCACTCCGTAGAGCTCAAATATGGTGAGAAAACTTGAGATGAACGGAAGAAAAATATGAAATTGATATGTCTTGAACCTGTAAATTATGAATCCATTTAATATCCTTGAAATACCTGAATTTCCTCTCCAAACACCAACTAGGATGGGAATCTTTCACCCTCGAAATTGGCTAAGGCATGAACTAGTCATCCACTAGCTCTCTCTCTCTTCACAATAACAATTTTCACAAATGACCAAAAGGTCCTTATCCTGAATGATACATGCATTTAATAAACATTATTGGTATTCTGAGGTTCCAAATACATCCATAAAACAAATCCAAGTCGAATTCGTGTGGCTGCTCATGCTATGCCATGTGGCCTCTCTTCACCTTTTCTCTTCTCCCAAATTCGAGTAGGAGCCTCTTGGCCTTCTACAACTCCCATGAATGTCCTCTAATATTCTCTATTCAGGCATGAAATTTCATATATGTCATATTTCAGCCTTCAGATCTGACTTGTGTCATAACTGTCATAGAATCTCCATCATTGGTGTCATAGATGTCATAAATGTAAGGGGAATCTAGCCAAGTGTCCATGGAACTCCCATTTGGATCTTCCTCTCCCCATGTAAGTTACAATTCATCCCAAATTATACCTATGAAGTATATTAACCTTATAATCCATCCAAAAACATTAAGCTTCCCATAGATTCAAGATTGCAAGAGGAGGATGCCATTTAACATAGGAATTCTAGCTTGAGTGGGCCCCATAGTCTCCATTATCCATAGTCATTTCATTTTTAAATTGAATTCATTTAATTAAATCCATTAAATAGGTATTTATTCCTTTTAATTTCTAAACACCATTTATTATCTCCCTTATTAACTTCCCAATGTTTCCACCAAACCTAGGGAACTAGTAGGATTGATGGAATTTTCCTGCCATGCAATTATTTGAATGGGGACATTACAGTCCTCCCCAACCAATATTTCTTGTCCTCAAGTAATTTCAGATTTTCATGCTGAAAAATATTCTCCTCTTCCCATGTGGCATCTTCACTTGGTAGATCCTTCCATTGCACCAAGTATTCTTTGATTGTTATGCTCCTCAATCTTCTCTCCCTTGTCTTCAAAACCTTTTCCGTAATAAGTGTGATATGTCCTTCATCATACAAAGGAGGGAGTGTATCTGAAATTAAAATTTTCTGACCAATAACTTTCTTGAGACAAGAAGCATGAAATACATTGAATTTTACTCCCTTCCGGAAGTTCCAACTCATATGCTACTTCTCCAATCTTCCCGATTACCTTGTAGGGCCCATAGTATCTTGGCTTTATATTTTCTTCTCCATTCCTTTCAAGAGATATTTTTTGTATGGATGCAACCTAAAATACACTAAATATTCAACTTTAAATTTCCTTTCCTCTCTATGTTTATCTGCATATTGTTTTTCTTGATTTTGGGCAACCTGCAAATTGTCTTTTAAAAGCTTTAACATTTCTTGGCTTTCTTCCACCCAATATTTATCTTTTGAAGCTCGACTATCACCAAATATCATATTATAAAATGTAAGTGAATCATAACCATATAAGTCTCTCAAAGGAGACATACCTAATGACATGTGAAAGGTGGTGTTGTAGCAAAACTCACCCAAGTGTAGCCATTTTGTCCAAGCTCTTTGCTATTCTCCCACATATTTTCAGAGGTACCCTTCCAACCATTTATCCACCCCCTCTATTTTTACATCATCTTGGGGATGGTAGCTTGTACTTGGAGTCAACTGAGTGCCCACCAATCTAAAAAATTTCTTGCCAAAAAGCACTCATGAATCTACCATCTCTAGCACTCACAATGCTCTTGGGGAGCCCATGCAATCTGAAGATTTTTTTGAAAAAAAGGTCAGCCACTTGTGTAGAACTAAAAGAGGATGTAACAACAAATAAATGAGAAACTTATTCAATCTATCCACTACCACATATATGCAGTCCTTTCCCAAAGATTTGGGTAAACCGGTGATGAAATCCATCGATATACTGTCCTATTTTTGCTCTGGACTGGGAAATGGTTGTAATAAACCAGCTGGGTATGTGAGTTATGATTTGTTTTGCTGAAATACATTACATTCATTCACATACTTCTAAACATTTTCCTTCAACCCTTCCCAATATTTCTGTATGATTCTTTGAAGTTTTCATTGAGTTTCCCAACTTTGAGTCTTTGATATTCCATGAAGATTTTAGAGAGGAACCACCATGATTTCTGTTGAACTAGTATGATTAAAATCACTTTATTTAGTGGGGAATCCATCTCCCGTACTTCTTGTTTCCCAAAAAATTTGAAATCAATGGGACTAAAAACTATCCCAGGGTCCCATTGCTTGTATTGATCTCCAACATTTAAGAGTGCTCTCCAACCCATACCATTAGGAAAGAGAATTAGGGTATCCCATTTCTTGTATGCATCCTTCCAAACATCATGAATACATAATATATATCATCAAATTACATAAAAACATAATAAAAATGTACTTCAAGGAGGTGCCTCATCAAAAAATCATGGAAGTGCTTATACCTCCAAGTAACACTACAACAAAAATTGGATTTAGCGTCAGATTTAGTGCCATATTTTAGTGTAATTTTTTCTCAATTGTGATGAACAATCTGGCGCTAAAACAGGCACTATTGTACATTTTTGTAAAATGCCGTCTATTGCGTCTTTTGTTTCGTCTTTTTAAACGTCCATTTTTGCTTCCTTTGTTGTGCCCATTTTTTTGCGTCTTTTTTTACACCTTTTTTTGTGCCCAATTTTGTATCTTGTATTGCATATTTTTTGCGCCCTTGGTTATGTCCTTTTTTGCACCCAGTTTGGCGCCCAGTTTAGCATCCAATGTTGTGTATGATGTTGCTCCTAATTTGACGTCAAGTTTGGCACCCAATTTTGTATCTATTTTTATGTCTACATTTGCATCTAGCTATACGTCTAGTTTTACTTCTAATTTTGCATCCCATTTTACATATTTTTTTGCATCCATGTTTGTGCCCAAAATATCACCATATTTCACGTCCTCTTTTCCGTCTAGGTTTGCACCTACTATTCCATCCTGGTTGATGTCTTTTTTTGCATCTAGTTTTGCACCTAATGTTGCACCTATGTTTGTGTGTAATATTACATGTCATGTTTTACATCCAATATTGCATCTAGTTTTACATCCAATGTTTCAACCCATTTTACACCCAATATTGTATCTCGTTTTATGCCTTTCTTTGTGCCAAGTTTTGCTTACATTTTTGCGCCTAGTCGTGTGCTTGGATTTACATCGAATGATGCATCCAATTTTATGCCAACTTTAGCGTCCAATTTTATGTCAACTTTAGCGTCCAATTTTGCGTCCAACCGAGAATCCACTTTTGCATCTACTATTGCATCTAGTTTTCGGCATCACATCTTCTTTTGCGTCTAAGTTTGCACCTACTATTCCATCTTGGTTGATGTCTTTTTTTGCATCTAAGTTTACAACCAGCGTTGCACCTAATGTTGCACCCATGTTTATGTCTAATGTTGTGTCATGTTTTACATCCAATATGGCATCTACTTTTATATCCAATGTTTCATCCCATTTTACATCCAATATTGTATCTCGTTTTAACTCTTTCTTTGTGTCAAGCATTGCTCACAGTTTTACATCTAGTGTTGTGCTTGGTTTTACATCAAATGATGTGCCCAATTTTATGCCAACTTTAGCGTCGAACCAAGAATCCACTTTTGCATATACTATTGCATATAGTTTTGGGCCTAATATTGAATATAGTTTTGAGCATTTAATTGTGTCTAGTTTTTTCATCCATTTTTATGTTTACTGTGATGTCCATTTTTGTGTCCACATTGTCTTATGTGACGTCCACTTTTATATCCACGTTTGCATTTGGTGTGACGTCTACTTTCGTGTCATGTTTTTCATCCAAATTTGCAATTAGTGTTGCATATAATGTTGCATCCATTTTGTGTTTTGTTTTGTATTCACTGTTAATTAAGAATTTAAAATTCAATTATTAATAGTGAAATATAACATTTTTTATTGTTTTTGCATCCATTTTATTAACTTCAATTAAATGTTGAAATATATCAAAATTATCAAATATCATTAAAAATTCAAAATTAAAACATAACATTTCTGAAGAAGTTTACTGAAAATTCTCAACATCCATCCAAAAATAGTAATATCATCGTATATATAATGCTAATTATTCATCAAAAGAACATTGGCAATTTCCAATATAAATAAAGAAACAAGACATTACTAATTATATCACCATCTTCTTTAATCAAATCAACTAAAATTCAAATGTTTGATCAACGTATCAAAACCTTTTATGGATATCACTAAGGTAAAGTAAAAAGAAGTCAAACATATATATGATTTAAATACCAAACTAACAAAAAACAAGTTGTATAATATACATAAGTCAAAATTATAAATTTATCATAGTTATATATCATCAATAAGATCTGTAAATATAATCCAAAATGTATCATGTTCTTTAATCAAATCAACTAAGATTCAAATGTTTGATCAACATACCAAAACCTTTCATGGATATCATTATAGGAAAGCAAAGCGAAGTCAAATATATATGTAAATTAAATACCACTCTAACAAAAAAAATGTTGTATAATCTCTATATATAAATATAAAAGTCAAAATTATAAATGTATCATAGTTATATATGTAAATATAATGCAAAATGTATCATGTTCTTGCATAGCATCAGTCTCTAACTAGCACCACCAACATCATCATCAAGATCATGTTCATGATCATCAAAATCATCATCTTGATTAACCTCGTCATCATTATCGCCATCATCACCATCACCATCATCATATTCTTTTTCTTCTATATCCAATGTAGGCTCAACATAATTTGGGTCATTATCTATAGAGTCATCAATTGTTGTGATCTGGAAAAAAAAATCAATATCAGATGTTAGTATTAATTTCATACCATAATGCATATTTCTCATATATTTTTAATATTACCTCATACCAAATTAAAAATAAGTATAATACAATTGCAATTAATGTGTGTACTACTATAACTACAAAAAAAAGCAAAAAATATAACTAAATGACAACTTTATTAAAATGTTTGAAGCTTTATCGAAGATATTGGTGGTCCTTTGGCATTCTAGTGTATTGCCTCTCTATGCAATAAATCGTTTGAAAATCTATCCAAGATATTGTAATCCCCTT
The DNA here is from genome assembly GCA_001517045.1 of Pseudotsuga menziesii. NCBI lineage: Eukaryota > Viridiplantae > Streptophyta > Pinopsida > Pinales > Pinaceae > Pseudotsuga > Pseudotsuga menziesii. The sequence goes on from LPNX010462946.1 coordinate 76,212, forward strand.
TTTACTGAATCATAAGTGAAATGGCTTCATTGATGAATTTTCAAGTCTTCTAAAAATACATCCTACATTAGATGTCAATGTGTTTATGACATCTAAAGTCAATTGAATAGCCTAATGATGATTTACACAGATATGATAAAACCACCACCACTACATGAAAAACAAAAGTGAAACATAGAGGCACTTAGACCAAATTTCACGCCAAACATATTGAAATGGACCCAACTAATGAAATTCAAATTTCTCACAATTCATTCAAAAATTCAATTCATTTCAATAAAAATCCATCAGACTAACTAGACCTATAACATTGACATGTGTTGCTCTATAAAGACTAGACATTGTAGTAGCTAAGCATGCTAGACTTACAATAGACTATCATTCATAGATATTGACAGCACACCAAACGAAGAGATCAATCCATCCCCTCAAGCTAGCCATAGTTCTAGAATGGAACATGTAAATCCCTTAAAAGAAATTTCTAGATCCTGGATTTTGATGCACCTTCTAAGGCTCCCTGGGAGAGGACCACTGAGCATATTGTCAAATGGCATCATCTTCACTGATATATTCTCTTAATTCAATTTTTCTTACCTTCTCCATTGTCCAAGACATGATGAGAATTGGGAATCGATTCAACTCACCACATTCGACATGGCTTTTTCATAATTTATGTCAGTCAATGCATGTGCATTAATTGAAGTTGAACATATAAAAAAAACTTGTCCATAATGAAAATGCTTAATTTAAGTAAATATGTGAAAGATGAGTTATCAAACCAAATTCCTCTTCTCAACATTTCTAGGTGTGCCCCCTGCCAGAAATATATTGGAGGAAACTAGAAGCCTGTCAAAACAGGGAGAAATGGAAGAGGGTTTAATGACTAGTGAAGACCTAAAAAACTTGAAACTTGCATAAGATCTTTCAAAATCTTGTTATGAGATATGTATGTGACTACCATCTGCCTTGCACATAAAATAACCCATTTCCATACAAATCTTATTTTCAGCCAAGCCATCTCTGCAAATAAATTCAGCATCAAAGAAGCCTTACTAGTTAGTACACGATATTGGAAGGTGGCAGGTCCTCTTGGCAGTGAGGAGAATTAGTTATTTAGGTTAACATATACAAAAATAAACTACTAAAAATGAGACCAGGGATGCAAAAGAATATCAGAGGGTCATAATGATATTCAAGATTTGCCTATAGATCTAATTTTCCGAGAAATTTTGAGTTTGGTAATAGCAAACAGTGGAAAGATTAATAGGTTCCAGAATTATTTCTTTCAACTGTCATGTTTCTCAAGGTTATTGATCTCTCTGGCACCTTAATAACAACATTACCAACTTAACTGGGGTAATTAAAATATAATTCCTCTCTCTTTTTCTGGGGCTGAGGTTTAGCTTCTTGGATAATGTACAAAGAAGGATAAGTCTTGATTTATAACTTGAAGAAATATCTAGAAAGGTCCTTCTTCAACCCTATCTTTTAGGGTGGTTACAAATAAAACATAAAATCTAAAATTAGGTTGACATAAAGTAAAAAGAGAAAGGACAACAAATTCACCTCACCTATTTCATATATGCATTTATGCACTTTGAGTGCCTTGATTCTGTGTTTTGTGTGCAACATCAGCTTATGAACCATTCAGCTCATAACAAAAATGTGTGCATCTCTCACAATTGCCTCCAAAGATATGGCGTTTATTCATATGAAATATATTTTGGCAACTGTGGTTTCTATGTTTAGATTGCAGCGCCTGGTTGAATATTCGGCTATGGGAAATCCAAAGCTCATTAACAGCTTGAGTACGCGTATGAAGGGTGGTTTTTCCATTCTGCTTGAAAAGAAGAAGGCTGATTGATAGCCCTAGTATCCCCATCATAACTTTGTTTGGTTCAGTCTTTTTCACTTATAAAAAATACATTTACAAAATAAAGGAGATCCAAATACCATCAATTATACTTTAAGCTTTTAACTCACATTTATTATTATCCTTGAAAAAATTAAAATATAAATCCTCTGTCTTTTTCTGGAAACATAATTTCAATTAGGTTCTGAAAAAATTAAAACATAAATCCCCCATCTTCTTCTTGAAACAAAATTTCAATTAGGTAAGAACCCACAGATTTAATAAAATGCTATATACCCGCTGTGATGTCATTTTTGAATGTGCTTCCAGCCCTGAGATCATTCCCTTTCATTATCCCTTATCTTCTCTTTGAAAATACTATGTCTGTTACCAAGTTCAATGTTGGAACTCGAAAACCCAAATGTTGCATTGTAGCAGGTAGATAAGGACAAGGGCAAGAACAAGAGGCAACTGACATGGGTGTTGCTCCTTAAGGCTCACCATGCTGCTGGGTACCTTCCCTGGCTTGCTACAGGATTGTGGAATCTTCTTATCATGGTGAAGAAGAGGCTAGTTTTCGGGAAAGGGGTGGCAATGGAGTCTAAGAAATCCAAAAAGGAGAAATTGTTTAAGCTTCTTAAGGCATTTTTGGTATTTTCACTAGTAGCACTAGTGTTTGAAGTATTTTCCTACTTGAATGGTTGGAATTTCTCTACACTCGATTTATACATGCCAACTTCATTTGGGATTCAATATTTCTTGCAATGGATATATCTCGCTTGAGTTTCATTCAGATCCAATTACATTGCTCCCCCAATTGAAACTCTGGAAAACATTTGCATCTTTCTCTTTTTGCTTCAGTCTATAGACCAGATCGTTCTCTACATTGGATGCTTTTGGATAAAGTATAAGAAGATCAAGCTAAAGCCGAAAGATCAATCTTTTGAACTCAAGGATGTTGAACCACAAGGGCACTCTTGTTGTAGTGACAATGGAGAATCCTAACTGGTGCAAATTCCCATGTGCAATGAAAGAGAGGTGTACACACAATCAATTTCTGCTATTTGTTAGCTTGATTGGCCAAATGATCGGCTGTTAATTCAAGTACTAGATGATTCATATGAAGATGATGTTCAAGAACTTATCAGAGCAGAAGTCCTGAAGTGGAACCAGAAAGGCATCAACATTCATTACCTGCATCGATTGATTAGGACTGGTTATAAAGCTGGCAATCTAAAGGCTGCAATGAGTTGTGATTATGTCAAAGACTATGAGTTTGTTGCAATTTTTGATGCAGACTTCCAGCCAAACCCTGATTTCTTGAAACTGACTGTTCCACATTTCAAGGATAATCCTGAACTCGGCTTAGGGATATCCTTTTTCCCTGGAATCTAAAAGGGTGGAAATTTATTTTTCTCAATGATGTCATGGTTCTTTGTGAGATTCCAGAGAGCTATGAAGCCTACAGGAAGCAACAACACCGATGGCATTCTGCTCCTATGCATCTTTTTCGACTCTGCCTTCCAGATATAATTACTTCCAAGATATCTGTTGGCAATAAAGCAAACCTCATTCTACTATTATTCCTTTTGAGAAAGTTGATTCTTCCATTTTATTCATTTACATTGTTCTGTATCATTCTTCCGATGACCATGTTTGTACCAGAGGCAGAGCTACCTATCTGGGTAATATGCTATATACCCGTCGTGATGTCATTTTTGAATGTGTTGCCAGCCCCAAGATCATTCCCTTTCATTATCCCTTATCTTCTCTTTGAAAATACTATGTCTCTTACCAAGTTCAATGTTGGAACTTGAAAACCCAAATGTTGCATTGCAGCAGGTAGACAAGGACAGGGGCAAGAACACGAGGCAGCTGACATGGGTGTTGCTCCTTAAGGCTCATCGTGCTGCTAGGTGCCTTGCCTGGCTTTCTACAGGAATGTGGACTCTTCTTAGCATGGTGAAGAAGAGGCTAATTTTTGGGCAAGGGGTGGAAATGGAGTCTGAGAAATCCAAAAAGGAGAAATTGTTTAAGCTTCTTAAGGCATTTTTGGTATTTGCACTAGCAGCACTAGTGTTTGAAGTATTTGCCTATTTGAATGGTTGGCATTTCTCTACACCCGATTTATACATGCCAAATTCATTTGGGATTCAAGATTTCATGCAATGGATATATCTCGTTTGGGTTTCATTCAGATCCAATTACATTGCTCCCCCAATTCAAACTCTGGAAAACATTTGCATCTTTCTCTTTTTGCTTCAGTCTATAGGCCGGATCGTTCTTTGCATTGAATGCTTTTGGATAAAGTGAATATCAATCTGAAGCCGAAAGATCAATCTTTTGAACTCAAGGATGTTGAACCACAAGGGCACACCTATTGTAGTGACAATGGAGAATCCTAACTGGTGCAAATTCCCATGTGCAATGAAAGAGAGGTGTACACGCAATCAATTTCTGTTGTTTGTCAGCTTGATTGGCCAAAGGATCGGCTGTCAATTCAAGTACTAGATGATTCATATGAAGACAATGTTCAAGAACTTATCAAAGCAGAAGTCCTGAAGTGGAACCAGAAAGGCATCAACATTCATTACCGGCATCGATTGATTAGGACTGGTTATAAAGCTAGCAATCTGAAGGCTGCAATGAGTTGTGATTATGTCAAAGACTATGAGTTCATTGCAATTTTTGATGCAGACTTCCAGCCAAACCTTGATTTCCTGAAACTGACTGTTCCACATTTCAAGGATAATCCTGAACTCGGCTTGGTCCAGGCTCGATGGGCTTTTGTAAATAGAGATGAAAATAATTGTTCACTTCTAGTTCTGAGTTTAACATGTGACACAGAGAAAAACTCAATTGGCGGTTGGTGAGGAAGTTGTAGAAGAGTTTTATGATGTAATGGCAGTCTCGGGATCTACAGTTTGGCTGTATCTTGCTGGCATTTTTCTGGTCTCCATATCCAGCTGTCCTCTATAGAGTCACTGGTAGCTTTTACTGACAATGATGGTGTTGGTGAATAACGAAATTGTTGAAGGTTTTCTAAGCTATGGGCAGCAGCAGCAGGGCTCTATTTGCTGAAGGATGCACTGTAGTGATAGCCAAAATCTCTATCCCTAGCAATTATTGACCATAAGACCTGGGCTTGGTCTTTTGGTCAAGGATCCGTACCCTTCTGTAAGAGAGGTTCCAAGTTCTATGATTGCAGCATGTTTTCCTTCCTGAGATCTGGTCAATAAGAACCTACATTTTCCATCATTGTTTCCTTGTTGGGGATATCCTTTTTTCCTGGAATCTTGTAGCAGAGAGAATGGCACCCAGCCTTGACTTTTCTGAGTGGTGGGAATCTTCTAGGATTCACACTAGAAGCTTTTCATGTCCCCAACCAAACCAATTGTACTTTTGGGCTAACAGGGATTCTTATTCAATGTCATACTGTCAAAATTATTTCCTGGATCCGGAGCAGAGGCACATATATGTAAATCCTAGATGCACACAGAAACAACATCCATACCCCAAGTTGAATGCTTGTTTAATAAAAAACAAGTGCACAATCCATTCTCCATCTGGATAGAATTTGAAGTGTAGGTTGGAACAGTGGAGGTAAGCATAGTCAGTTGGATTCCTAATTTCTAATAGAAGGTCTTAGTTAAGATGGATGTAACAAACTGAATTTTCATTTGATAAAACTGAGAACAAGCTACATATAGAAAATGAGCCTAATCAAAACATGCCATTTTCACTTTCACAATGAACCCAAAATTGTCTTCTATTCTCTGATATTTGCATAGATTTTGACCTTTTAGGGATGTTACAGTGCCTAGAACTGATTATTTAACTAAAACTCATTATATTAGCATACATACCTCAGTCTCCATCCATAAAATGAAATCAATCCATTTATTTTGATGCATCACTTCTTTCTCTAGGTTATTTGGGCGTCTTCCATATTTTTGTTCCCGCCAATTTGTACATATGGAGAAATTAGATAAGATTGAAATTATGTTACTACAAATTCTATAAGAAGAAATATCACAGATTTAATATACTTACAAAAGTTGTTATCAGTGCTTTTAAACCTTTTTGGACACTACGATGAGTGGCCTTTTCCTTTGCTACCCTCGCCTTGGAGGCCTTGTCCTTATAAATAAACCAATTGAATTCAATTTCACAAAATAAAATTATAACTGTTTAATATGTATTAATACATTTGAAATATCATATTGAACGAAAAATTCAATACCTGAGTGATCTCCTCGCCGGCCTTTCTTTGTGCTTCCAACTTCTCATGGGATTTTACCAATTACTTCCATACCTTCATAGGTATGTCAAATGGTCTTTGTTTAAGCCTTTTATCCTTGTGGAAATTGAACCCAGTGATAGATTAATTTTACTCACAACAATTAACAATTGATCATGCAAAATCACTCACAAAAGAGACTGAAATTGGAGCTGAACACTAAACTGTATTAACTCAGTGTACAATAGCCAACCATGTAAAATAATAGGTTGCTGAATAAATAAAATACATCAGGGATTCGAATGCATGAGGATCAATTCGAATCTAGCATAAAGCAGGCTTACTAAAATTAAGCAAATCCCCCATAGGTGTAAAAAGCTGATCCCAAATCTGTCATGGAGCTCACGAATTAGAAAAAATGATTAGGCAAGCTAAAGAGTGATGGAATGACAACTAATACATGCTTTTACAAGGATAAAATAGTGGAGGATGAAGAGGAAAAAAAACTAGTTCACCTCACCTAGTCAAACTTTCCCTATTGCCTTAAAACACTGAAAAAGCAGGCAATAAAGCAGAAAAAGCAGAAGGGCACCTAGGAGACCAGGAATAAAGCAGAGTTGATTCCTTGAGTTTTCCCAAGTTCTACATGGGTCAAATTAGGCAATTTGGACCACTATGGATAGGTAATTGACAACTTGCATAAGGTGGGACACATGAACTAGGGAAATAAGACAAAAATAATTAAATTAATGTCTAAGGTAGTAAACTATGGGTTGATTATTCTAAATCCCCCCTTAAGCTGACTTATGAGTAATATATCAGAAAATTATAGGGCCTAGAAACAAGGCTTAGTCACCCTTTACATACTGCATGTCCATACAACCAAGGAAAGAGGCAAAAACCACATGGGAAAATCCTCCCTTAAACATGGACTGTAAAACAAAATTTGGAAATCGTGTCTTCACTCATGCTTCACAGCATGATCAGCAATCCCCAGTAGTGATTTCAGATTGCTGAAGGTCTTCTCACAAAATGATTTGGTGAAGATATAGCTACTTGTTTTGAAGATGAAGAGAAGAGTAGGTGAATGGTGCCATCATGCACAAGCTCTCTGATGTAGTGCATATGGATCTCAATGTGTCTGGTTCTCTGCTTCTAAACTGGATCTTTGCAGATTCAAATGGTACTCTGGTTATCACAGTAGATGGTAGTTGAGTACTCTGATTCGAAGCCACACTCTCCAAGTAATCCCTGCAACCATAAACATTGAGTTGTTGCATTAACAACTCCTCTGTACTCTGCTTCTGTAGATGAGAGTGCAATGGCACTCTGTTTCTTGCTTGACCAGCTGATTGGCCCTTCTACAAGCATGAAAACATATCTTGATGTGGAATTTCTGTCTATTCTATCACCTACCCAATCACTGTCAGTAAATCCAATCAAATCAAGATCATATTTTGCTTTATAGAAGATCCCATGTGTCCTTGTTCCCTGAACAAAGTTAAGGATCCTTTTGGCTGCTTTCCAATGGATCTCATGAGGCCTATCCATGTATCTAGAAGCCACACTTACTGCATAAGAAATATCAGGTCTAGTATGTGTCAGATACAACAAACATCCAATAAATTGCATATACATTGTATTGTTTACCATAGGTGAAGAATCAGCTTCTTCCAGCGTCACTCCTAAAAGGAAAGGAGTTTTGCTTTCTTTGCAATCCTTCATTTTGAATTTTTTCAGCAAGTCCAAGGAATATTTGTACTGGTGCACCTTGATTCCAGCTTTGGTTTGAGCAATCTAAATCCCCAAAAATTTACTTAAGAGCCCCAAATCTGTCATGGAGAAGGCTTGGTTCATAGCTCCTTTTAAGGAAGCAAGCTCAGCCTTTGAGCTCCTGTAATGAGGAGGTCATCAACATATAACACAATGATCATTAATGAACCATTAACTAACTTCAAATAGACATTTGGATCTGATTTGCACTGAACAAAATTCAGTGATAGCAAGAAGCTATTGATCTTGGCATACCAAGCCCTGGGGGCTTGCTTTAGCCCATACAATGACTTTCTCAACCTACACACAAGATAAGGGTTAGTAGAAAAACCTTGAGGCTTCTGCATATATATATCTTCAGTGATATCTCCATTTAGGAAGGCACATTTTACATCCATGTGATGTACCTCCCATTGCCTTGAGGCTGCAATGGCTAAGGCTAGCCTGATGGAATCCATCTTTGCCACTGGGGCAAAGGTCTCATTGTAATCTATGCCATGAACCTGTGAGTAGCCCTTGTCTACCAATCTGGCCTTGTACTTCAGTGGTGAACCATCAGCAGCAAATCTGGTCTTATAGACCCACTTACACTGGACTAACTTCCTCCCTGGGGGAAGATCCACTAGCTCCCATGTGTTGCTCTTCTGGAGTGAGTTGAACTCCTCCTTTATGGCTGTTTGCCATATTGGATCTCCTGATGCTTCTCCATATGTTTGAGGATAAGAATCCACCATCAAATAGCATTTTTCAGAAAACATAGGATCCTTCATGCACATACCACTCTCAAACTGAGATCTAGTCCTCCTTGGGTCATTGGGATCCCCAACTAGCTCTCCTGCTGCATGTAGTGTCTTGGATGACCATTTTGGCCTTGTAGGGATGTTAGGGTCTGCAATAAACTCATCTCCATCATACAAATCAGAATCAGCATGTTCAGAAAACTCTTTACTTACTTCTTGAGGTTCAGGTGGAGAAGAGGCTTCTCCAACTTCCACTGCTGCAAGGGGTTCTTCTTCAAAATGAACACACCTTTTGATGAAATATTTGTTTGTGATCAAATTTATCAGTTTGTACCCTTTTGAATCTTCAGAGTATCCAAAAAAAATACACTCTTGGCTTTGGGGCTGCAAAGCCTTCCTCTTCTCTGTTGGAATTCTAGCCCAAGCCTTTGAGCCAAAAATCCTGAAATGGGTCACATCTGGCTTGTGCCCACTCCATGCTTCGAAGGGAGTCATGCCATCAAGATATTTATGAGGCAACCTATTCTGAATATAGGCTGCACAGTTGATAGCTTTTTCACAGTACTTTGGTGGCAAATTTTTGGCCTCCATCATGCATGTTGCCATCTCCTTCAGTGATCTGTTCTTCCTCTCAACAACACCATTTTGCTGTGGTGTGTAGGGGATAGAATGCTGCATTTGAATACCTGCATCTGCACAATAATTAATAAACTCATACTTGACATACTCACCACCATTGTCGGATCTGAGGGCCTTGATTTTCCTTCCATACTGGTTCTCAACCAAAGCCTTAAATACTTTGAATAGGCCAAAAACTTCAGACTTGTGTTTCAGGAAGTGAACCCAACAATACCTGGAAAAGTCATCAATGAAAGTCAATGCATATTTGTCCTGACTCATGGACATATGAGGGAATGGGCCAGCAACATCACTGTGGATGAGCTCGAGGGGTGCAGAGGTTCTCTCATGACTAGCTCTCTCAAATTTATGTTCTGGGTGTTTTCCTAGGATACAACGTTGGCAGACTCCTTTGGAAAATTTTTATCTTGGGAAAACCTATAACCATCTCTTTTTCACTAAGATCAGAAAGATATTTGTAGTTTAGGTGGCCAAATATTTCATGCCAAAGCTTGCTAGCCTCATTAGCATGAATCAGAAGAGCAGAGGGGTTTGAGTAAGGTAGGAAGTGTGAGAACATGTATACCTTTTGAGCATGATTCGCAACTCCTTTTGCAATGACTCTACCACTTGAGATATCTGTGATCTCAACTTCATCGGGGGAGAATATGACTTTCTTAGGAGACCCAGTGTGGGTCATCTGGTACACTGACAAGAGGTTGGAGGAAAGACCAGGCACATACAAGACATTGCTGAACTGACCATGATCAAGATCAATCCTCCCTTTTCCCAAACTTTCAGTGAGAGAGTCATCTCCCAGTACTATAGGTGTTCCTTTCGACATGTCAAGTGAGGAGAAGGCATCCTTGGTTGAAACCATGTGTCTTGAAGCTCCAGAATCAATGATAAAACTGGGTGAGCTTGATGTGCCAGCAACCAATGCATGAACTCTCTCTCTGTCATCTGAACTTGATCCTCCTTCTCTCTTCTTTGAGCTTTCTGGAAGGGAGATGCCATTCTTCTCCAGGAGTTGGGTCAGCATGTCTATTTGCTTCTTCATACAAGAGCTTTCAGTGTGATTGCCCTTATTTTAGTATGCGCACTTGCTCATTTCACCTTTGTTTTTCTTCTTCTGGTAGTTCTTCTTGGAACCTTGTGGCTCCTTCGGAGACTGTTTCTTGTCGAGTCTTTTGCTCAGGTGGATTTTTAGATTTATTTTTTCTTTTTGAATCCACCTTCGAATCTCCAGCAATCAGAGCTTGATCTTTGGATGGTTTGATGGTGCCCATCATCACTAGCTTATCCTGTTCTTGAGTGAGAGATTCCATGAAATCTGCAAGGCTAGGCATCTTCCAGGTTCGAGCTGTCAGTTTTGTGGCATAGAAGGTCGAAACAAACACTGAATAGTCAGGGCCTAGCTTCAGGAGAATGGCCCAGATGAGCTGATCATCCTTCTTTTCAATCCCACACTGTTTCAGCTACAAAACAAGTGCTTTGAACTTGGAGAAATATAGCTGCAGGGATTCAAAGCTATTTGGACTTAGAGAAATCAGCTCATTTTTTATTTTATGTCCCCTCATCTCATCTGTCTTTCCAAAAAGATCAGAAATATTCTCCCATACTTCATTCGATGATGTCAATCCATCAAGATGGAAAAGGTCTCTGGAAATACTCAGACATAGGAGACCATAGGCCTCATCCCTCCTGTTGTGACATTTTATCTTCTCTGCAGCTGCATTGGGATCTACTTCTATTGTCATAGTCACCCTATAGAGGCCTTTCGCTCTCAACAATATCTCCATCTTTGCTTTCCATTCAAAGAAATTAAAGGGAGTCAAGATAGTTTTCTGTGATTGATCCATAGCTTAGAAAATCTGTCCCGGCTGTCAGTAGAAGGCTCCCAGTCACTGATGTCGAACCTGCAAAAAAAAATTGAAGGAGAGAAATCGATCTACAATGGCTCTAATACCATGTGGAAATTGAACCCAGTGATAGATTAATTTTACTCACAACAATTAACAATTGATCATGCAAAATCACTCACAAAAGAGACTGAAATTGGAGTTGAACACTAAACTGTATTACCTCAGTGTACAATAGCCAACCCTGTAACATAATAGGTTTCTGAATAAATAAAATACATCAGGGATTTGAATGCATGAGGAGCAATTCGAATCTAGCATAAAGCAGGCTTACTAAAATTAAGCAAATCCCCCATAGGTGTAAAAAGCTGATCCCAAATCTGTCATGGAGCTCACGAATTAGAAAAAAGGATTAGGCAAGATAAAGAGTGATGGAATGACAACTAATACATTCTTTTACAGGGAGAGAAGAGTGGAGGATGAAGAGGACAAAAAACTAGTTCACCTCACCTAGTCAAACTTTCCCTATTGCCTTAAAACACTGAAAAAGGAGGCAATAAAGCAGAAAAAGCAGAAGGGTGCCTAGGAGACCAGGAATAAAGTAGAATTGATTCCTTGAGGTTTCCCAAGTGCTACATGGGTTAAATTAGGCAAGTTGGACCACTATGGATAGGTAATTGACAACTTGCATAAGGTGGGACACATGAACTAGGAAAATAAGACAAAAATAATTAAATTAATGTCTAAGGTAGTAAAATATGGGTTGATTATTCTAAAAATCCTGAGTATTTTTTTTTATTTTTCTGGTTTGGTTGCAATGAAACCTTTTACAGTTTTCATTCATTTGCGATTTTACCTTCGTCACTAACCAACCAGCCCCAAATTCACTCTCCATATCCTGTATCACCATATTTTTCAAGTGAAGTGGAATTTTAGAGAAGGTGAGATGAAGATGGTCTCTAAATCTCTGAAGGAAATATTCCCTTAGCCTATTCATGAAGGTTTTTCCTGCATCTGTTCTTCGTATCTCCCCTGAAACAGGGTCATACTCTATTTTAGTACCTAAAGTACCGACACATGATACATAAGTTGAGACTGAACACGAATTTGAGGTGCCAGGTGTTGCTAGGACATTAGCAAATGCATCAACACACTCTTCTTCATTATTGGCTGCTACTGTTGATGATATTTTCTTGGATCTTTTACTCGACCCTCGACTGGATGGGGAATTTATTGATTCACGTAGAACTTGTTGATTAGATGGATCAGGTTGATGAATTTGAGATGATTTTGTTCTCAAGAAACTGATTAAGGATTCAGGATCTAAATATTGGAGTTTTTGTAGTACTTCTGTCCCAATCACATCTGTTGGAAAAGCCTCTGTTACTGGATTCTTTCCCTGTCCAAAAAAAGTACAGAGATGCAATAACACACACTTATATCGATACATATTTGAAACAAAATGTGTAAAAATCAAGGTCCTAATTGCCTCCAATATCCAAATAACATCTACAACAAATAACTACACATCAACAAAATCCTCCCCTATAATGGGATCCTCATCATTAGTAGCCCCATATGAATCCTCATCTAGCCTCTACTTGAATCCTCAAGGGAAATCAATGCTAGTGCTTGGTGGTATTAGGTGATCTAAACCCATCCACCTGATCTTTTATCAAGTCAACAACCTCCAGCTTTGGTAAAATAGGCTAACCACATTTAAAATGAGGCAGAAAGCTTAAGTTGCATGATACCCCTAAAATTGGGTCAAATATTTGGGTCAAGAGTTCTTTTGTTTCCGGTTGCAAAGAAACACCATATCATGATGGATTTATGTGCACATTTACAAGACAAATGATAGAAAGTCACTGAAGATACTCCAGAGACCATAATCAGCCTTATCAACAAAACAAGCAGGTGAATAGATATGACTAAGTTATAACTAGCAATTGTACCTAGGGGTGCAATAAAATAACGTCGTGTTGTAAGTTAAGCAAGGAGATGTGGACATATACAACAAGAAAGACAATTTGAAGTGTTGAAGAATAGTAATAAAGAATTGACTCATTGTCCAGCGAGCAAGTCCAACTATGGAAAGACTCCCTAACGATTGGCTAGCAGCTGACAGATGTTGAGAAGCAAAGGAAATGGAAAGAAGGCTAAGGTGATAGCCTACGTGGATGAAGGGGACAAATCAGAAAGTAATAACCCAAACCATCAGTTAACAAGAGACATTTATAGCAGCACAATGAATTTGCACATTTTCCTTTCATTGGCCTGAGTATGCTTGGCCATGTATAGACCAACGTTAATGAACCATAGCCTTGGTCTTGGAAACAAGGGCCCCTGCTAGATAAGTACAAACAACAAACCACTTTTAAGAAATTTTGGGCATGTTCCAATAGAGAATGATGAAAAACCTTGGCAAATAAGACCTATCAAATGCTCTATACAAGGGAGAGAGAGGTTGTCCAAGGTAGATAGCTTGAGACTTTAACTAACGGCACATCAATATGAAATGAACTCCTGGAAAATATGCTAGTATACTCTGGATCTCAAAGACAAACTTCTAGAAAGCTCTAAAACTCCAGCCTAAGGAAACTGAGTAACACTTTTTAATGCAGTGCCAGTAAAAGGTTAATTGCGTAAATGCATTTAGCTACATTCAAAATCATAAAACCACTAGTAATTTAGCCACTGAAAAATGGTTGCATGCTGCAGAGCAATGGATGCTACATTCTTTAAAAAACCCTTGATAATTTTCATATTACACAGGTAAAGGATGAATCATTAATTGCCTGAAGGTAGACACAATAGCATAACAAAGTGAAGAAAATTATTTCTAAATGACTCGTGAATCACATCTTAGAATATTAAAAAAGAACTATAAAAATATAATCTAGACCCTGAGTTTTCCTCATACAATGCACTATGAATCGAATAATCATGTATAGAGCTAAAATAGTCGACCTTTCACCAAAAAGGTGTCAAAAGTTATAGATCTGTACAAGATCATAAACTTTTCGTCCAATACCATATTAAAAGTATTTGTTCCGTTTACCTTTAACTTTGATTCCACATAAAATTTAGCTTTTAAACCATGAAACACTAAACAATCGATACAATTTACATATATCCAACACTTAGCTTTGATACCATGAAGCACTGCAATATCGATACAAATTAAATATACTCAAGAAGAATTCTAGACAAAACAAGCGACACCTTATATAACTGTAACTAGAAAACGTAGCACTTTTGATCTCATACTCATACCCACAATTAACAATTTGCCATCTCTGCAGCCCACATGTTACATGAGTACAAGAGAGACTCTAATGTCTAGAGGAACAAGTTATTTGTAGGACAAGAGCAAAGAATCATAAGTACATAATCTAGTCACTTTACATTACCTAACTGAGCCTTCCCCAAAGCTGATTTGCTTTGTTTGGGGGAAGACATTTCCAAAGTACTTTTAGTCCCAAGCTACAGTGTCAAGTCTACAGCCCACATGATCACAAGAGTATCAAATTTTGATGAGTTGCAAAGACCTCAGATGTGATCGGCATAGTACCAGACTCCCAAGGCTTTTTGCTGTCTGCCAGGTTATATAATATAGGAACTAGAACAGTAATAAAGAATTGACTCATCGTCCAAGATTACAAAGTTAGGAAAGCAAGTCTAATTGTGGGAAGACTCCCTAACGATTGGCTAGTAGCTGACAGATGTTGAGAAGCAAAGGAAATGGAAAGAAGGCTAAAGTGATAGCCTACATGGCTGAAGGGGACAAAACAGAAAGCAATAACCCAAACTATCAATTAACAAGAGAGATTTATAGCAGCACAATAATTAATAACTAAACTTAACGAATAATATAATATACTTTTTGTATATTACATCAGGGACATATTCACTACAACCTCTTTCTTCAACAGTTGGGTTGATCTGATACAGGCTAGACTTGTATATAGAAAAAAAGTATTTCCAACCTCTTACAATTATCAGCTAAATTCATAATGGTACTATGAGAATAGTGGGTGGCTTACTCTTTTGGAGGGTGTTGATTAGCTCATGTATTTTGATAAGCTATCACCTAGCCTACAAACCTGGGATTGGGGAAAACATTAAATTTGGAGTATACTCGATAGTAGGGTTGGAAAGGTCAAATTTACTTTCAAATTGAAATGGAAATTTTGATGACTTCTAGGAATCTACAAGTGCTTGCATATGTATACTCAAAACTAGACTTGCATGGCAAGAATGACTAGTGTGCTGTAGAAGACTTGGGTCTAGATGGTGATCATCGGGTAGAATGGGAAACTTATACTTCCAAATTGGTCAATGCTTCAATATTACACTCAGAGACTAGCCAAATGAATTGATATGGATTAAGAATAGGGATGGAGGGAAGTACGGGGTTAAATAGGGTTCTATTGCATTATCCACTAACTTGTTGGTTGATATTTCAAGCGGGTGGTGTTTCATTTGGAAACTACCATCGCAACCCAAAGAAATATATTTTGGATGGTTTTGACTCTATAACGAGATCCAAACTTGGGACAACCTTAAGAGGAGAGGAAAAATATGTCCAATTTTTTTTCCATACCTATAGAGAATAGGAAAATATTCTCAATAACTTATTTGTGCACTAGAGATTCACTTAGGTTGTTTGGTCAACAATGTATGCTTTGGGTCAAAGGCCAGTATGAGAAGAAGACTCTCTTAATGAAGCCTAGGACAATTACTTTAAAATACCTATAAACTCAATGTATTTAGCTCTTCCTTTTACCAATATGTGGGATACTTGGATATCTAAGAATGAGGCTATTTTTAAAAACAAGTATCCCTTGATCTCAATGAATTTACATAGATCCAAATATTTATTGAAGGACCCGAGTTGACAGGAAAAACAAACAAGCAAGAAAA
This sequence comes from Pseudotsuga menziesii, assembly GCA_001517045.1. Taxonomy (NCBI): domain Eukaryota; kingdom Viridiplantae; phylum Streptophyta; class Pinopsida; order Pinales; family Pinaceae; genus Pseudotsuga; species Pseudotsuga menziesii. The sequence continues at coordinate 92,223 of LPNX010462946.1, forward strand.
TTGGACCCACCTAGTATTGATCCAAATCAACCAACTATTTTTGCAATGGGGAATCAAGTGGAAACCCTGGAAAGTGTGGATTGGTAGGTTTCATTACTGACAAATATAGGAACATCCCTTTTCGACAGGCACTATACATTAAAACAAACAATTTTGCAGAATTACAGGGAATGTATATAGTTAAAAATGGCACAGATCTACTCTCTCCCTAACGTGGTGATCTTCTTGGACTCAAAACTCATAACCAATTGGATAAACCAAAGCTCAACATGCTCCAACATCTATTTGTATCCTCTCTTGGAAACGATCAAAGGATAACTGCCAAATGTAGGTATTGCTCACAATTATCAAGAATTCAATAAGAAGGTTGATTCCTTGGAAAACTCAGCTTGCCAGTTAGATATGGGTTAGATAAAAATACAAATTAAGGACCCATATGGGAAGGTCACAGTATTGGAATTAAAAATCATATGATTTCTACAAGATGAACTGGTGTAGTAACAGAATTGTCAATGCTACTCATATACAAGGCATGAGAACTATCAATCCTATTTTTAAAAACAAGTATCCCTTGATCTCAATGAATTTACATAGATCCAAATATTTATTGAAGGACCCGAGGTGACAGGAAAAACAAACAGGCAAGAAAATTGGACCCACCTAGTATTGATTCAAATCAACCAACTATTTTTGCAATGGGGAATCAAGTGGAAACCCTAGAAAGTATGGATTGGTAGGTTTCATTACTGACAAATATAGGAACATCCCTTTTCAACAAGCACTATACATTAAAACAAACAATTTTACAGAATTACAGGGAATGTATATAGTTAAAAATGGCACAGATCTACTCTCTCCCTAACGTGGTGATATTCTTGGACTCAAAACTCATAACCAATTGGATAAACCAAAGCTCAATATGCTCCAACATCTATTTGTATCCTCTCTTGGAAACGATCAAAGGATAACTGCCAAATGTAAGTATTGCTCACAATTATCAAGAATTCAATAAGAAGGTTGATTCCTTGGAAAACTCAGCTTGCCAAGTAGATATGGGTTAGATAAGAATACAAATTAAGGACCCATATGGGAAGGTCATAGTATTGGAATTAAAAATCATATGATTTCTACAAGATGAAATGTTGTAGTGACAGAACTGTCAATACTACTCATATGCAAGGGTTGAGAACTATCAATTCTATTTTTAAAAACAAGTATCCCTTGATCTCAATGAATTTACATAGATCCAAATATTTATTAAAGGACCCGAGGTGACAGGAAAAACAAACAAGCAAGAAAATTAGACCCACCTAGTATTGATCCAAATCAACCAACCATTTTTGCAATGGGGAATCAAGTGGAAACCCTGGAAAGTGTGGATTGGTAGGTTTCATTACTGACAAATATAGGAACATCCATTTTCAACAGGTGCTATACATTAAAACAAACAATTTTGCAGAATTACAGGGAATGTATATAGTTAAAAATGGCACAGATCTACTCTCCCCTAACGTGGTGATCTTCTTGGACTCAAAACTCATAACCAATTGGATAAATGCTCAATATGCTCCAACATCTATTTGTATCCTCTCTTGGAAATGATCAAAGGATAACTGCCAAATGTATGTATTGCTCACAATTATCAAGAATTCAATAAGAAGGTTGATTCCTTGGAAAACTCAGCTTGCCAGTTAGTTATGGGTTAGATAAGAATACAAATTAAAGACCCATATGGGAAGGTCACCGTATTGGAATTAAAAATCATATGATTTCTACAATATGAAATGGTGTAGTAACAGAACTGTCAATACTACTCATATGCAAGGGTTGAGAACTGTCAATGCTATTTTTAAAAACAAGTATCCCTTGATCTCAATGAATTTACATAGATCCAAATATTTATTTAAGGACCCGAGGTGATAGGAAAAACAAACAAGAAAGAAAATTGGAGCCACCTAGTATTGATCCAAATCAACCAACTATTTTTGCAATGGGGAATCAAGTGGAAACCCTAGAAAGTGTGGATTGGTAGGTTTCATTACTGACAAATATAGGAACATCCCTTTTCAATAGGCACTATACATTAAAACAAACAAATTTTTAGAATTACAGGGAGTGTATATAGTTAAAAATGGCACAGATCAACTCTCTCCCTAACGTGGTGATCTTCTTGGACTCAAAACTCATAACCAATTGGATAAACCAAAGATCAATATGCTCCAACATCTATTTGTATCCTCTCTTGGAAACGATCAAAGGATAACTGCCAAATGTAAGTATTGCTCACAATTATCAAGAATTCAATAAGAAGGTTGATTCCTTGGAAAACTCAGCTTTCCAGTTAGATATGGGTTAGATAGGAATACAAATTATGGACCCATATGGGAAGGTCACAGTATTGGAATTAAAAATCATATGATTTCTACAAGATGAAATGGTGTAGTGACAGAACTGTCAATACTACTCATATGCAAGGGTTAAGAACTATCAATGCTATTTTTAAAAACAAGTATCCCTTGATCTCAATGAATTTACATAGATCCAAATATTTATTGAAGGACCCGAAGTGACAGGAAAAACAAACAAGAAAGAAAATTGGACCCACCTAGTATTGATCCAAATCAACCAACTATTTTTGCAATGGGGAATCAAGTGGAAACCCTAGAAAGTGTGGATTGGTAGGTTTCATTACTGACAAATATAGGAACATCCCTTTTCAACAGGCGCTATACATTAAAACAAACAATTTTGCAGAATTACAAGGAATGTATATAGTTAAAAATGGCACAGATCTACTCTCTCCCTAACGTGGTGATCTTCTTGGACTCAAAACTCATAACCAATTGGATAAACCAAAGCTCAATATGCTCCAACATCTATTTGTATCCTCTCTTGGAAACGATCAAAGGATAACTGCCAAATGTAAGTATTGCTCACAATTATCAAGAATTCAATAAGAAGGTTGATTCCTTGGAAAAATCAGCTTACCAGTTAGATATGGGTTAGATAAGAATACAAATTAAGGACCCATATGGGAAGGTCATAGTATTGGAATTAAAAATCATATGATTTCTACAAGATGAAATGGTGTAGTAACAGAATTGTCAATACTACTCATATGCAAGGGTTGAGAAATTTCAATGCTATTTTTAAAAACAAGTATCCCTTGATCTCAATGAATTTACATAGATCCAAATATTTATTGAAGGACCCGAGGTGACAGGAAAAACAAACAAGCAAGAAAATTGGACCCACCTAGTATTGATCCAAATTAACCAGCTATTTTTGCAATGGGGAATCAAGTGGAAACCCTGGAAAGTGTGGATTGGTAGGTTTCATTACTGACAAATATAGGAACATCCCTTTTCAACAGGTACTATACATTAAAACAAACAATTTTGCAGAATTACAGGGAATGTATATTGTTAAAAATGGCACAGATCTACTCTCTCCCTAACGTGGTGATCTTCTTGGACTCAAAACTCATAACCAATTGGATAAACCAAAGCTCAATATGCTCCAACATGTATTTGTATCCTCTCTTGGTAACGATCAAAGGATAACTGCCAAATGTAAGTATTGATCACAATTATCAAGAATTCAATAAGAAGGTTGATTCCTTGGAAAACTCAGCTTGCCAATTAGATATGGGTTAGATAAGAATACAAATTAAGGACTCATATGGGAAGGTCACAGTATTGGAATTAAAAATCATATGATTTCTACAAGATGAAATGGTGTAGTAACATAACTGTGAATACTACTCATATGCAAGGGTTGAGAACTGTCAATGCAATTTTTAAAAACAAGTATCCCTTGATCTCAATGAATTTACATAGATCCAAATATTTATTAAAGGACCCGAGGTGACAGGAAAAACAAACAAGCAAGAAAATTGGACCCACCTATTATTGATCCAATTCAACCAACTATTTTTGCAATGGGGAATCAAGTGGAAATCCTGGAAAGTGTGGATTGGTAGGTTTCATTACTAACAACTATAGGAACATCCCTTTTCAATAGGCACTATACATTAAAACAAACAATTTTGCAGAATTACAGGGAAAATGTATAGTTAAAAGTGGCACAGATCTACTCTCTCCATAATGTGGTGATCTTCTTGGACTCAAAACTCATAACCAATTGGATAAACCAAATCTCAATATGCTCCAACATCTATTTGTATCCTCTCTTGGAAACGATCAAAGGATAACTGCCAAATGTAAGTATTGCTAACAATTATCAAGAATTCAATAAGAACTCTCAATGCTATTTTTACAAGAGATATGGGTTAGATCCATATTTATTGAAGGACCCAAGGTGACAGGAAAAACAAACAAGCAAGAAAATTGAACCCACCTAGTATTGATCCAAATCAACCAACTATTTTTGCAATGGGGAATCAAGTGGAAACCCTGGAAAGTGTGGATTGGTAGGTTTCATTACTAAAAAATATAGGAACATCCCTTTTCAACAGGAACTATACATTAAAACAAACAAATTTGTAGAATTACAGGGAATGTATATAGTTAAAAATAGTACAGATCTACTCGGACCCGAGGTGACAGGAAAAACAAACAAGCAAGAAAATTGGACCCACCTAGTATTGATCCAAATCAGCCAACTATTTTTGCAATGGGGAATCAAGTGTAAACCCTGGAAAGTGTGGATTGGTAGGTTTCATTACTGACAAATATAGTAACATCCCTTTTCAACAGGCACTATACATTAAAACAAACAATTTTGTAGAATTAGAGGGAATGCATGTAGTTAAAAATGGCACAGATCTACTCTCTCCCTAACGTGGTGATCTTCTTGGACTCAAAACTCATAACCAATTGGATAAACCAAATCTAAATATGCTCCAACATCTAATTGTATCCTCTCTTGGAAACGATCAAAGGATAACTGCCAAATGTAAGTATTGCTCACAATTATCAACAATTCAATAAGAAGGTTGATTCCTTGGAAAACTCAGCTTGCCAGTTAGATATGGGTTAGATAAGAATACAAATTAAGGAGCCATATGGGAAGGTCACAGTATTGGAATTAAAAATCATATGATTTCTACAAGATATAATGGTGTAGAATATGGTGTAGAAATGATTACAATAATCTGTTTTAGGTGCTTCTATTAAAACATGTGCATACTCTTAAGAAGTAATTATCCCCATTTGAGCAAAGTAATCTCCTCTGCACTTGCATGCTCCTATAAAATAGGATTCACAATATTAGGATTGGGAAATGAACGTTATGTGATTGGTGGGGTCATTGGACCAGGTCGGCATAATCTTGATATACAACATCTTTCTGATGTGGATATTTTAAGCGTTAAAATGAACGACCAATATGGCGTCTGGCAACACCTATGACATGTTGCCGAGGCACTATAGTTGGCTATACTGTACTAAGAATTTAGTTTGTGGCAATTGAATGTTACCTTAAATTTGTGAGTATTTCCAAGATACTGAATTTAATTCCAGTGTCCAAGCTACTGATTCTGTTGATATAAACAAGTGGTGTAATTATTTTTTAATATCTTTTCCAATCATCATGCAAATAATAGGCATGCAAAAAAATGTAGCAAAATACAACTAAATTGGATTCAGATAGGAAAATCAATCAAGTCTAATTGAACTTGCAAATTATATAATTATTGTATGTAACTCTGATTTATTGTATGTAAGTATTTGGTATTCACACCTTGCATTTCTTTAGGTATTATTAAAATATTGTGGAAAGGCTAAAGATGTCATCCTTCTTGCTAAATTGACTTCTGTGTTTCCTAAACTTGCCTAAAGTTGCAGTAGCAAGCCATTTGATTCCTCACCTTTTTTTTATTGTGGCCTGGTGTAATTAGAGTGTCTGGAAACCAACTAAAGACATCATTCATGTCTTGCATGAAAATCGAGAGGCCCAACAATTGGCCATATAAACGTTGTATATAATGTTTTCCTCGATATTGATATATGGAAGATCTTGGAATGCTATATCTAACTTTCTTCGTATCTAGCCATGTAGACGTCTAGCTTTGTGGTATACACAATGCTTATTTCAGGTAAGTGCAATTTATACTTGGAAGCTGAAGTCACAAGTTTGTTCACAGAATTAGGTAAGGATGTTGTGACTTTGAAGTGGATGACTTTTTATCTCAACCTAGGAAGAAAATAACCTTTGCCAGATTTGGAGTGGCATCTTGTCAAGTGATTTTCAATGATATAATTGTCCTAATCAACTGGAGTTCCCCGCCAACCTTCTACAATCTCATGATGATCTTGTCAAATAGTGAATTTCTTTAGGCAGTGCCTAAAGACATTCACTATTTGACATTCAGAGAGTCGTTCACTATTTGACATTCAGAGAGCATAGTTGGTGGGTTTTACATTTTTTATAACCATATTTGTGGACTTGGGGAGGAAGGCTAGAAGGGGTTTTCTCTACCTCTGAATAGTTCAATGGTTTTCATGGATGCTGACTTGGAAGTATGAAAACCCCAACATTTAATTTCTCTTTATCATTAATTTCACATTTAATGATTTGTAACTTGTTCCAGTAAGTTTAGCACAAAACAAATTATCCTTTCGAGTTTGTAGGTACCAGTTATAATTAGGAGTTTGGTCTAATCAAATGGCAGCCTGCAGGAACTATCTTGACATTCAAAGAGCATAGTTTGTGGGTTTTACATTTTTTATAACCATATTTGTGGACTCAGGGTGGAAGGCTAGAAGCGGTTTTCTCTACCTATGAATAGTTCAATGGTTTTCATGGATGTTGAATTGGTGGTATGCAAACCCCAATACGACTACTAGACAACTAATGTAAAGAAACAACAGAAAAGGAGGTGGGTTCAATCCTTGAAGAGAACAATTCTTATGAAGAAAACAACAAATATAAAAAAGCACAAGTAACAGGCTGGCATAAAAAAAAAACAAATACCTATTCTGCTCTAAAAAAAAAAATACCAAATAAATAAATAAATAAAGCAAATACATGTTCTACTCCATATGCACTTCCTCCTCCACTTGCCATTGCTGCAAAGCACAAGTAAGCAAAGAACAAGTAACAGCCTGGTGCGGTGCTTTTGCTTAATCTTCTCAACCTCCAAGGGCGCTTTTCAACATGCAAGGGAAAAATATGCATTCAACATGAAAGAACTCGTGCTTTTTAAGTTTCCTCCTTCCACACTGGCCGCCACTATGTCCACCTGCATGTTTCCTGTGGATTTGAGTCCAGGATTGCGCCTAGGAATGTGCCAAGCCCTTCCTGTGATTTGGCAATGATCTGGGGCGCTTTCCTAGGTGCCACTATGTCCACCTGCTTGCTGCCCAGGGATTTGAGTCCAGGATTGCGCCCAGGAATGCGCCTAGCTCTTCCTGCTATTTGGCATTGATTTGGGGTGCTTTCCTGGGTGCCAATTAAACCTGGGATAGCGCCAACCTTGGGAAAGCATGTAAATATATCCCAGGATTTGGCTAAGCCCTCATCTTTCAGTAGAGGTAGTCTACGGATCTATTCACTGGTTCATCAAATCAAGGTTGCAGGTAGCTTTTGAGCGGGGTTTACTTGAAGGTAGGCACAGTAGCTTCTGCTCGGGGTTTAGTGGCAGGTAGGCATCCTTAACTTCAATTTAAATCTCTCAATTTCCAAATTTCCAGTTACTTGTTCCATCTTTTCTAGAAAAGATTCCCACATAACAAAGGCACCCGGTTTGGGGGGTGGGTTGCCCAAAAAGCAAAACCAAAATATTCTGGTGCGAAGATAAAATAGAATCCCATTGGATTAATTGCAATTTGGGGTGGTTCCAGTCGATTTGTTGAAAACCCTTCTCATTCAATGCAATGCATGTTTTCCTGAAGCAAATGGCCGATCACCCTCATACCTCGGATGAGTCCCTCTGGGTCCTTGTTTGTAGGGTTTCCAAGTAATATTGTTCATCGGGTTCAAGAAGTCACAGTGTTGTTAGGCCAAATTAAAAAATTCTGGGATGTCGGGGTTATTCCTTCCATCCATCCGATCAAATGTTGTAAGTTGGGGGCATTCCTAATGAGTAAAGGGATTTATAATATGGTAAAAGGGCTCACCCGAGCTAATTTCATTAGTTCCGGCTGTAATAAATCCAATCCATAGAGTAGTTCCTCCACATGATGATCCAAGAAAGGTAATATATTGGTCAGTGCCTAAGCAAACAGGTTAAACCACTAAGTATCGTGAGGAAGCTCAAGTAAAGAGAATAGGGTTGGTGGAAATGGTAAACTCAATTTCCAAATTTCCAGTTACTTGTTCCATCTCTGAAAGGGGTTAGAAGGATTTGTTTCTCTCTTTCCTCTTGCTACCCCTTGGTTGGATAACACCCAGTATGATCCCTCACTATCGTTTGGTAAAAGTAAAACCCTCCTTTTAGCGGGCATGAACCCGTATCCATTCGAAAAGAAGGATTTGAGGCCGCCATTTATTCACAGACAGACCGGTGGCTTCGATTCTCATGCCCATCTGATAGCTTTGCTATTGCTAGTGGTTTTGGATTTCGATCTATAAATGAATTTCTTCATCTTCCTTTACCTGTGAGAATTTTCCAATATCTACTTCACCCAATACATAAAATGGATGGAAAGAGCTAAGCACCTTGTTAAATAGCTTCGGATTTTTGGCTTCTTCGACTATGCTTCGCTGTTCACTGTGCTGTGATGATTCATTTAATCATTCTGTATTGCAGTTGTGTTGTTCTTTTCATCCCCTTCCCCCGGTGGTAACCACACTAATTTTTTTGTTGCTTCAGTTTTCTCTCTACGTTTCCTCTGACCCCGACACACTACAGAGCAAGTATCATTGCATTTTGAAGTGTTTTTACCCTGAGGCCGTTACTATTCAACTAATTACCAAACTCAAATGCATGTAAATCATAGTATTTATCTCAAACCCTAAACAATTAACTTAAATGGAGCCACAACAACACCAATTTATCTTTTATTAGTTAGTATACACATTTTTTATTCACTTCTATAACCAAAGTCGTCAAGTTTTTTCATGATTCCATGTAATTATAAGTTTTTTCATTATTTTGAAAAGTTGTTTTTTATGATAGTTTATTTGGCAGTATACGAGTTTGGTCTATAGATACACATCAAATACACAATAACACAACTATTAGCCAACAACTTTGGGTTTTTGGGACATCTTGAAGCTCTAGTATTAGACTTACTATATCTTGTTTTTTTATTAACATGCTCTATAACATGGCCGCAACTAATTTTCAATATAAGAAAGATATTATATTCTATTATAAAAATACATATTCTTTTTCTAAGGTACTTTAATGCTAGAACATAAGGTAAGTAAGTTGTAATCCTAAGAAACATATAAAACTCTAATTTTTTTTTTTATAAGACCATTTCATTAAATTTGGATTCACTTTAGTCTAAGCCTCTTCGAAGATAGGTCAAATCAATTTTTCCAAAGTGTGATATTGGGGTTTCCAAAGTGAAAAATATAATTCCAAATGTGCCAATATCATACTGAAAAATAGAAAAATGTATTTAGAAGTGATAAACCCCATGAAAAAAATCTCCCGTACTATCTCTCGATTGCTTCAAGCCATACTACTATTGCTCCTTTAACAATTCTCCATTGTTTGTCAATAAACTAACGATTGAAATTCCTCTTAGTTTATTTTTCTTTCAAGCAAACATTCAAATCCCTCTAATTTTCTCCTCATTGTATGATATATTTCAATATTATTACCATTTAATAAAATTTGTTATCATTATTGTTTATTACAGGAGCCGGAGGAGGCCATGGACACAAATCAAGACATTTCTGAGCAGGAAAGAAGACCTCGTACTATTAAAGCATGTCGCATGCGAAAGTGGGTGGAAGAGGATATGACAATAGAGTCTACAGATACAATAGAAACTAACCATAATGAACGATGGGTTAGTCATGATGATAATACATGGGATGAATACTTACAATTGTTGTTTTTAGTTGTTCAATATCAATTCAATTAGATAATTGTACAATACAATAACATTATATAGTCTATGATCCAATCTTGGAAAAAATTAATGCATTTGTTGCTTATTTTAGGTTGACAATGCAATCAAAGAAAATGAGGAGTCGATGCATTATGTTATACCAATACAACGATCTATGCTTAGACATGGGCCTCCTACTATTAAATCACGTAGAAAACAATGGGTGGAAGAAGATATGACAATGGAATCTACAGATCCAACAGCAAATGAGCACAATGAACAAGAGGTTAGTCATGACAATACTACATGGAATTAATACTTTGAGATGATTGTTGATTGTGGATGTTCTACATGTTGTGGAAAGAAAAAATTCAAACGTGAAAGTGTACAAAGACGTTACATAAATGGTTACAATATTTTAACCAATAACTGTTATGATCTAATATTAAATCATGGTTGCATTTAATTATAGGTTGATGCTGATGATACGACTACTAATGGTCAAGGTCCAACTAGGTCGTTAAGAATTCAACGTGATGATCCAATTCATCCTTTAAACCATACTAGGAGAAGAAGAGAAGCATTGAAGAGAGAACTACCACCTGCAAAATTTGAAGAATTAATGAATTTAACAAGAATTGATGGCATGCCTCATCATGTTCATAGTGAACATGATGATGAAAATGAAATGCATGAAGAAGGATTGAATGAAATGCTCACAAGTTTATTTGGGGATTGAAACAATGATGAGGGTGTTGATCCTATGCATAACATTAATGATGATATAGAGGGAAATTGCCACCATAAAAAATTTGACGATATTAACATTCATGAATCAATCAAGCAAGCAGCAAAGATAGTCATGTTCAAGTTGGGTGCAAGTAGAACATCAAAGCTTTCATGCACATTAATATTATTGGAAATCAAGTCATTATTTGGTTGGTCAGATAAGAGCTTCACTACTTTGCTAAAGTACGTTCAATTATATTTATAGTTTTGCATTGTTAATTGGTTTACACAATTAGTAGATAAGTATTAAATTCAATCAAATTTATTTAAGTGGACTTTAAATGGATATATGTTATATAAACAATGATATTAAATGAAATTTCTAACATGTTTCTCTGAAAACAATATTACAGGGCACTAAAGGATAAAATATTCCCCGAAGATAATGTGTTGCCATCAACTTGTAGAGAAGCACGTCAATTGTTGGTTGAGTTGGGGGTAGAATATAAGAAAATTCATGCATGTCAAAATGATTGCATCTTATATAGAGGTGAATATCAAAATAAACAAGAATGTCCTGTATGCAAAGAGAAGAGATATTGTACAGATGTACAAAGTCCTACTGTTCCAAATAAGGTTTTACGCCACATGCCAATTATACCTAGAATTCAACGAATGTTTCGTTGCAAGTCACTTGCACAATTGATGGACTGGCATGCAAAGAATAGGATTAAAGACGGACTCATGCAAATTCCAGCAGACTGTAAAGCAATGAAACACATAGAGGAAAAATGGCCATGAAAATTCAAAGATGAACCCCATAGTATTAGATTTGGGCTTGCAATAGATGGAGTGTGCCCATTCTCTTCCATGAGCGCAACTCATACTGTCTGGCTAGTCAGATTGATAGTATACAATATTCCCCCATGGATGAGTGTTAGAAAGGAGCACCTTATGCTAACTCTCATTGTTTCAAGAAAACATCAAGTTAAAAAAATGGATGTTTATATTGCGCCTTTTATTAATGAGATGCAATTGTTATGGAAAGGCATAAGAATGTATGACATATCACATCCTCCATCAAACAGGCTCTTCATGTTCTATGGAATACTATGTTGGACAATTCATGATTTCCCAGGACTTGGTGTTTGTTCAGGTAAGAAAAATAATTTTCATATTTGCACATCATAATTTATTTTCAATTCAACTTGCATATAACTATTACATTATTATAATTTTGTTATAAAAAATAGTTATTGGATTGCAGGGCTAGAAACAAAAGGTTATTTTGCATGTCCAAGATGCGCCGAACAATTTGAGGGGTGATATTCTAAAGATATACGCAAAGTTATTTATGCAAACAATAGGGTTTTTCTACCACCAGATCATAAGTTCAGAAATCGCCTAAAGAATCAATTTGATGGAAAAATTGAAAATAGACCTCCTCCCAAGGTTATGAGTCCTGCTGATTGGCTTAAAAAGTATGAAGATGCTGAATTGAAATCTTGGAATGATTTTTTTCTTCATGATCATTCAATTGAGGAACCAAAACAAGTTATGGTTGAAATGCCAAAAGGAATGAATAGGAAATCCATATTTTATGATCTCCCTTATTGGAAGGATCTATTAATATCTCATTTACTAGATCCTATGCATATTTTCAAAAATGTCCCTGATTCTATTTTTAGACATATAGCAGGAAAAGATAAAGACACCTTATCATCAAGGAGAGATATTGCTCTTTCACGTACTAAATTTTATAGAAAACATTTGTGGCCAAATCAAGAAAATGAATCATATGCATAAGCACCATGGATTCTAAAAAAGAAAGAATTGGATCAACTAAAAAGTGTGATACATTCAAAACAACACCCACTGGTTATGGCTCGTCATTGAATAAAACTTTTACAGTAGATGGACATGTGACAGGATTTAAAACACATGATTACCATAATTTTATGAAAGTATTTGAATAAATTAATTATTATTGTTATTACTTACTTACTTTTTTTATAATTATGATAAATCGATATTAATGACCTCTGGTAAATGGGTTTGATAGCATATCATGCCATTGGCAATTAGAGGGGATTCATGTCTTACAGCTGACTTAAGGAATGCCATAAGTCGACTGTCAGCGTTTTTAAGGTATATTGTGGGTTGATATTTACAAGGTTTATGGTATGAAATGTTACTGTGTATGATGCAATGATATATTATATTTCATTTTAAATGTCATAAATGTTCATACTAATTTTGTGTCATTTATTAGGTGGTTGACCTCTAAAGAGATCCATGTGTGTGAAGTGCCAAAATGGAAGAAGGAAATTGTTGAAATTGTGTGTGTATTTGAGAAGGAGTTCCCTACAAGTTTCATGGACCTACAAGTACATTTACTTATACACCTAGTCGATGACATTGAAATAGAAGGCATCGTTTCAACGAGGTGGATGTTTTTCTTTGAGAGGTACATGAAAACCTTAAAAAGATATGTCTGAAAAAAGGCACGTCCAGAGGGTTGCATGGCTGAAGGGTATGTATTGAATGAAGCATTTTTCTTCCTATGTGAATTCCTTGGTAAAAAGTTCGTAGATGGTCCTCAATTTTGGGATGAAGAGCGTGCATCAGATATTATAGATGGAGAAAAACCTCAGAGTAATGGTGTTCACCAAGAAATTGGTAAGTACAATCATCATTATTTTGATTATGTTTAGAATCATTTACTATATAGTTTTGTGTTTATCAAAATAAAATAATAACATTTACATTTTGAATTATACGTGTTGATTTTTAATAGGTGTCGATGAAAGTGCCATGCTTGACAAGTTCGTTCTATACTAGATGGACTGCATGAATAAATGGATTGATTTGTACGATATAAAAAGGGAAGAAGTGTTAGAAGCAAGGAGACAGTTTAAGAGATTGAACCAAAGGAATATCCCACTTCCCACAGATCTTTCTGGTGAATGGGGAAAATATTGCACTCTACAATGGATTACTGAACAAATTCAAAACCGAATGGATGAGGAAGGTATAGATGCAAACATAACAAAAGATGAGATCAACATTTCTAGAGGATGTGAACGAAAGGTAAAGCATGAAATTTTCAAGAATGTTGCTTGAAATTCTTAAAAAATGTTTTTTGAATATATTCATCAAACTATTAATTATTTAATTATGAATAATCGTATTTATTTGCACTAAAAAAATGGCCTTTCACAGGTGAGAAAGTATCCCGCAATGTGGGCATATGGTCGTCATTATTGTGTAGAAAGAGTAGATGTAAAGAGATGAACATTTGATTGTGGGGTTATGGTTGATTTCAAGAAATCAAGTCAAGCAAGTTCAAAAGATAAAAACATTGTTGAAGGGAATCTTCAATATGTTGGAAAAATACGAGAAATTATTGAGTTGGATTACCGCTCTTTCAAATGTTGCATTTTTGAATGTAAATGGTATGAAGCATTTGAGAGGACAAGAAGACATGATACCCATAGTGGATTGTTTTCTATAGACTCCTCAAAGTACCTACTAGAGGATAAGGAGCCTTATGTTCTACCAATTCATTATGAGCAGGTATTTTTTTCCTAAAACATAATATAAATATAAGAAGCATTAGTCGTCAATATTTTGATAATTCATTGCCTATTGGGAATATATATGTGTTTAATGATAACAATAAAAATGTAGTAACATATGTCTAATATATGGATCTCCTTCATGCGCGTGTATTTTTCTATGAAGATATTTTGGATCCAAAATGGATACTTGTCATTCATTATGATCCAAGATTAAGACATGTTTTCAAAGATGCTTCAATCGATACTGATAAAACCAATGATGACCAACCAAATATAGTTGAGGGAGAACAAATTGGCATCCATGATGATGTTCAAGTTGAAGAAGATCTAGTAGAAGAATGTGAAGATGATAATGATGACAGTATTCCTTTAGCAATATGGAGAAGCAGGGTCATAGGTGCATCTTCAGAAGATGCTATCATGGAGGAAGATGATATTATGGAGGAAGATAATATGGATGATATTGAAAGAAATGATGAAAATAGATCTGGTGACATTCATGTAACTGATCTGGAAACAAATTTTATTGATACAGAATATGATGAAATTGAAGATGAGGATGATTACAATACCACTTTAGTTGGATGGTGTAGCAAGAATAATATTAGGTACTTGCAAGAACATATGAACATTGACAAGGAAACATTGGAATACCTAGATGCAGATTATAATTTGAATGAAGACTTCTAAATTTACAGTCGGATATGTAATTCATATTTAAATAATAATGGTTTTTATGTCCCATTTTAAAATGCTTCATTATTATTTGGATGCAATAGTCATTCAATTACTATGTTTAGAACTCATAGTCTAAATTAATGTGTTGATTCTTGTCTCTATACTTGTTACCTAGTGTAATGTCCTTAAAATGTTTATAAGTTAATATGACTTGGTAGCCAAAAATAACAATAATTAGTTGGATAATAGGTATTGTGGTTAGTTTAATCTATTGGTTGATAAAGGTTAGAAGTGATATGAAGTTATTCGTTGAGAATTAAAAAAGGTTATATATGTATATTGTAGAAGTTGTCATATGCATGTACATACAAATATAACTTGTGCAGTTGAAGGAATTGGTTAACACAAATGTACATAAACTACACTATAGCAAAAACCTTTGATTAGTTTATGTATAAGCTCACCTTTAAAACAAATATGATTCACTTAAACATATATATAATCCATGTAGTATTCATATAGATGTTCAAATGGGATTTCAATTAGATTATGTGATTCACAACTATCCTCCAAATCAAAATACTTTTGATTAACTATAATAGGAAATGAAAAGTAAGATGCCAAATCGAGGAAACCTTATATTTTGATTTTGTTGTCGCCTTTATTAATCAAATCATCTTTTTTCCACTTTAGCAACATCTTTATATATTGTGCCTATTTTTTCACCTAAACATGAATCTAGCACAAGTAGAATTTAAATATTATTTATTTTGGATGTTAAAGTGGACGCAATTTGTGTCCATTTTAGCATCATCATGATATCGACCACCTAGTTGTGTACCTATACAGCCTAGCATAAGGAGAATATAAATGTAATTGATTTGGGGTGCTAAAGTGGACACAATAAATGTAATTGATTTGATGATAATTACATTCACAATTATGTGATTATAAGATAATGATGATGACAATGTTGTTGTTGATGATGACAATGACAATGATGATGATGACGATGAGATGAATGATGATGAAAATGATGGAAATGATGATGAAGTATACACTGATGTGATTATATGGTGACGATGATGATGATAATAATGATGATGATGACAATTGTGATGACAATGAGAATGACATGAGAAATGATGATGACGATGATGATCATGATGATCCTTATAAGAAAGTGTTGGTAGAGGTAAATAAACCCAGTTTCACTACAAGCTATAAGATTAAAATGTGCTCAATCATAGTTATAATTTATGCATGCTTAATATTGTAATTGTATCCCACTTGTTATGCATGCTTTAAATGGTAAGTTCATATCCCATATGCTTTAAATGATGAAGACAATGAACTAGATGTCAATGACAGTGATGATGTTTTTGATGATGAAAATGATGGAAATGATGATGATGATGATGATCATCGTCATCTCTGTCATTGTCACCAGGATTATCACAATAGTCATCATCATCGGCATAATCATCATTCGTGTCATCATCATCACCATTGTCCTTGACACCATCATCATCACCATTTTCCTTGACATCATCATCATCATGATTATTGTCATTTTCATCAGTTATTTATCATTACCTTTGGCATAAGAAATAACATCTACCCAAAATATGTGATTAGTGGAAAATGGTCATGGAGGACACATAAAATTTATGCATGACAAATAACAACTTATTTTTTAAGATGATCAACATCATCATTCTCATTGTATTGATCACCATTCTCATTGTCATCATCACCATCATCATCATTCATTTCATTGCCATAATAATCATTGCCAATTTCTTCATTGTCATTATCCTCATCATCATCATTGTCATCGTTCTCCTCATTATCAACAACATTATCATCATCATCATAGCCATCCTCAATATCATAATCACTATACTCATTGTTATCTTCAACATCTGGGTGTAAAATTGGATGCAAAAGTGGATAAAAACATGGATGCAACAAAAGTAGGTGCAAAAGTGGGCGCATAATGGGGTGCACCAAAAATGGATGCAAAAGGTGATGCAAAAGTGGATACAAAAAATGATGCAAACATGGAATCAAAACATGATGAAAAAAGTGGTGCAAAAGTGGATACAACCATGGATGTAAAATTGGATACAAAATTGGATGTGAAAGTGGATGCAACAAAAGTAGATGCAAAACAAGATGCAAAAGTAGTTGTAACACCCAATGCAAAACCCGATGCAAAAGTGGATGCAAAAATGGATGCATAAAGGGATGCAATAACTGATGTAAATTTGGATACAAAAAAAGATGCAAACATGGATGCAAAAGTTGAAGCAAAAGTGGGTGTAAAAGTAGGCGCAAAAATGGGTGTGAATTGGGATGCAACAAAAGTGGATGCAATAGTAGATGCAAAAAAAGACGTAAACATGGATACAAAATGGGATGCAAAAAGGGATGAAAATGTGGGTGCAAAAGTGGACGAAAAAATGGATGCAAAAGCGGATGCAAAAGCAGATGCAAAAATGGCTGAAACAAAACAAGATGCAAAACTAGACTCAAAACAGGATGTAAAATTTGATGCCAAACTTGGTGCATGAAGGGTTGCAAAAAAAGAAGTAGAAGTGGATGCAAAAGTGGATGTAAAAACAGATACAAAAGTGGATGAAAACAAGGGCATAAAAGTTGAGGCAAAAATGGACATAAAAGGGGGCACAACAAGAGTAAAATGTACAAACTAGGTGCAAAATTAGGTGCAAAACTAGGCTAAAAACCTGTTGCAAAACCTAATGAAAAACATGGCGCATAACCAGGTGAAAAACCCGGTGCAAATTACGCCGCAATTTGCGCCAGATTTAGAAAAAGGATGCAAAAAATGCCTAAAATAGCACCAACTCGTGAAATTGTGCCATTTTTTTCAAAAAATGAAGAAAAATACACTGAAAGATGGTCTAGATGCAAAAAAGGATGCAAAAAGAGATGCTAAATCCAGTTTTTGTTGTAGTGTAAGTAGACCACCATTTTCCAAGTGAATACAAGCTTCAAGTGACCAATAAAATATGATCCAATGACATAGGTGAGGATCCCATGTCCTATAATGCTACTCCAAAATGATGTGATACGCATCAAAATATTCATCCATGTATTCTTTCATCTAAGAAGTGAATGAATAATATCCACTCAAATCTGAACCAAATAATGAAAAAAAAACAAGGAGACTTCAAATGTCTCAAAGAAGTCTCACCCATACATCCATGAATGAGAGAATCATAAATATATAACAAAGTATGTGGCCGGAAACAAAAATGTTCTCCAATCATAAATCTATTCACCCCATTGTTGGATGAAGTTCCTCCAACATCAAATGAACCAAGTGTTGCGCAAAAACAACCATGAGTCTTCAAGTGACTCAAATGCATATAATAGGTGCATCCATGTAGATGTGCATCATCATAAAGTAAAAAAGGATGTTTCTGCAAATGTGAATAAGAGTGTGCTCCAACCATGTCATCATAAAAAGTAAATCTAGGAGTTCCATACTCCTCATGTGGCACCCAAAAAAAGAACCCTTTCACCCATACTTCATTGAGACTAATGCTGCAAAACATGGAATTGTAGGATGTAGGAGAATGAACTAACTCAACCAAATGATAAAAAAGTGCATAATTTTCATCATGGGAAGGATCCATATGTCTAGTATCATGAAGCTCCTTCAAAAGTTTGAAACCTTTGTCAGAGATTGGTTCCAATGTAGAGGAATCATGCTCTTCTTTAAAAATTGCATAACCTTCATCAAGAGACAATTCAAGTTCCTCTTCCACAACATCAAGTGTTTGGATATCTTCAAGTTCATATGCAAACACATAAATAACATTCAAATTTCCAAATTTCTCATGATCCACCATGTCATGAGAATCCTCCAAACAATCTACCATTTGACAATCTGAAACATAGGAGGAAAAACAAGTGTCTTGCAACTTTTCAAGAAGTTGCTCATTTTGAATTGTGAGCTTATGGATAACTTTATTATTATCCAAGTAGGATTCATGTAACCATTCAATAAGCTCAATGACAATTTTTCTATCAAAAATCAAAGACATAAAATTACCTTTGAT
Organism: Pseudotsuga menziesii; assembly: GCA_001517045.1. NCBI lineage: Eukaryota > Viridiplantae > Streptophyta > Pinopsida > Pinales > Pinaceae > Pseudotsuga > Pseudotsuga menziesii. The sequence continues at coordinate 111,273 of LPNX010462946.1, forward strand.
GTTGCACATTTCTCTTTGAATCTTCTCCATGTCTTCAAGGAAGGATGGCTCCTCCAAGGAAGTAGCTCTCCAACAAGAATTTGATACCAATGCTTGAGTGTCATGGAGTATGCTAAGGGCCTCTTGGATCTTATTTTAATTCATCTTTAAGGACCCTCCAATAAAATTAGGCTCTTGCAAATCAACCTACTCACCTTCTTCCTTCTTGCTTGGACCAACTTCATGAAGCTCAAGTGGTGATGGGGAAGTTGATCTTGTTTCTTTTTCAACTGCTACAAGGTCTTCATTTTAATGTTTAATGGAAGTTTGGATTGTAGAAAAACTTTGAAAATTTATCTCTATGTCACCAACATATAGGTGTGAGCACCCATTGGTAGGTACTCCTTCATAGTTCAAGCATCCATCATTAGCTTCTGTTTGTTTCATTTCCAAAGTAGAATCTGTCTCAAAATTATCTTCAATATCTTCAATAGAAACTTCTTCATACTCATGTGATGTCTCTTCATAATTTTCAGAGTCACTTGGGAGTGAATTTCTATCCTCTTCATGTACTACTTCTTCTACTTCACCTATTTTAGAACTAGGTGGTTCATGGGTCTCCTCCCTTTGCTCCTTCAAGCAAGTTGATGTATTTTCCCCCTTGTGTTTCTTAAAATCAATATATTTTTTCCAACTTTGGATAGCCAAAATTTTTAATCCTTTCATAATATTCTTGGTCATGTCTTCAATTATAGGTTCAATTATTTTTATATGCTCCTCACCATCATATGAGGTTCCCTTTTTATCCCTAGTCATAGTTTCCTCTTCAACAAAAGAACTTTTGGGTTTCAATATATAATGGTGGTACCTAACTTCTTGTACTAATAAATAGGACACCAAATCAGGTTCCAATATCATGCTATGATACTGCTGTAATTTTCCTTTTTTAATTTTTTACCAAAATGCCCATTTTTCCATTTTTTTCAGAATTTTGGCTCTTGACTAGTTTTAGTGTATTGGTCTCCAAATCAGCCCAATTGCTCTAAAATATTCAGAGAATGTGTATGAATGATATAATAAATTAATTATTATTTTCAGGTATGTATTATGTCCCTCCAATCACTTCTACAAGTCTGTACTAAATTCTGAACAAGATAGATGATTTTACTGGCAATTTTGGGCTCAAATCCTGCCCGGGGTAAGTGGTAGAAATGGTTTCCCAAATGTGAAGAATCCCAATAAAATTATTAAATTGAATATTGGGATGTGTATAATAAATTATCAGAGACTCCTATGCATAAAAAATTTACCTCCCATGTATTTTATCACTTCTTTCAATCATATATAGAAAACTAGTTTTGGACCCTTGGGGAAATGAGGTGTAGTTTGCTCCAATTTCTATGAAACTCGACCCAATGGCCACAAATTCTCAGTTAATGAACATTAAACCAATAATATACTTTAATTAAAGTCCATTTATTCATAAATAATCAATATTTTATACATCCATTCGAATCCATCAAGATTACAAGAGTTTACAACAAGGTAGTGGGGAAATGGCACTGTTTCTTCATTATTGAGCAATAATAGATGAGATTTATTGGAATTTAGACCTGAGAGATTTATTAAATTAATATAATATCATTTAAATCAGAATACAAAATACTGTATCAAGAGAAGATCCATCAAAGAGATGAATAGCTCACCAAGTGTGCCTCACTCCATAGAGCTGAAATATGGTGAGAAAACTTGAGATGAAAGGAAGAACAAGATGAAATTGATATGTGAAAGAGATGTTTATATTTAAAATGTAAATTATGACTCAATTTAAGCTCCTTTAAATACCTTAGTGGCCTCTCCAAACACAAACTAGGATGGGAATCTTTCACCCTCGAAATTGGCTAAGGCATGAACTAGTCATCCATTAGCTCTCTCTCTTCACAATAACAATTTTCAAAAATGATAAAAAGGTCCTTATCATGGAGGATACCTACATTTTATAAAAATTATTTGTATTCTAAGGTTCCAAATCCATCCATAAACCAAATCCAAGTCGAACTGGTGTGGATGCTCATGCTATGGCATGTGGCCTCTCTCTTCACCTTCCCTCTTCTCCCAAATTCGAGTAGGAGCCTCTTGGCCTTGTCCAAATCCCTTGAGAGCCCTCTAAGATTCTCTATTCAGGAATGAAATGTAAGATATTTCATATTTCATCCTTGAGATATGAATTGTGTCATAACTGTCATAGAATCTCCATCATTGGTGTCATAGACGTCATAAATGTAAGGGCAATCTAGCCAAGTGTCCATGAAACTCCCATTTGGCTCTTCCTCTCCCCATGTAAGTTAAAATTCATAAAAAATTATACCTATGAAGTGTATGGACAAGTATATTAACCTTTTAATCCATCCTAAAACTTTAGGCTTCGCATAGATTCAATATTGCAAGAGGAGGATGCCATTTAACATAGGAATTCTAGCTTGAGTGGGCCCCATTGTCTCCATGTGTATCCATTCTCCATAGCCATTTAATTTTTCAATTCAATTAATTTAATTAACTCCATTAAATAGATGTTTATTCCTTCTATTGTTTAAACACCATTTATTATCTCCCTTAGTAACTTCCCAATGTTTCCACTCAACCTAGGGAACTAGTAGGATTGATGGAATTTTCCTGCTATGCAATTATTTGAATGGGGACATTACAAGAACCCTGGGAAAAATTATGGCATTCCAAATATGTGTAAGGTTGGGGTCCACAGACCTAATCAGGTTTTTTGAAGACAAAATAGGGTCTCATATTTGGTGAACAACCTGGCAGGGGAGAAGTCAGGTTTAGGATCATAGTTTTTGGGTGGTGAGGAATGACCAAACAACGTGGATTTGGGAGGATTCGAGGAAACAAATTCCTTCACTGGGAAGAGGGAGGGAGTTCTAGAATATCCAAGAGGAATGTAGGGTCCAAGGAATCTTTAGGGTTAAGGACATATGGGGGACCAAGGAGTCAACAATTCTCACCGATCGTGGGTGCCAAGAAACTGGTTAGATCAGCTCAACCCAAAGGAGGAATTTGATTTCTTGGAGGAAGCCTTAGCTAATAGAAACATAAGGAGGAATGATGACAATGATAAAATATGTTCGGGATACTCTTAGAAAGGATCCTTTACCCTGAAGGAAGCCTATGAAATCTTGACAGAGGTGTGATTGACCAGGAAAAAGAAACATGGGGAAAATTGTGGGACAAAAAGATATGGCCTAAGATAACGATTTTTTGTTGGATGGTGCTGAAGAGAAAAATATTAAAAGGGGAAAATTAAGAAAAAGAGGGATGTTCGGGCCATATCATTGATGCCTCTATGAACATGCATAGGAGACTTATATTCATCTTCTGGAATCATGCATTTTGCCTCTTCCATTTGGGACTCTAGGGCAAATATCTTCCGTTGTTCAGACCGAATGCAACATAATTTGGTAGGAACCCTTTCAGAGTGGTCCAAAAAACCTTTCTAGAATTGTATTCTTAACTGATTGTGGGAAAATTTTCCTCTTTTCTTCCTTTGGAAAATATGGAGAGAATAGAACTAGAGAACCTTTCTGGGAACGAAAAACCCTATTAGTCACATTTGGGAGTGCATTACAAGGAAAATGAAAGAAATGATTCTCTTGGAGGCTTGGGAGAGTGAAAAATGGAAATCGAAAGGGAGAGAGATGCCCATCATGCATTCCTATGGTTTCTTGGGTCCCCCAAAATCTGAATTATACATACTGAAATAATCAAGGTTCCTGTTTAGCCTGGATAAGTGGTTCTCTTTTCTGGAGGGCCTTTCTAAACTCAATTTTGATGGGGCCTCTAAAGGAAACCCGGGTTTGGCAGGATTTGGCTTTATCATTCGATATTACAGAGGATCAATGAAGGGATTTTGGTATGGTTTTCTCGTGCGGGAGACAAGCAATAATGTGGAAGTTGAAGGTTTACTACAGGGCCTAGAATGGGTAGCAGAAACTAATTGGTTGCCAGTGTTAGTAGAGGGTATTCACAATGAATTATCAACCTGGACACAAAACTGCAGAATGGGACCTAGAGTGAAAAGGTGGCGTGTTCGTGGCACCTAGAGGGTAGAATGGAAATTCTCAGAAACCTCTTGGATGATGGGTTTGCGGTGCGTTTTGTCCATGTCAAATGCCAAGGTAATAAGGTAGCATACATGATGGAAAATTTTGGCTTGGAAACATGCTAGATGGTAAAAGTAAGGGATCTGGATATGATCCCAGACAAGACAGGGAGGGACATGTGTAGGTTCCTCACATCTCAGGACATGGTTAGTCATAATGAGGAACGCGGGATATGACACCAAGAAAGTGAAATATTTCTCAAGCACGTGTCTTGTTAGAATAATAAACACATAGTTAGCTACCTTAGACATTAATTAATCCATTTTTGTCTTATTTGCCTAGTTTCCATATTCCACTCTATGCAAGTTGTCCTCCACATGTCCTAGATGGTCAAACTTGCTAAAAATGAGTCATGGAGCACTTGAGAAACCTCTTGGAATCAATTCTGCTTTATTCCTAAACCTCCCTAGCACATATCTGTTTTTTCTGCTTTGTTGCTGCTTTTACTGAGTTTCAAGGCAATTGGGAAAGTATGACTAGGTGAAGTTGATTTTTTTTTCCCTCATCATCCTCCTCTCTTTTCTCCTAATAAAATCATGTATGAGTTTTCCTTCCATCACCTATTATCTTGCGTAATTTATTTTTCCAATTCATGAGCTCCTAGGCAGATTTGGAAACTGCTTTATGCACCTATGGGGGATTTGACTAGATTTAGTAAGCCTGCTTTTGACTAATTCAAATGGAATCCCAATGCATTCAAATCTCTCATGTAATTATTTATTGTGGAAGCCTATGACTTCACAAGGTTTTCTATTTTACACTTATTCAATACAGATTAGTGTTCTACTCCATATTCAGTCTCCTTTGTGTGTAATTTGCATGTGTAATTGGCAATTTTTGTGAGTGTAATTGTTCTAACACCTAGGTTCAATTTCCACATGTCTTATCATAGGGAAGATACAAAACTTCATTTAATGACCACGCACATATTTAATATCATCCTCTTTGTCACTTAAAATTTACTTACTCAATGGATCATGGTATGAGAAGACATGAAGGCTGGAAGTGGAGTTGTTAAATGCCTGAATGGAAATATCATTTTCAGGACTATGGACTAGATAGGGTGCATCATGATCAGACATGAAAAAATGATGGCTTGGTGAAGGAATTTCCTATTTAAATTGAGGTGGGGTGACAAGATGAAGGACATGAGTTTGTTGTTTTGGCATCTACTTCCTCTATCGCAAAATCCCTGGTATTTCTAATTAGTTCTGGTGTGGTATTCATTGAAGGAAGTAAGGGCCATGCTAAAAGACTCTTAAACCAAGAGGAGGATCTAGAATGCGCTACCATGGCCCAGAAGAAGGCTCTTCGGGAGTCCTGCATGTTTGAGCTGGAACTTCCCATGGATATTCAACAACGCATCTCTGAGATGAAGAAGCACTTATGGGAAGATCTGTATCGTCTAAATTTTCATGAGGAATTTTGAAAGGCTAAAGAGTGGATCCTCGATCCAAGACACATAATGGGAAGGGTGATCCTTTAGAAAAAAAAAATGGCTCTGTTTTGGATAATGAAGAACCTGGTTGGAATATCTGCTTGGGACAGGCAAGGTGAAGAATTGAAAGCCAATATCCAAGACCAATGGTGGGATTCCATCACATTAGACATTCAGCTTAGAAATTCCAAATTTTACTTCCTCATCTCTCGTTTTGGATTTCAGCTTCTGACTACACCTCCCCCATTGGAGCATAATTCTGGCATGATCAATGCTAGTCAAGGCGATGGGAAATATCTCTCCTACATTCTGGTGTGATTTATGGTAATGGTGAGAGTTCTTGTTAAATTTTCATATGCTTAGCTAAGAAATCAGTATATCATTTCATTTTTCATAATAAAAGCATATAAAATAGGATCACTGAAAGAAACAGTATCACAAGAACAACACAGATTTATCTTGGGAAAACCCTAAAGGGAAAAACCCAGCAAAAGCTTCCTCAATATAGATGCCCCAAAAGGAAAAAAAGGTAAAACCAACAAGGAGATGAAAAACCTGATTCTCCTCCTTCTCCAGCAACTTCTCTCCTCCATAAGTGCGCTATTCCAAGTGAGTGTGTGTCTCAAATGAGGAGCACTACACCTCTATTTATATTCATCCATTTACTTAAAGTTTACTCAATTAACATGTTGGCTTAAGTTAACTCATGTAGGCTCGAGTTACACATGTAGGCTCAAGTAACCACACTGGGGTGCTGATGACCCACCTTTACAATTAGAGGGGACTACCTCATGACTCTTATTAGTTCTTCCGATTAGGAGCATCGGGGTACAATGTAATACAAGTGGTTCTCCCGGTTGGACCATCGGGGACCACAAAAGATACATAAAGAATATTCTTCAAAGTTACAATATTTCAACACTCCCCCTTAACGAGAAGGGTATTCTACATCAACAACAACAATAGTAGAGATAGCGGACATCATCAACATCAGCAGGGTAACACATCTATAAATCATTGGAAGCTTTTCAACATCATGTAGTCTTCATCTTCAATCTTCAGTCTTCATCATCAACAACATCTTCAGTATTTTGATCTTTCAATTTTCAGCGACATACTTCAGCACTTTGACTGGTTCGATTAGCAACAACATCTTCATCATTTTGATCTTTCAATTAGCAATGACATCTTCAGCGCTTAGACCTTTCGATCAGCAACATCTTCAGCAAATTGACTGTTCGATCAGCAACAACATCTTCAACATTTTGAACTTTCGATCAGCAACATCTTCAGCACTTTGACTTTTAGATCAACAACAACATCTTCAGCATTTTGATCTTTCAATTAGCAACGACATCTTCAGCACTTGGACCTTTCGATCAGCAACATCTTCAGCAATTTGATTGTTCGATCAACAACGACATCTTCAGCATTTTGAACTTTCGATCAGCAACATCTTCAGTACTTTGACTTTTCGATCAACACCAACATCTTCAGCACCTTGACCTTTCGATCAGCAGCAACATCATCATCATCATATTCTGATTTGTCAATCATAATCATCATCACATTCTGATCTTTCGATCAAAAACATCATCATCATACTCTGATCTTTCGATTAGAAACATCATAATCATAGTGCGTCATCGTCATACTCTGATCTTTTAGATCAGTATGTCATCATCATCATATTCTGATCTTTTGATCAGTATGGCATCATCATCATCAGCAACAACCTGCAATCCACAACTCAAAGACTAAAAGTCTTTGGATCACTTTTGGACTTAAAGTCCAGGGATGATACAATCCCACCACATTCTCGACAACCGAAGTTACCGGATTGATTACGGGAGAATCAGTCCCTATCACTTTAGGACTAAGTCCAAGGACGATGCAATCCTACCACATTCTCAACGACCGAAGTCACCGGATAGAATTATGGGATAATCAATCCCTATCACTTTAGGACTAAGTCCAAGGACGATGCAATCTCACCACATTCTCGATGACCGAAGTCACCGGATACAATTACGGGATAATCACTCCCTATCACTTTAGGACTTGAGTCCAAGGATGATGCAATCCTACCACAT
>LPNX010462946.1:121178-135492 GCA_001517045.1 Pseudotsuga menziesii
TTTAAGGTTGGAACCCACTTTACTCTTGGTAAAGTCTCGATCCATCACAAATCTATCCATCATTTCGTACCATGTCGAACTCAGATATAATTTTTTGTAGTCACTCCCCCTGAAGTGGAGTATCATCTTCCATCTTCATTCTGTACAGATGGTTATATGCTTGATATATACTGGTCAATAGAGTATGTCATGTCATAATCTATTCTTTCTGGGGAGAATCATGAACCTTTGTTTGTACACTTGTTCCATCATATCGTATACATCATTTCCCATGATCAATTGTTATTCTTTGATCATAGCTTCTTTCATAGCATTCTTTTCTTCATCTTGAGTTATCTCTTGTACCCATGGTGGTCTTCATCCTTCAAGGTGGATCTACCACTCTCTGAAGCTCTTTCTTCCATCATGGTGTATCTGACCCTGGGAGCCTTAGATTCATGTTTATTGGAGTGGAACAAGTCTCATCCTTCTTTTCTTGTAGGAGGTTGTTCATGACCTTTCCTGCAATTCAAATGCACCAGTTGCATGGTTAGAACTATTTCATAAATTATATGCACAATGACAAATGCTTATGCATCATGCAATTGTTTAGTCAATACAATATTCATCCATATCTCACATAAACTTTCTATATGCCTTCCATTTCCACCATGACATTATTGATATTGTGCACTAATCCAATATGTCAGCAAAAAGGTTTGATAAGTAACAATGGAGAGTTGTATAGCACCATGAGCTACTTACCCATCACATGCATATTAGTAGTATATAGTCATTAATGCAAACAATCTATCATGCATAACACATCACTGAATATAATCAAATGTATAACAAAACAATATTATGAAATGACAATTGAATACTTATCTTTATTTGTTTCATGGGTATATTCCTTCTTGAGTCTTCAGCTTCATCGTCTTCTTCAGCATTGTTTCTTATCCAAATGCTGAGGTGGATAAGAAGTTCTTCAAGAGTTGAGATATTCATATTTCTCATTGATTGAGGAATCTTCTTTGGAAGATGAGAGCTTGATCTCCAGAGACGAGCTTCTTCTTCTTCCCAAAGTCTGCTGAAAGTAATCACTTCCTTCTGGAACACATTTCTTAAATGAATGAATTCTATGATCCTGGGAGGCCATTCAAGGTGGCCATCACCACTTCTGCATTCTTCACTTCTTCTATCCCTGCTTGAAGTTGTTCTTTGATTTGAGATATCCTTATGACTGCATGGTATTTGCATTCTGGATCTTCACATTCTTCAGCTGGTTTCTTAAGGTCATATTCTAATCTATGTTCTTCCCTTCAAATAGCTTGGTCAAGAAATCAACCCTCATCAATGTCTTTAGGGAAGACACTTGTAGTACAAGTTGATTCCTAACTGAATCATCAATGATCTTCTGGGATTTGACCAAGTTCTTTTTGAGAAAGGCTTCTAGCCTCATCTCCCTCTGAAACTGGAACCTCTATGCTCATGTAGGTGTCCAATCCATTTTCTTCAGAGAGATCATATACTTCTAGGCTTGGAAGTTGTCAACTTCACCAAGCTTATCATCAAGTTGATGTCATAGATCACTTTGAAAAGAGAACCTCAAATGAACATAGCAAAGGATTAGATCTTACCGATTTGAGGTGTCCGTCCTGGTTCCGGAGCTGACTGATCTAGGGTTTGTCACAGAAACCCTAATTTAAAAAACTTGGAATATTTCAGATCTGATTGGATAGACAGATAGATCTCTTCAAATGGAGCTGTCCAATGTACTCCATTTCTGAAAACAGTGGAGGGAAGCTCTTGGAACAGGAAGCCCTAATTTTCCAATTTCTTCTGCAAAAACGCATGTTACTGTTTCTGTGATATATACGAAATTTCTGCTCCTCTATGTCTGAAATTTTTTACTGAGGTAACCTCGCATGTCCTTGATCCACCACCGAATATTTCATCAGAATTCTTTTCACCATTTGGGATTTATGATCCTTTTCCCAAGGTGACCTGTTACAGGACTGTTCAGAACAACGAAGTTGTACGGCATACCACGTGTCACTGGTTCATCTTCTGAGTCTGAAATTCGGACCACCAAAATTAAAGTCCATACCATTTATGGAACATTTTTAGTAATTCCATTTAGACCTCTGTAGCCCAAGATATTGCAATTCTCCCCAGGTGTCCTGTTTAGGGATGAATTCTTGAAGAGGCTAGAACCCTAACTTGGAGAGAACATATCTCCTGGAATACAACAAACCTGAAGATGAATTTTGGATACAGTGTTCATCAGGATTTTATCTTCGGCCCCTACAATTTTCAGCTCCTGATCCTTCGCCAATATTGGAATATAGCGAATGTGCCAAAATGTAGCAGTTTTAGTATTTAGGGTTTTTCTAGCTCGGGGTCAAACTAGGGTTTGACTTTCCCGGAGATTCACCCAACCAAAATTCTTGATCCAGGTCTCTAAAATTCGGTTTTGATGAGGAGAACAATCCTATGCTGGTCTCACTCAAAAATTCCTCTTCTGTAGAAAGCCCTAATTTCCACATCGAAAATTGAAAATGCTCGGAATCGAATTCCGCTTCGACAGAACGATGCACCCTTCAAAGGAGAGTCAGCCTAGCCTTCTTTTGCTGATTGATTGTGGAGAGAGAACCAAAAAATAAGAATCCATAGCTTCTGTAACTTGTGAAAGCTTCCCTATTTAGGTTAGCTCTGATACCATGTTAAATTTTCATATGCTTAGCTAAGACATCAGTATATCATTTCATTTTTCATAATAAAAGCATATAAAATAGGATCACTGAAAGAAACAGTATCACAAGAACAACACATATTTATCCTGGGAAAACTCTAAAGGGAAAAACCCAGCAAAAGCTTCCTCAATATAGATGCCCCAAAAGGAAAAAAAGGTAAAACCAACAAGGAGATCAAAAACCTGATTCTCCTCCTTCTCCAGCAACTTCTCTCCTCCATAAGTGTGCTATTCCAAGTGAGTGTGTGTCTCAAATGAGGAGCACTACACCTCTATTTATATTCATCCATTTACTTAAAGTTTACTCAATTAACATGTCGGCTTAAGTTAACTCATGTAGGCTCGAGTTACACATGTAGGCTCAAGTAACCACACTGGGGTGCTGATGACCCACCTTTACAATTAGAGGGGACTACCTCATGACTCTTATTAGTTCTTCTGATCAGGAGAATCGGGGTACAATGTAATACAAGTGGTTCTCCCGGTTGGACCATCGGGGACCACAAAAGATACATAAAAAATATTCTTCAAAGTTACAATATTTCAACAGTTCTGAGGTTGGCCTAGGTTCGTATCTTGATGTTTGTTTTTTTGTTTAGTTTTCTTTGTAATTATGGTATTTCTATGTACGACTGTCATAGAAGGTTCAAAGTTGGGTGATGTTCTAAATTTTTGTCATGGCATGGTAGCGTTTCTCTCCGTGGTTTTTGTGTCATGAGGACTTTGAATCATAATCTCGAAGATAGGTAGTCAGTAAGTGCCCAAGGGGTGATATATGACAATGTAACCTCATGTTGGATGTAATTTATCTATTTATCAATATAATGTGCCGATATTTTACTTACAAAAAAGGTACATTTCTTGGATTTAGCCTCAAGCTTTGTTCTATTTTCTTTAGCAATATGGCCAAATTCTTCACAACCAAAAGTTCTAAAAAATGAGTAGCTTACAGTTTTACCTTCCAATGCCTCCTCTGGAATCCCACCATCCAAATCGCTTTAAGGCCTATGTTTATTAACTAAACAATAGTATCTACAACATCATCCCAAAACTATAAGGGAAACCCTGCATGCCATCTCATGCATATTACACACTCCATGATCATCTTATTCATCCTTTCTGACACACAATTTTCTTGTCATGTTCCTAGGAGTGTCTTCTCTCTATGAATCCCATTGTATGAACATTAAATATCAAAATCCTTTCTACAGTATTCACCTCCATTATCAGATCTAGGAAATTTCAACCATTTTCATGTGCCATTCTCAACCAAATATTTCCACTTCTTAAAAGTAGAAAACACATTAGATTTATGTCTAATGCAATAAATCCAAGTTTTTCTAGTTACATCATCAATAAAAGTAACATAATAATGAGATCGACCAAGAGATTGTACCTGAGTCAGTCCCAATACATCTTTATGCACAAGATCTAACTTTTCACTCTTCTTCTATTTCCCAACCCTGATAAATCTAACTCTCTTCTATTTTCCATAAACACAATTCTCATAGAATTCCAAACTCACCTACTTCATATCTGGAAGGAAAATCCTTGAGTGAAGAATCTACATCCCCCTCTCTCTCATGTGGCAAATCCTATGATGCCACAATGTTGCACCTGTTTATGTGAAATCTACAGAGATAGAATAATCAGTATTATGAGGACATAAATACAACATACCTATCCTATCTCCTTTTTCTATTACCAGTTCTCCTTTAGTGAACTTCCACCACATTTTTCCAAACATATACAAACAACTGCTATCTCCCAACTGCATTGATGAGATCATATTTATTTTTATTGAAGTAATGTGCCTTACATATTTTAGCAGCCATTCATTTCCATTATTTAACTTAATCCGTACCTTACCCATTCCAACAATTTTACAAGGTTCATCATCCCCCAATAAAACATGTCCAAAATCACTTGGAAAATAATCATGAATGAATTTCCTATGGGGTGTAGCATGACATGAAGTCCCTAAATATACTACCTAGTAATCACTAGTATTATCTAATGCAAAAATCAAATCATCTTGTAACACATCGCCTGCTAAATTAGCTTCCTGAGTAGTCTGTTGTTGCTCGTCTCCTTCATTATTTTGGATCTCTGCAGTCTTTCTTTAGATGTCCTCTCTAACCATAGTTCTAGCACTCTATGTTTCTTAGTATGGACTTGGATCTTCCCTTCCTAGACTTATTGTGATTACCTGGGCTCTTTCCGAGTCTCCCTTTGCCTTCCTATGCTCTCCATGGTCAATGCATTACCTGGTGTTTCAGATGTGATTTTTCTTCACATTTCTTGGCTAAGAATAACACCAACAACATCATAAAATTTAAGAGTGTTTGAACCATAGATATATTTACTTAAAACCATGACCAAGCCATTCCAAATTTTTGGAAATGAGAAAAATATTAGAAGATCCCTACCCTCATCATCAAATTTCACTTTTATAGAACTTAGCTGACTAGTAATCATATTAAATTCATTTAAATGGTCAACAACAAATCCACCTTCTGACATATTCATATTAAATAAATGCTTCATTAAAAATACCCTCTGTTGTCTTTCATTTTGAAATATTGAAAACCACTTATGAATCCAGGCACAACCCTATTGTTCCCTGCGCCTTTTAGTCAAGAACCTCCCATTCTTCGTCCTTCATAGTTGTCAACTATTTTGTTTTTCCACCCAATGGTAGGAACAGATCCTTCTGGTACATATAGTCCTCCATTTTCATCTTCCATAACCTGTAGTTTTAACTGTTAAATTTCTCGACCCTAAACTTTCCTTATTCTTCCATTGCTCCCACTTGAACTAGGAACCCTTATTTCCTACGAGTTTACAATCCAAATAGGCCTTTGTATTTGATACCAATTGTTAGAACAACATGATTGTAGACCAATAACAATAAACAAGATGAAAATATTAAAACATAAGCACATTACAAGAGAGACACCAATACCATCTAATAAAAGTGAAGGGATATAACTTGCAACAAACCCGCAACACTTCTTCTTCACTCTCTCACAGTCTCTCTCACATAATCAAATAGATTGTCTTAGAATGCTACAATACAATAAACATTTGTATTATAATGTTTTCCTTTTATAGGGGAATTACCATGGAAAAATACCATAGGTCACCCAAAATACCATTGTCCTATAAACTATTGGCCAACAAACATCCCTAAAATTTCTTTCGGGGGATGCACCCATAGACCCCCCAGCTGGGGGGGATGGTCCCCCCAAGACTCCTGCGGGGAACGATGTCCCCCTGCTGGGACAAGTGTATATTAAAAATGGGGTACAAAAATGACTGAACAATAACATCTATGAATCAATAATATTGAGTCCACAACCAACAATCTATTTAACACAAGTTTAACTAACTTGAAGGAATATCCTAAAAAAAACACACATGGTTCATACAAATTCCAATGAAGGGATAGGATCAAATAAAATTCCTCTTTTTGATGGAACATACTATGCCTTTTGGATTATAAGAATGAGACCATAATTGATGGCCTTGGGATTCAATATCTAAGAAATTTTTGTTAATGAATATAAAGTACTAGACTCTCCTCCAATAGATATCCATGGTAGAAATAGGTATGAGTAGAATGCTAAGGATGTAAATTCCTTACCAGGTGGACTGAAACAAACTTAATTCAAAGAAGTTATGCACTATGAATTTATAAAAGAAATGTCGGATAAACTGCAAAATATTTACCAAGGATATCCTAAGGTACATAGATCAAATATACAAACTTACCAAAGCTAGTATGAAATTATGAAAATGCAGGAAGAAGAAGAAGACATAATTTTTTTGTTCCAAAGAGTTGATGAAGTAGTGAATACAATTAGAGGTATTGGATAAGAAAAAAAAGTACAAGAAGTGGTTCAAATGTTTACAAGGTTTCTTTGAATGAGGTTTACTCCAAAAGTATCATCTATTGAAGAGAAGAAACATCTAGAAAATTTAACTATCATAGAAGCAAAGATTAAAGGAGAAGCAAAGAAGAAGCAAAGAGAAGTTATTTTCAAGGTTTCATAGAAGAGTCAAAGAAGCAAGAAGAATATTTTTTCCTTGTCTCAAGTTGAGATGAAGAATCATATGAGGAGATTGCTAACTTTCCTAGAAAATTAAAAAGAGGTATAGGTAAGTACAAAAGAAATATTCCCTTGAAATATTTTATGTTGTAAGATTATGTAAATAGGTTAAATACCATACAGATATTAAACAAGCTAGGACTAAAATTAGATTAATCCTCATAATAATTTTACTCAGAGAAATGCGTAAATAAGAGAAATATGGAGGAAAAAATATATGAGACAAAAGTCAAATGATGTAAACTCTCTATAAATCATATTATTCATCAATATGGTAACAATATATAGTACATCCCATAGTTATAATTAGAATGGATTAAATGGAATTTGAGTGACTCATAGAATTAGGATTAGAATAGACTAAATCCCCAATCTAGACAAGTATCTAATTCTAACTCTATGTTAAATATCATGAATTAGAAAGGTCATCCATGGTGGACCACCAGTGACCAAAAATCAGATAAAGAGTGGCTTTATAGGAGAAAAAGATGGAGGTGGTTGAGGAAAAAGTGGAAAGTTTCCCTAAATACATCATATTGAAACTTCCTAATCCTCATCGTGGTAAAAATCAGTGAAAAGTTGCCTCATACTTCACAAAATCTGGATAAGGTAGAATAAAGCAGGAAGTGCACTACTATCTCATAAAGAAACATAAAAGAAGAAATATGGGTGCACCAATAGTCTAATATGGTCAAGTGAGGACAAATTTGGTCCCCCACACCTAGAGTATGCACTTAGGTAGCCTAAAAACATGGAAAAACATATCTAACACGTAGGAACTTAATTAAACGTTTTTTAATCTATGGTCTATTCTGGTTTATGTTCCAACACCCCACGCTTAAGCCTGACTTAGGTAGTGATTATTATAGGTACTGAGGGATAAGGAAAATATTCCTATGGTCACCCTTTACATTATTCATCCATATAACTAAGGAAATAGTAAAAATCCACACGGGGAAAATACTCCCTAAAAATGGACATGAAAAGGAAACCAAAAACAATTGTGCTCTCCATACTAAATGTTGATGTTTGGAGGAACCTTCTTCTTGGGAAGAAGAGAAATATGATCAACTAGATCAATAAGATAAACAACTACATGATGGATACTGAAACTATGTAGAGCAACTGAGATATATTGATAGTAGAGTGAATGGAGGTTCTCTTTAGACTTGAACTTTGAACCAACCTGGGTGCCAGGACTGAAAGACACTTAAGGTGTTCGAGTTTTCAAACAAAAAGTGATTACATCAGTCCCAAGAAAAACTAAATGGTCATGAAGCATCATATTCAAATCATAAGAGTTGTAATCAACTCCAAGAAGGTGATGCGCGTTTCCTAGGTGTGCCATGGTGATGGAAAATGCATGAGGTTCTCCTTCTTTGGTGCAATTATGAGAATTGGTACAAACAATGAAATAGGAATTAAAAAAAGCATTGGACCAAGGGGAGTGAATTGATAAATTCATAAATATGATCTAATCTCCAAAAAAATCATGATATCGCAACCTTGCACACCATAATACTCATTGGAAAGAGAGGAATCGAATTCCTCTTCATCTTGTAGAGCAATCACTCACTTACTTTTCTCATAATTCATAATGGAAGAATCACATGAGAACAGTTGGAAGGGTATTTTTTCTTCAATAATGTTGGTTCAAGTGTCTTATTTTGGATCGGATGGATGAGAATATGATACATCATAGTTATAATGAACTTCTAGAGAAACATGAGAAGGACTCTCTTCAAGAATAATTTTACTGGTTCAAATTAAATGAGTTGAAGATTATGCCACTTGATATTCATGAACAACTTCATCAGAGAGAGTTGAGGATGATACATTTGAACGAAGAATATGTGAGAAGGTGCTAGGTTTTCATTCCATATGGTCTACACCAATCGATCTAGTTTACTTTCCAAAATATCTATCCAAACTGGACCATATCTCAGTTGGGTGTTCAACAATGTTAAAATAATAATGCAAGTTTGGAGAAATTGCCATGCACATAGCTCCAAATGATCTGTCACAATAATTTTTATCTTCACAATATTTGGCTCACTCACAACACCAATAGACACTTCAAAGATACATTGTCTATTGAGATATGCACTCATATTTGGATTCCACTCAACATAATTGAATGGAGTAAGTGAATGAAGTTTCAAATCCATGTAGAAGTTGTTGCACATGCAAAACAAACAATATGTAAAATTATACTGGAATACTATAAAGATATAAGGTATGACATGTTCTATAATTAGTAGGCACATTCAAGAGTGCTTTCACACTTGGGTAGACTCCAAAGGATAAATCCAATGGCTTTAAGGAAATCTCCCCAATATTTCTGTGGTAACTCCATTGATTTTGGTGCGATGTTGTAAGAAGTTATGCTCACCTACGCTCCATGAGCTCTGATACCATGTAAAATTTTGTAAATAGGTTAAATACAATATAAATATTAAACTTATCTTGGATCTAGAAACAGATTAATCCTCACAAGAATTTTACTCAGAGATATGCATAATGCTGATGTATTTGTAACTTTGGAATGTATTCACTTGCATATCTTATGTCTTGTACCCCGATGTTTATTCCGGGAAGTGTTTGTAATGTATTTGAGTCATGCCATGCCCCGATGTTTCTATTGGGATATTCAATAATGTAAACAAGTCATGTCAAGCCATTGTGGGTAACCCTCCTATTGTTCAAGACTTAAACTCCCCGCAGTTGCGGGGCCCTAGGGTTATTAGACTCTCCTAGAGAATTCATCCCTAGTGAGTTATTGTCAAGTTAGTAATTAGTATAAATAGAGAGTGAGCCTCTCTATTTATCAGACACTCACTCACACTTAGTTGTAGTGCATATCCGAGGAAGAAGAATTTGCTGGGGCTAGAAAGAAAGAGGCTACTGCTTTCAGGAGACCATCTTACTGTTTTGGGGTTTTACTTTTGGTGCTAATTCTATCTCCAAGGAAGTTGCGAGGTTTTCTCCATTTATGGTTTCCCCAAGGAAAAACATTGTGTTCATTGTCTCTTATGTTTTATTGTTGTGCTTGTTCTTCTCTCGGTTAAAGATCCTAATATAATGCTAACTTAAATGATAGAAATCTAACATGGTATCAGAGCTAACCTGAGAAGAAGAAACTATGCAGCTATGGAAACTAGGGCTTCCTACTTTTTGGATCTCTCTCCATATATTTTTAGTAAAAGAAGGTTGGTCTGAGTCTCCTCTCGAGGGCGCATCTTTCTTTCAAAGTAGAATATGATTTTGAGCATTTTCAGTTTTTGACCCAACACTACTACCATAAATTAGGGCTTTCCACAGAAGTGGAATTTTTGAGTGATCCCAGGCCTGGATTGATCTCCTCCTCAAAATCAAATTTTAGAGATCAATATCAAATTTTTTGGCTAGATATAACTCTGGGAAATTCAAACCCTTATATGCTCCTGAGCTAGCTCTGCAGAAATTCAGCTCCAGATCTAGATCTGACATCATAACCTGGTAAGATCTAAATCTTTTGTATTTCCATTTGAGGTTCTCAGTTAAGATGTTTCATCATACCAAGCTTGATGAAAATCTTGAGGGAGCTGATAACTTCCGAGCCTGGAAGTATAGGATCTCCCTGGTTCTAGAAGAAAATGAGTTGGACTCCTACATCAATGAGGAGGTTCCAGTTCCAGAGGGAGATGAGGCTAAGGCCTTACACAAGAATAAGTTGGTAATATCTAGGAGGATTATTGTTGATCCAATAAAGGATCACCTCATACCATAGGTGTCCTCCCTAAAGACACCTAAATCTATGTTTGATGTATTGACCAAACTGTTTGAAGGGAATAATATAAATCAGAATATGACTATGAGAAACCAGCTAAAGAATGTAAAGATCCAGAATGTAGAGACCATCCAGTATTACTTTACAAGGGTCTCTCAGATCAAGGAACAACTGGAAGCAGTAGATGAAGAAGTGGAGAATGTTGAGATTGTGCTGACCACCTTGAATGGTCTTCCTAGGGCATGGGACTCTTTCATTCAAGGGATCTGTACCAGAAAGAAGCTAGTCAAGTTCAGCAGACTATGGGAAGAATGCTCTCAAGAAGAAAATATGGGAAGCGAAGATCAAGCTCTCATAGTCCACACCAAAGAAACCACAAGGGACCATCATCACTCCAAAGGCAAGAATTCACACTCTAGAAGAGATCTGTCTACTATTAGATGTTACACATGTGATGAGAAAGGACACATATCCAAATACTTCCCTAATAAAGGGAACTCAAAGAATAAAAGGGGAAATAAGAGAAGACATCATGTCCATGCTGCATAGGATGATGAACCTTCCACAAAGAGAATCAGACAAGAAAGTGATGATTCTTCAAGTGATGAAGAATATGTGTTGATCTCCACTCTCACGGGAACTATCTCACATGGAAGCAATGATTGGATTATAGATAGTGGTACTTCCAAACACATGACGAGATTCAAAGAATCATTTGTGAAACTATCTGAACATGAGTCACCTCACAAGGTGAAACTTGGGATGACTACCGGTATCTAATAAAAGGTATTGGTGAATCCTCCTATGAGCTAGACTCTGGAAAGTCTATGAATATGAAAAATGTATTGTTTGTACCAGGACTAAAGAAGAACCTCCTCTCCATATTTGCATTGGATGAAAAAGGAATGAGGGTTGCTTTTGTATATGGCCAAGTTCTTATGTGGCCAAAGGGAAATACTTTTGATGATGCAATAGTGATTGGGGAACAAGAAGGAGGTATATAGAAATTCAAGGGCCAACCAAAACAATATTCGGTTCATGACTTAGTAGAATGAAATGAAATTTGGCATAGAAGGCTTGCACATGTGCATTATAGGGCACTACCACTTGCAAGGAAAGCTGTTGAAGGTATTCCATAAATGCAGACAAAACATGATGGTGTATGCAAAGGATGTGCAAAAGGAAAGAACACAAAGAAGACAATTCCAAGTAGCAAGAAAAAGGCAAAAGGAATCTTGGAAATCATCCACTATGATGTATGCGGTACGATGTCATCCGGTTCCACTAGTACAAAAGCACGGATTTTTCCACGGAGGTTTTCCACGTTTCTTACTTTTTGGTGATAAAATCCGATGTAAAGGAACGAGGCGTCGTTGTATCCACGCCTAGCCGTCGTTGTATCCACGCCTGGACTCTTAGCCGTCGCTGTATCCACGTTTAGACTCTTAGGCGTCGCTGTATCCACGCCTGGACTCTTTATTTTGGGAAAGGAAATATCGGCGGGAATTTTAAACTGGCAAAATTTTCAGGGGGAACCCATTTTCCCCATTTTCCCAACTGCATTTTCACCGGTCATTTCCTATCTTTAAACTATCGCTATTGTTTTTGACTCGCCTATGTGATCAAACCGGACGGCCATTGGATCTACCCAGTATATCTATTCACAGGAGGAGCCGAGGCCACACAGAAGGCGAAGTGGAGGACCAATCGTGAAATTTCAGCTCTCTGGATGTTGCTCAATTTGGCAGTTGAATCGAGTTCCTGATACTTCTCTGACTCCGTCCATGTGCATTTTGCAGGAATTCGACGGTTTATAATTGATATTTAAAGAAGAGAAGCTTTACAAACCCTGATTTTATTGATTGAATCTTGGCACTCTGTTGTAAGGATTCGCCCATGGAATCGCAATAAATTACGAATATCAGGTATGCAAACCCTGCATATGTTTAAATGATTTTATATTTTACCTAGACTTGCCTGGCCACAGCTTTGATGAGCTCCAATCGTAATATTGTCTGCCTCAATGATGCAATTTCCCGTTTGTTGAAATTTTCATGGCCGTATAAATTTGTATTCATAATATTGTATGCCTGAATAATGCCTAGCCTTGTTTCCTTTTGCGGGAAGATGGCTGGCCCTTGAGCCGTAATAGTTTCGTTGAGTAAATATCTTGAACTCCTATCAAGATGATCTTCCCCCACCGCTTGAACAGTTCATTTTTTATGCTTCTCGGTCTTTTCCATAATCCTGTGTTCTAACTGGCAGAGGATGGTTGAGATAAGGGATTGAGCCTTTAGAACTAGGAGAGGACTCTTTCATTGAAATATCAAGGGAGGGCCTACCATGAATTTCTTCTAGTTCTGACCAGAGGGTGTGTTACTCATCCTCTAATTTTTGTTGCCTCATTCTCTGCTCAGCCAAAATTTCTAAAGTGAAAGAGATTACGTTGAAATTATCTGCATTTGAATTTACAAGGCCTAATCCATAGCTTCTAGATCCTCCTCTCTGCTACTCTCATCTCGCCCTTCCTTTCTCCATATTGTGATCCATTTTCATTTCTTATCCATGATTTCCAAGAGATGCCACTAGGTTTTGACTCATGAATATTCACCAAGTCTCATGCTTATTCCTTCTTTCCTTCTTAGTCTTAAGCAGCCCCTCCCTCTTATCATCTCTATCCTTTCTAATTATTTTCAATCTTGTTCCATAAATGGATTCTTTGGGACATGGATTCTCACACATGTCTATTGTGTCTCTCCAGCACAATATTCACCTAAAAGTAGAGTTTGAGCCATTGTTGCCACTGATGGGTGTACATGCGATGCCAAAGCTGTCAGTTCCCACCAAGAGGCATGATCTGCATTGCTGGAACAGAAAATAGCAAGATATTAAACATTCATTGAATCCTATATACACTAAAAAAAAATCTGAATACAAACAGAAATTGAACATAAAATGATTTCAACTAACATATTTCCAAGTATTCTATGGCACAGATAACATATAACTCTACTTGCTAGAATACAATAAAAGATGAATCCTTGAAGGTAACATAATAGACAATCCACAGATATTCCCATAGTATATTATTTAAGCTTTGAACATTCGAAAAGTAACAGGAATTATATTTCCCAACCATATCATGGAGCATATTTATAAAATACTCACAAATCCCATCTTCGCAGTGTAGATACTATAAACCTATTTCTGAGACCCTATAATTTGAAGGCACAAAAAGCTAATTACAAGAAGAGAAAAGTAACTCTACCTTTTACAAACTGAAAGCACTATAAATGATAGAATGAAAGAGAAATAAGGAAATGAAATTTTGACATGGATACCAAAACAGGGGCAAGGATGGAAGGCAAATTACAAATATGATGCACATCATCTCCATCCAAAAGAAATAGGAAAATATTGCAGAAGAATCTTAAAAACAATGCCAATACAATCCATAGAGAGATGATGTATCAGCTCAAAGTCTGGGAAAAGAAGCACACTTACAAATCTGGAGTCGCAGGCAACATTGCCACTCTAATGTGGAAGTCACCTATGATCAGTATCACCAGTTTATTTTAGCTGGATCTTTGTAGAACTACTACATGTGTGGGGTTTCTCATTAATAAATTTATAGTACCAGTCTGTAGAATGGCAGTAGTTAAATAATCAATATCTAATTAGATTACTAATAAATAAATG
>LPNX010462948.1:0-17487 GCA_001517045.1 Pseudotsuga menziesii
AAATAATTTTAACCTAATGACAAACACATCATTTGTATGCATGTACATATTTCCGATGATTAGAAAGATTACATGCACATTGGTGCATTTTTTTGGATACGAATATTAGAGATGATATGAGGGGGACTATAGGCATGGCAATGCATTTGCATACCCATAATTATTTGTAATGACAGAAATGTCTATGCACTTGTATGTTGTGGGTATTTGACATGTTCTGAGATATTAGAAGGAACTATTGTACATGTCTTCCTAGAGGTATTTGAGATGATCTTGGGATCATTATGTAACTAGATTTTGAGTGGATGTTGTGTTCGAGGTATTATAGGCACATTGATGCATTTATATACCTCGAAGTATTTGAGATGGAACACATGTTGGTATAGGGAGTTCACCTTTTTATTCCAAGACTTAGATTAGCAATATCATTTTTTGTGAATACCTATGGGTATTGACTCTTGAGTTGGATATAGAAATCCATATTGAGAATAATCATTGTGGGTAGGAAAATTTAAGGAGAATTTTTTGAAGTTAGTGATTGTTGGGAAACCAAAGAGAGGATGGATCAAGAGGTATCGATGGTTTTGGAAGAACTATATAATATTGTACAATGTGGAAATGGTCAATGAAAGAGTGTAGTATCAAACGAGCCCAAATGTCAAACATTATTATGTCTATTTTGAAGTTTCTGGTGGTCACATTAGTACACGGGTTGATTTATTTGCACAAATGGAATCAACAATCACATGCCCAAAATATACCTCCCAAACTACACAAACTACAAGCCAATAGTGTCCCATCATTTAGCTATGCGAATTGGAATCCTAACATACATGTAGAGTGGATTAGTGGTACTTAATATATTCGTGTATAAATTTATTAGCATTTCAAGTTTAATATTTTTGTTTTACTCCTTCCAAATACCTAGTTGAGAGGAGCCAGTGACGAAACAAGGTGACCAGTAGTGGATATGGGGTGATTAGTAGTGGAGATAGTCATTGTGTTGGTTGAACTCAATCTTGAAAAAACTAGTTACCGTAAGTGGTTTATAAAAGTACTTTATGTACAAAGTAATTTTGTCAAATATTGACAAATTTACAAAGTAATTTTGTCAATATTTTCAACAAATAAAGAGTTTTTGCTAGTCTATTTCAACCTTTCTATTTTATAATGTATTTTATTAGGCTAAACGCTAATAATGATATAGAAATTCAGTAACTATGTAATTATGGGCAGTGATTGGACTGTTAAGACTTTAAAAGTTTAATGCCAAACAAAAGGATCATTGAAAGAATAACAAGAACAGTAGAACAAAAGAGAATACAAAAATTTATCCCAAGAAACCCTACATACATACCTGTTTGGGGGGAAGAGGTGGGTTGACAACAACCTCGGTTTGGTGCTCTTCAAGCACCACCGTCACAACAGGTTGCTACATAAAGTAACATATGTCAAAGCGATATGCAAGTTACAAAATGATTTTTCCAAACAAAGCGAAACATAATTAAAAGCATATATATATAATTAAAAGCATATTTCAAATAATACCTGTGTCTGCGAATCTACCTCTGCATGAGAGGGAATAGGCTACGAGACAATATACTCTTCCTAGGAAACCTGCACAAAACATGTCAAGTATAAAAATTAGGATACATATTGAATACATTACAATATATAAGTTATAAATATATATAAATAAAGTTGACAAATTAACAAGTATAGTTCTTACCCCTATTGGTGAAGAACCAAACCCATAGGCAATATTGACAGCCGCATCAATGTTCTCAACATTGATCGACGAACTATATGACTGTGGTGTGCCATGGGACACCAGCTGTATATTTGTTCACAAATATTGTTAGATAATTAAATAGAAATAAAGTACGAAACAATTGAATATTTTGACATGAAACAAAATATAATATTAAAATAATGAGTTTTACTTACAAAGCGAAGTAATCCATCATCTCGAAAGTCGGAAGCAGGGCCATAGCATATGACTCCACACGATGTGCAAGGGTGTGGAGTAACATGACACTCTAAAGACTCTGCATCTCCTCTCTGATCTGTAGATGGGCCCGTCGCAGAAGTGCCAGCCCCTTGGTCTACATTGCCTTGGACATCAGTCCCATGCTCAAGCAATGTCTCTGCCATGTCAAGTAATGCCTCTTGTGTATACTCAATGACAGGACCTACAGGAGGGTATAGCCAATGGGGTTTTGGTGTGCGTGGTGGGCGTGGCACACGGTTGGGATCTGTCCTGGCTCCTTCCCTATCTTGGGGCATCCCATGACCAACACTGTCACATACCCCAATTTTGTAAAATTATGTAAATTGTTTTATTATATTTCTGAGACATTATGTTAAACTTAATACTAAGTAGGGATTGATGACTCAGCAGAGTCAATAGTAATGGAGTGTAATTTAGAATATTTTATTATTAATAAATAAATAATGGAGACAACAGCATGGGAGAGCTATTAAAAGAGGTTACTGGTCAAACTGGTGGATGGAACTAAGTGGAAAGGCAAAAAACAAGTGGCAGCATCCTCAAACACGTCCTAAGTTGCAGGTGGAAACTTCCCTATATTTGGGGTCATGAATCCCCAAGAAAGTGGAATCAGAGCAAGTGGCTCATTAAATGACAGTTAACCCAACAAAGACCTAGGCAATCTTTTAAAAGTACTCAATGAAGAGAGCTGAGGATGCTCAGATATTATTCCATAGAATAATCATTCAGGTGGAATGCTATTCAGGAAATTCATTGGGGAAAAAGGGAAAAATAGTAAGGAAGTTGTTTGAGAGGAATGCT
The DNA here is from genome assembly GCA_001517045.1 of Pseudotsuga menziesii. Taxonomy (NCBI): domain Eukaryota; kingdom Viridiplantae; phylum Streptophyta; class Pinopsida; order Pinales; family Pinaceae; genus Pseudotsuga; species Pseudotsuga menziesii. Next base: position 2,813 of record LPNX010462948.1, read on the forward strand.
GCAGTAACTTGGTTATTTACAGCTTTTTAGGTGGGAGAAATTACTGATAAGTTCTGAGATTATAATGAGTTGAAGACTGGTATCTAACTTTGCTGCACCTAGCTCCATCCAGGGAGACCAGAGCAAGCTCGGGGGTCTTGAGGAGTCGCTGTTTGAGCGCTCTCCAGGAGTTGGTAGGGAGGAACGGCCTCCCATTGCTGTTGTTGTCCATAGCTTAAACAGGTTCTGTCATTTATTTCTTTATGTTTACTGAGTATGAATGGATGCATGTTATGTTTATTTATATGTCTGAGTAGTTGGTTAGTTTTAGTAAAGTTAGTATCTCAGAATACCAATAGTTAAAACTGTTAATAGTTACTGTGTTTTTCCACATCTGGTATCACTAGACCGTATTCCAGCACAGTATCTCGGTGTTGAGAAGTAGTATTCTTCTGAACCGAGTTTCCTATTTTACATGCAGTTACTACAAGTGTTTTCACAAAATTCATAAGTTATTTTCTTATAGTCTTAAAAACTATTCCTAGTACTGTGTTTTGTTTGTTTGAGTAAATTCTGCTGTAAAGGAAAGATAGTAGAAGTTAGATTAGAAATTATATTATTACTATATAGTTTCCTTCCTCGTATTCGGTTACTTTCACTTCTAAAAGTTAACTTAAAACAAGAACAAGTACAGAGCTACTATTCTTTCATTTCGAATGTAAACTTGATAATAATTGCATTTACAGAACCTTTGTAAATAAACTTTATAATTAAGAGAATAAACTATTTATAGCAAAATATAGATAGCATTAATGTATAAGCTATGGAAATGTCAGGAAGATACTATATTCATTATAGTAAGTAATAAGGTATTTTATTTTCTTTTGCTATTAATTTACAATAAGTTCTTATTTCTATAAATACTCTTTAGATTTAAACTTACTGTTCGAGCTGCAAGTATTTCATAGTTTATAAATCTTACCTCTTTTAAGGGTATAACTGTGCAACAGTAAATATTTCTTTTCCTTATTCATAAGGAGTACAAATATCAAAAGATGATACAAAAACCTTTTGAAAAATACTTGTTCACAGTAATTAAACCCTTTACTTTTTACGCAGGAAGAACAAAATTATTGAGGCCATCATCTTTATTTTATAAATTAAACTAAGTAAATATTCTGTACAAATATTAATATGTGTACTCTTAAAAATATTTATAGATAGAAATTAAATAATTAAATACTGAACTTATGTAAGTACTATCCTAACTCAGAAAAAGTAATTAAATTGTAGGAAGAGAAATAGACAGTATGGTGTAACTTACATCCAAGATACGTAATAACTACAATATTAAATAAAACTTATGGAAATAAACTAAAGTTATTATTATAGAAGCCAAAGTAATTGCAGAAAAACTAAATGGTTATATAATAGTAAAATTCTTTATGTAATATGAAGGTAATATTATAGTTAACATAAACAGCATTCTATTTCTGAACGTAAGTCTTAGATTTTTAAAAGCCTTAGAGCAAGTATACTGACTGTACTTAGGGGTATCTGCAGAAAGGAAGAAATTAAAAATCCTATATTTTATCAAGGTATAAACACTAACTTTATGCAAGTTCTTACTAATAATAAGGTTAAATATAAACCAGAAGGTAATACTTATTGTTCAGTATACAAACTAAAAGTATACCTGGGCGGTACTATATACTTATCTAGTAACCTAATGTACAGCCACTTTCTTATCTGGATTTATAATACTAAAAGAAACAGAAATAGTATTATTATTATTATTTTTCTTTGTAAATTAGGGTTTAATCCTTCCAATATCAGTTTCTGCCAAATAAATAATAACTGTGAAATTAAGACATTAATCTATTTACGGCCGCATTGTAAAGGCTGTCATAAACCTGTAGATTACATATTTTTTTTATATACGAATTAGTAAATGAAAAATAAAGGCAGTAATACAAACAAGCTACAGAAGAGAAAAAAGATGAATATTTTATTATATTGTAAACTGTGGGTAAAAAAAAAAATACCCTGTGATTTCCAAAATTACAGTATGACTAGAAGTCAAAAACTGAGGTCTTAACCTCTGCATAAATAGGCTAGCATCCTAGTTTACTTTACAATACTTATAATCATTTTAAAGACAACTAATATTTACAGTTTCGGCTTAAGCCGTAACACCCTCACATCGTGTGAAGGGTCTCTCCTACTAATCCTTAAGCAAGCAGTTTTAAGACCAAACTGAAGTAGGAAGGGTTTCAGGCTTCATAAGCCAACCCTTGAAAGGTCCATCGTAACCATAAGGAGAATAATCCATGGCAGAACCAGGCTTACCGGGTTTTGCAGGCTGCGGTCCAAGTCTTTCACTCATGGCTGCATACGCTGGAAAATCAGGAGACCTGTTGTGCAAATATAAAAACCTCTAAGTAAATGCTGTAGCATAATTATAAATTTAAGGAAAGAATAACTATTAAGTAAAGATGCGTTACAACAAGAAATTCTTACCTGTTCTGTCGCAGATAAATTAAAACTATAGTAGCATCGTCGCGACCTTTAACGCACAAGCAAACCCCAATGTGAAGGAGAAAAAGGAAGAGCAGCTCTCAGCTATGTGCAAATTGCATGGCAGCAGGTTAAAATCATCAATCCTTATGGATGGAGGCGAAGTGCACAGGTTAGGGTAATTGGTATATGGCAGAGAAAGCACCACGGAGGGACGACCAAGCTATAAATCAACAAAGGAGCATGAATCAGTGAGTTTCAGCAAGAAAATGAGCTGGGGTAGATCGTTGCAGAGGAGATTAGCACAGAGGTGCCCCAACACCATCATGAGCGACAGGCGCCGAACTAGGAGGAGAAAATGGGGGCTAGGGTTTACCAACAACCCATTTAACTATGCAGCATATGGCTGAGGAGACACCACGACAGTCAACAAAATTATTTCTGAATTGTGGGTTTTCGACTATAGTGTTAAAGAATCTTCAGCTCGCCAACAGAATGATGCTCAATCATTAGAGTAGACCAAAGTTTAACCATAGTCCACGCTACATGCAAGGAGTATTCATTATCCTCTTATCCATTTTATTAATCATTCGTAATCATATTAAAACCTTTTAATGTTTTCACAATGCATACATAGCTCGATGATTGGGTAGTTTTTCAATATGAATCATAACCTAGTTAACATAACATTATGCATTGGAAAATAATGGTATATATCTTGTAGTTTGTATGCTTTGGAGGGGAGTATAAAGTGTGATAATTTATAAAAGAACCTAGGCACAAATAAACTAATTACAAACTATTCCCTTGATGCAAGGTGTTTAAGCTCTCGTTAAAGCTCTTTAGTAAAGGAATTTTAGCATAAAGACCATAGGATATAATTAATGTAAGCCATAAAATCTTTTGGATTATATTTTATGTTACCTTTAGCCTTGGATACCCTTCCTTATTCAAAGTAATATTTTGTGTTTGAATTAATAACTTTCAATACAATAAAAATTACCTTTGAAATGGGTAATTTTATGGTTATTCCTAAGCTCAAGGCTATGGTAAATAATTGAGAGCTACTTATCTGATTTCTAGTTTCTATAAGCTAAAGTTCCTTCATTTATTAGTATAATATTAAAAGTTCTTAAAATAAAAGTATGATGGCTGGAAGATAGGTTTATTTATCCTTATACTTGTAATCTTTTAAATGACTTCTTTTCCAAGATTAAAATAGCATCTATAGTACAAGTAACTTAAGACAAGAAAGTAGTAATTACCATATGGAGGCAAGGTTGTTACTTAAATGATATTCCCAATAATAAACATAAGTTTTACGAGGATAGACCAAACCGTGGCAGTACTTTAGAAAGCCCTATGTCAGCTCAACTTAAATGAAATGCTTGTTTACAGTTTTACTCTTAGTATCAGATTCATAATTCTATATCTCTACTCTAATATTTTAAAGAGTTCATTAAGATATGATTGGATGATTTACAACTGTAATAACATAGAGAAGATGACAGGTCTTTAGAAACATAAATTACTTATGCTAAAAAGAAACTAGTTTGATTATACCTTAGCATAAGTTGGAATGAATTGTCTCTTACTTTCTTTCGATATTTTACTCTTACGACGAAATTGTAGTAAATATTCTAAAATTTCGAAGTGCAGCGCTACAACCTCTTACCTGTACATCTGTAAGAAAAGTAGAAACCGTTGCGTTAGCTTGAAATCTAAGTAATCCCAGTCTGTCATAGCAATCCCCCTTGCGGATATAAACAGAAAACCATCAGTAACTGACAAGAAACTCATCTTTTAAGTTAAGCATAAGTAAATATCATTCAGTTACAATTCTAGTAACATAAACTAATCAAACAGATAATGTCCGCATTTAATAAGAATTTATGCTATTTTAAAAGTTTTAAATTTTTTGAAGTTTTTGGGGTTTTGACAAACACCCTGGTTTCCTAAGAGATCAAAGTAGTTAACATGTTTCCCTAGGATGAATTCTTCATACAAATTCCTAAGGAAATAAAATGGTATGTCCCTATTCCCATGGGGGTCTTCATCGAAGACCATATACCAACGATCCATCCAATTAGCCTTTATATTTGGTTCAATGCACCAGTCTATGGAAATGTGTGCTCGACTGGTGGGTGGAACCAATCCGGTGCTGGGGTCCCGGAATAATGAAAATAACTGGTCTTTAGTAATTTTAAGGGCTTTGATGTCTTTATGAGTCAATCCATCGGAGTAGTATTTCCTCCTAGATTCTCTGTACGAGGTAATGTTGTACAAAGCTCCTTGGGCATCGAAAATTGTGTTTGTTATTGTGTCCAAGGCATCGGCTAAAGAATTTCTCAAATGACCCCCCCCCTAATGGATGAGCTAAGGCACCTCAATGATGCCAAGCATGCAATAATCTGTGTGTTTCTATCTGGTTCCTCCTCCGGGTCTGGGTTTGGTTGTGGGTTATTAGAGGGTGGGTTTTCCACATTCTGTTGTTCATTTGTGTTATCTATTAAGATTTAAACATAAAATTGCAAGTTAATTTACTTAGAATCATTATTTGATTGTTCACATTCAATTATTTTTTTAAATTTGTTCAAAATATTTATAAAAACAAAGAAATTATGAAAAAATTAAAGAATGGAAGGTTAAATGAAAAGGATTGAACTAGCATAAATACCTGCCATTGGAGAAATCCACCTTGGCTCCACCTCGAACTCGGCCTCGACCTTGAAAAGGTAAAACCCAAATCACACCTGCGGTTTTTCGCTCCTCCGTTTTTTCGCTCCTGCGTTGTTTCGCTGTCCCGATTTTGTTAAAATGAGCTCGCGGCCTCTGTTTTATTTTTTTTCTTCTCTTGAATATCGCAAGTGCGATATATCGCACTTGCGATATACTTCTTTTGTGGTCCCCTTACAAAAAAATTAACATGTTTTACAAAAAAATGCCTTTCAACTTCTTGAGGGTCTCCCCGCCACTTGTTCTATCCAATATTTCATTGATTTAATTTTTGGTGCATCCATACAAATGCTTTTTCTTACGAATTATCTCCACATAAAGTTATTGAATTAGAACATAATATTAATCCCTTGTGGGATCTGGCCATATCCAACCTATTTCTTCCCCTAATGGCTCCTTTTCCTTCATTATTCCAAAAGCATAGAAGTGGTTCTATGTCAAAGATTCTCGTTCTCTTAATAAGATCACTACAAAAAATTGCTATCCCTTGTCACAATATGATGATTTTCAAGGGTAAAAAATTCTTTATCAAGATGAAATTGTTGAATGGGATAACATCATTAGGTTTGCATGAGTTCCAGTGACACCTATAAGTTTGATTTAAGACTAAGTTTCTTCTACATCCAAGGATTTTCATTGTGATATATCTTGAAAAAAATATCATTTTTAGTAAAACGTAGGAAGAGAACCTATGTGTGCACTTGGTACTAAAGCTGCTTGGAACTCACAAATTGCAGGTTACTCACAAAAAGTATTATATTGGGAAACCTCCATTCACTATCTAGGAATTCTTATTGATAAAATTTGAATAGGTGTTCATCTTGCCAATGTACAAGCTCTTGTTAACTGGCTCATCCCCTCATTGTTATTGCTTGAAAAAGTATTTATCGGTGGCCTAAATTTTTATCAACATTTTAGTACTCATTTATCTCACATTTCATACCCCCTACATCAACTCTCCAATCCACTTGTGTTTTCCTAACAAAGTTAATGGATGAGAGTTCTTGGAACTCAAACACTACATTGTATTTGAAATTGGTTTTGCACCTTTTGGATTCGCAATATCCCTTTGAGATTGAGACAAATGCTTCACACTATGCTACTAGTGCCATATGAAAATGGGTTGGTCATCCCACGAACTATCATTCCAAGACTTTGACAAACGCCAATCTGAAGTACAACACGTATGACAAAGAATTTTGAGATCTAGCAAAGGCCTTGAAGCAATGGTGCCATTATGTTTTCGATAAGGAAAACAATTTTTGTACTAATAATCATCCCTTAATATTTTGAATTCATAGTCTAAGAGTTAAGAACAATTCCATCTCAAACATGCCTCCTACCTAAAATAGTTTCACGTGGTCTTTAAATATAAGAAAGGGCGTTCAAATTAGGCGACAAATGGGTTGAGTTTCCCTCCAACTCAACCAATGCACATTTTGGATGTTCCTTGTGTTGCCTATGAAGCTTGGAACAACTATATGCTACTAGAACTTTCTTTGGGTCAGTTTGGCATGCCTTTCATCATCCCACCCAAATTAATTTGTATTTGGGAGGGTTGGATGTTTATGCATAATTAAATTTTCCTACCCAACACTCTAGGCTCCTTAGTTTTGATTTGGGAAGCTCATGCCTCTTGATATAGTGGACCTTTTGGCCCACTTAATATGTGTTGACAGGGAAAAATGACCCTTCATCAACAAGGATAGAGTGTCCAATCGGAGGTCCCAATTAGAACCTCTTTCATTTGTGATGGCACTTTTCACTACTATGTGGACCCAATTGTCGTTTGTATGTGTACGCTTTTTTGTTATTTTCATCTATTTTAAGACCCTATTATGTAGATATATTTATAGATGTAGAATGCATTTCTACCTAACTTATCCTAACCATGAGCTATTCTTACAATTAAGCTAAGAATGAGCATGAACCACATCAATTTTCATATGGAATAAATTCATATACATATGCAACCATATGATTCACTTAATATTAATAGAGTGAAAATAGATGTAGATAAAGAAACAACCAAATACATTACTAAAGTCCCTCTCTCATTCTGGTACAAACACTTAAAGAAGATTAAAATATCAATTGCCTCAAAGAACTCACAAGTGTGGCTTTTCTATGTGTAAATGAATCCCCTAAAGAACGACCTACTATGATTGACATTGTGGGTGTACTCCAAAAACATATCAGAGGTCCATTTCTAAGAGTTGTTGGCATTCCAATCAAGCATAACACATTTGTTGGGTAGTTCTAAAAAATGCATATGCGATATATCGCATATGTGTTTGCTAAATGTTGCATATCGTACTTGCGATATATCGTATATGCGTTTTGGAAATGTTACATATCGCATATGCGATATATCACTTATGTGTTTTGTAATGTTAAATATCGCATATGTGATATTTAACATTACAAAAAGCATATGCGATATATCGCATATGTGATATACATTTCCATGAACCTCAGCATTGTGTTTGGGCTCAGGTTATTCCGAACGTACCATCAATAATGCATATGCGTTCTTGATTTCCACTTCGGAAGTGCGTTTCTGATTTCCTAAGTGGCACCAAAAAGTGGAACCAACTTCGTGTGAGCGCCCGTGAGTCAACATGAAGGTATATATTTGTATGCATTTTCTTTCTATAAACCTGGTGAGAAAGAGAGCCATCAGGGTTCTTTGTGATGAGTACATCCAAGAATGGAAGGGATTTTTCCACCTCTTTCTCTAATGTGAATTTTATACTATCACATTGATTATTTATATGGCTTTGGAGCTACTCCATCTTATCCTCTCCATTTATCCAATTTCTAAATACATCATCCACAAATTTGAGCCACCATTTTGGTTTGTGTGGAAATGAATTTATTGTTTTTTCTTCAAAATCTTCCATGAAAAGATATATTTATATATATATATATATATATATATATATTATTAAATTTAATTAATATAATATTATAATTTCATATAATATGTTAATCAAGTTATTATATTAGTTTTTTATCATTTATAAAATATTTATTGTATTAACCAATTTAAATTTATATTAAGTGAATGAGAGAGATTGACAAAGGAAGGACAAAGGGAGAGGTAGATGGGGTGTTACATGTACATACACACTAGGGTCAGGTTGCTTGCAAAAGGAGGAGGGACTCGGTATTAGGTCCTAACAAATGGGAGGATGTTAAATATAAGACAAAGGAAGTGGATGCTAAGGTAATTTTGTTTTACATCCCTCTTGGTTGCACTCGTGCACAATTGCTTAGACTTTGGGATATTAGACTTGAGGTTGTTGAACCTCACATATATGATAGGTTTATTGTATTTTGGGGCCAATTGCTCCACCTTGACCAAGTATCCCTTTAATTTTCTAAACATATATAATGATTGTGTCCTAGATATGAATCCTAACTACACAAGTATGATGATATATTTCTATGGCGTCATACATGGAAAAAATTATAAATTTCTAAGGGCTTGTAGAGATATTATTACCATGTCACCCTCTCCTCAATTGATTTCATCCATTTGATGAAGTGTTGTCCGATATGTAGATTTCACAAAGCCATCGTAACTCATAGTGGATACATGCAATATATTGGAAGGATTCATGTGAATTGCATTGGGTAGTGTCTTAGTTTCCATCTATGAGGAGAGGTCCACACTACGTCCTGACCCATAGTTCATGAGTTATAAAGGATTGATGAGTCAATCGTAAGTAAGCTTGAGCATGATGATTTCATCTTGTATGCCATTAGTGACTAATACTTCTACTATCGACTATATGAGAGATGTTGACCACCATCGAGAGTGCATGTATATTTATATATTTTAGTTTTTTCATTATACATCGTTAAAATTTGCATCTTTCAGATAGACATACATATAAAATAATACTAATTCATTTTTTGTTTCTCTATTTAGAGGAGCGTATTTATCGATGTACTCAATTCTAATTTGCAAACACAGTGCCATCCTTCATTTCCCCCGATGATGGCCATGTAGTAAATACACTAGTTCCTTCATCCTAACTTCATAAATTACATAGATGCATATAATTGGAATTATTTTATCGTGACTTTTATTATGTCACTTAGTCAAATTGTACAATAAAACTGTAAAGTGAATGTAGCGGAGAAACATTCACAATATCCGTCATGTTATTACCATTAGTGGCATGTCGATGAGGTGTTGTAATTTATGTTTTATTTTAATTTATAGAACACAAGTTAGTGTTTAATTTTTGTGAGACCACTTATGTTTCGATTACATACATGATGCAAAAATACACAATGTGTTGTACACCATCGTGTTGAGAATTCCATCATGTTCACAGATGAGTGGGAGGCCAGGACTCAGTATCGTCAGGGAAAGGTTCCGTCGACTCAGCAAAGTCTTGTAGATGCCACACAACATGATTTGGATAAATTGTATATGGAATCAATTCAGGTAATTTGATCCATCCATTTAAATTTTTAACGTTATGTCATATTGTAAATTGCAGGTATTAAAATCTAACTAACTGAAATAGAGTTTGAAATTTTAACTTTTACATTTTGCATCTATTGAAAATATTTTTCATCACATGTCACTATAGTTCTTGCATGAGAAGTCTAGTGCAAATGATACTAATGGTGGGAATGGCCACACAACTCATCATTGGGATTAGGGTATGAGACTTGTTCATGTGTTGAAATAGTTATATATATATATATAATTTTTGTGGACTTGAGTCTTGGTACGTTTTGATATCATATTTTTTTTCATGGATATATATACCATCTTATGTTTTTGTCGACATGATTTATTTATGTTATCTTTATGTTTATGTAGATGTACATGCATGTTAAATTTATCTTATGTTTATATCGGCGAGGTTATAAAATTTAGGTGTATGTTTTGGATGATGAGTGTATACATGTTATATATATTATGTTCATGTATGTTGTTTTATTTTATGTCCATGTTTATGTTGATGATCGTATTGTTTATAGTTACAGAAATAGAATTTATGTTTTACAAATAGAAGCTAAAATTTTATCTTATGTTCATGTTACTTATCCCATTTCCATTTGAAATTTAAAATCCACTATGTTCAATTATAATTTAATATTTACAATCTACAACGTTAAAATTTAGAATTACTCTTTACAAAAGTTTGCAATTACCAATTATAAAACAATGATTTAAAGCCATTTAATTTTACAAACAATACATGGGAATAATTCAATATTTACATGCTACAACCATAAAAATCACCCTTACTCTTAAATCTTACACTTACCATTAAATCTTACGAACAATACATAGGAACAAAAAACTTGAATAAAATACAATTTCATGATTTCATAGATACATACATAAATACTTCCAAGCGTATTGTACATACATATAGTATACACACATACATAAATTTTACGATTATAAATATAATATAAAAAATGCTCATAGAGAGCAACCGAGAGAAAAATAAAATATTGTTATTTGCTTTTCCTTTTCTTTTTGCAACACAAAGCATTATTGAAAAATACAAATGTTTAGTGTTATTGCTATAAGCCTTATTTCATCAAAATCCTATTCAGAAATAGAATTATATGTTACATGCATATAGGTTGGTATTTATATATTATTATTTACAAAGTATTAGTTAAAATTCATTAATGACAAAATTGTTTATATCTAATTTTAAAATGAATTAAATTTCTTACCATTTAATACTAAAAGTCATTTTATTTGAAAAATTATATTAATGATAATTTCACGATATATTTTTCATTTGATTTGGAAACATATATTAGTCATTTCACAGTTACATAAGTACACACATCCAATTTCACATATATGCATACATACCAAAGTACACATATACATATTTACATTTCACAATTACGAATTTGATAAAAAAAAAATGCTTATAATAGAAAACAACCCAAATAAAAATAATGTAGTGTAATAGTATATTTCTTATTGGCAACAACAATAAAAATAATTTACAATGTAAAATGGAAAATTATGTCCAAGATTATGATGGTATAATTCAATGAAAGAAACATATGATATGCTCTACGATTATTTCTACAACATTCAATCTTCCATCTACGAGTGTGCTATTTATGTATTGTAAAATATGGTCACCCACATTCATAAATGTTCCTAGAAAAATGACCCAAAACAAAAATGGATCTCCAAACAATAAGAAATTTTTATTTTGCATAGAAATTGAAAATAATTTTTAATATCATTCTAATAATTGATTTATTTAATGAGAAATGGTTATTGATTCTAGAAATAGGAGCGACCTTAGAAACTGTTAATCTTCATCTCATAACTAGATATACAGTATTTTGTCCCCAAAATGTGTACCATCATTATGTTTTTAGTAATATAGGTGTGGATAGTTAGAGTTTTCCACACATGATATGCCCCAAAATTGAAGTTGTGCATTGGTTGAAGAATTATTGATCAAGGATGCAATGATAATGGTAGGATAATCACTAACTTGCAGGGAGGTTCAAATGTTGGGAAAACATCTAGTTGGTGCAATTAACTACTCTTTGATTAATGAAAGTGACCATGGGAGTATAACTTGGTTTGAATGTATGCAATCTCCAAATATATTTTGGTTATAGAAATCTTTTGTTTTTCTAATATCCACAATGTGAATATCTGGTTTCATAGATTGTCTAATGTTTTTTCTAAGTTCTTATTTTAAGTTACTATTATTTTATATTAAGTTTGATTGATTAATATAATGTGTAGATATAGTTCCATATACAATCATGTGAATTGAATTTCTATCAATAATGTATAAACTCTACATACAATTATATCAATTAATTTCTTTCACTAAAATAAATACAATGTCAATCAATATAATCAAACAAACCATATCCATAAATATAATTTTTTTTATGATTATGTTTTACAATTACACTCTCACACTAGAAGAAAATGATTTTATTAATAGTAAAATGTTCAATTACACCTAAACAAAAAGAGGACATAAATAACCCAAATTGTCTTTTAAAAAATTGGAAGTTCCTAGATAACCCAAATTAAAATGATATTTTAAAAAATTGTGAAATTGAAATTGAGAATATTTTTATTGTATTGTCACATTCACTATGGCCACTTCATAACTTTCCTTCACGCTATGCCCAGCTCATTTTTTTGGGGTTTAATATGAACCTTGTAAAAAGAACTTTACTTCACGCTATGCTAGCTTTTTTTGGGGTTTAATACAACCTTTGTAAAAAGGGGTTTAAACTTTAAAAGCAAATCTAACACATTTAGAAAAGCACTAACTTGGGGTTTAAACTTTAAAAGCAAATCTAACACATTTAGAAAAGCACTAACTTGGGGACATGAAAAAAAAGACTCAACGGCTATATCCATCGTAGTGGGAAGCCAGTTAAAAAGCAGATCTGGCTATATACACCAAAGCCGTTGAGACCATAAAAAGTAGACTTAAAAGACTCAACGGCTATATCCATCGTAGTGGGAAGCGCAAGGATATACAGCTGGCTATATACGTCGAGTGCGACAAGATGTTCTCTGGAGTAAACTCGTGTGCCACAAGATGCCGGATGCTGAAAATTGGATGCCTGCAAAATATGGTTATGGGATTAATGGGTATTTGCAGGTTTATGTGATGCCCTTGCGAGAGCAGAAACAACAAAGTTAGATATATACATTAATTCCTACAATGACGGCCTCAACAGGAAGACGTTGACGACAAAGTTAGACATATACATTAATTCCTACAGTGACGGCCTCAACAGGAAGACGTTGACGTTATCCATTATAGCAGAAACATATCAAAATGGAGAATTCAAGATCGAGATTCCTCCAATATTCTTCAGTAAGATACCTCCAGTATTCTTCCGTATGAAGATCAATTGAACAACTGTCGCGGGGTGAGGCCGTACGTCTGCTTGCATCATTCTGGCAAGGTCTGCAACATCAAAGCTCGCGCTATCGCCATGAAACCGTACATCCAAACATAGGAACCCTCACTGGTTATATAATGTCCCACTGATTACACAGTTGGACTAGGCAACCGAGGTAGGGTTCCAATTTTCATACAACTTTAAAAAGGAAGTAGGATCGAGCTAGAGAGAGATCTCGATATTTTGTGCAGTCGGGCTTGAAAGTAGAGAAGAGGTGTTCTCCGGCTCTCCTGCTTGCAACTATATCTTCCTTTCTTATCGCCATGGACTCCCATATGAAGCATTGAAGCTTGAGATGAGGCAATGTCTTAAAGGAATCCGTTTATGAATGAAAGGATTGGGTAGAGGCACTTCTGCGCAGATGGGCATTCTCCTCAAGTAGTGAAGCTGGACATGGGCGCTGATGCAAAATATGTGGAAAAAGAACCTTAATGCCAATTCTTCATCGTATTGGTCAGAAGCAGAATGTAACAAACCATTAGTGCAGAGCAGAATGATTGATGGGTTGTTAAGGTGACTGGAGTTGCACCTATTCATTTTTGTTCTCTTTTTATTTTTGTACTATTTCTCTTTGTTTGTAGTCTCTCTGTATCTATGTGCAATGTTTAAAGCTTGTGAGGAGAGGAGCACGGGTTCAGACATTGGGTTCTGTAAAAGGCAAAGCAAAAGTCATACAACATTGTATTTCCAGGTTTAAGAGGGATCATGGATACCTGGGCATGTCCATGCAGTAATTATAAATTATGCAATCCTAAGTGATTATAGATCATGTAATCTTATGTTTAAGTTTCTCGTGTTTGGCTTGTGTTTCTCTTTTAAGAATGGTATGTCTAAAATGTCTAGTTGATCTTCAAATTTGGTCAAATTTGCTTAAAGACAAAATCAAGAAATCATGATCAGGATATTTTGGAAATTAGGTCGATATATAATTCAGAAATGGTATGTCTAAAATGTTTAGTTAATCTTCAAATTTGGTCAAATTTTTTAGGTGAGTTTGATCTTAAAATTTGCTGAAAGACAAAATCAAGAAATCATGATCAAAATATTTTGAAAATTAGTCTATATATAATTCAGAAATGGTTACATATATCTGGATAGAATATATAAATCTAGATAGAAAGTTGATTTGAGTAAGTTTTTTCTAGAAGGGTTCTCACAATAACTGGGTAATTTTTCCTTTACAAAAATTATAAAAACAAAAAGAAGAGGTAGCTTTTTCCTTTATAAAAATTACAAAAAGAAAAAGAAGAGCTAGCTTTAAAGTTGTCATAAAAACAATAAATTAAAGAAGTATTAAAATAAAATGAAAGTTGCCTATATTATTTAGGCAAAGTTAGACTATTTAAAATGAATCTTAATGTGAGGACGGCAGTTTTTTTTTTATATTTTATTATAATTTTTGTGAGTTTTAATATTTTTTAAAAGTAAGATATTTTTTTTAATGAATTTCAATGTGGCATTTTTATTTATATATGTTTTAT
>LPNX010462948.1:23274-35122 GCA_001517045.1 Pseudotsuga menziesii
TCCTAAAAAATGGGAGGATATTAAATATAAGACAAAGGAAGTGGATGATAAGGTAATTTTTTTTGACATGTCTCTTGGTTGCAGTCATGGACAATTGCTTAGACTTTGGGATATCAGACTTGAGTTTGCTGAACCACACATATATGATAGGTTTATTGTATTTTGGGTTCGATTCCTCCACCTTGACCAAGTATCCCTTTAAATTTATAAACATATATAATGATTGTGTCCTAGATATGAATCCTAACTACATAAGTATAATGATATATTTCTATGGCGTCAGACATGGAAAAAATTATAACTTTCTAAGGGCTTGTAGAGATATTATTACCATGTCACCCTTTCCTCAATTGATTTCATCCATTTGATGAAGTGTTGTCCGATATGTAGATTTCACAAAGCCATCATAACTCATAGTGGATACATGCAATCTATTGGAAGGATCCATGTGAATTGCATTGGGTAGTGTCTTAGTTTCCATCTATGAGGAGAGGTCCACACTACGTCCTAACCCATAGTTCGTTAGTTATAAAGGATTGATGAGTCAATCATGAGTAAGCTTGAGCATGATGATTTCATCTTGTATGCTATTAGTGACTAATACTTCTACTATCAACTATATGAGAGATGTTGACCACCATCAAGAGTGTAGGTATATTTACATAACTACATACATCAAATTTCACATATATGCATACATACCAAAATACACATATACATATTTACATTTCACAATTATGAATTTTATAAAAAAAAATGCTTATAATAGAAAACAACCCAAATAAAAATAATGTAGTGTAATAGTATATTTCTTATTGGCAACAACAATAAAAATGATTTACAATGTAAAATGGAAAATTATGTCCAAGATTATGATGGGATAATTCAAAGAAAGAAACATATGATATGCTCTACGATTCTTTCTACAACATTCAATTTTCCATCTACCAGTGTGCTATTTATGTATTGTAAAATATGGTCACCCACATTCATAAATGTTCCTAGAAAAATCACCCAAAACAAAAATGGATCTCCAAACAAAAAGAAATGTTTTTTTTGTGTAAATAAAACTATATATTACTGTACAGATTCCAAATTACAAAACAAAGGGACGACTATGGCCGGTGCCAAAATGGGGAACCTTAGTCCAAGTCAGAAGCAGCCCGCCATGGACTAGAACAAAACTTTTTGGCCAAAAAATTACAGTGAGATCCCATATCCTATTTCTCCCCCTGTTCTTTCCATTGCTGTGATAGATCCTGAACCTATTACATGGAATCCCCACCCACAAAAAAGGCAAACTGCATATTTTATTGCCTTCTATATCGCGGATAGAAATATACTATCAGAAACTAAACTGACTATGCATATACAGACTGAGACACATCATCAAAAGAGAAATATTTAGAGAAGTTGTGACTGATCCGACAGTCAAATCCATCATTAACAGTGGGAACGAAACTGAGAGGAGGTTTGCGGGCCACGAGAGGGGCTGGAAAACAAACGGGGAGCAGCAGCAGGGGGACTTCCGGTAATAAGGGGCTGCAAACCTGATATCAATGACGACGATGGCAGCATGGGTCCAAGAGGTCTACGAGTCACCACGATAGCTCCAAGGATTTCCTGAATGGAGCGATTGGTCTTCTCCCAAGGACTGGCGGTCTCCAGCGCGCGACGATCCACTATAAGAAAAGGAAAACCCAGGCGAGCAACACGAGCATCCAGATTATGATGCATGGTATGGCATTCAGCATTTTGTTCCTTCCAGAAAGGGATTGGCTCCTCATCCCCCTCCTGTTTGGCTTCTCGCATCGAAGCAAAGTGCCCGACAAGGCGAACAGTAACCCAATAGGTTAGGAGCATTTGGTCATACACAGAGGCTCGGCCCGCTGTGGAGCCCGGGTCTAAGACCTAGTCGGCCACCTCTTCGTGAAAATCTCCCTGGGCATGGCCTTCGCTTCCACCCAGAGCCCTTCCACCATCCAGTCAACCTCCAGGCGAATTCTTAGTGGGACATGCTCCTTGTAGCGGTCTGCCTCTTCCTGGGAAAGAAGCTGCGAACGCGTCTCCTGACGAGTCTGGTGTTTGGATGAACTCCTAGTGACCCACTTAAGACCAGGGACCGCAACCTTCTCGTCATCCATTCTGGTTTTCTACTTGGGGGCCATTGCGGGAAGCTCCAAGGGTGAGAACGACCACACAGAGCAACAAAGGGAATTTTTAGTAGAGGCTCGCTCAACCGTACGATTCCTATCGGTGGGTAGAGACACACACCGGCTAATTTTGGTGAAAGGATTGACGAAAACAAATCCTTGGCAGCCTGGCTTTAACGGGAGGTCGTCCATGAGACCGTACTCATCCCTGCTGGGAGCCTGCGCCATGTCCATCATGCTTCCGCGAGCGGCTGTCCTGAGTTGATTATCCCTGCCCAAATAATTATCCATGTTATCAGAGCCGAACATGAGAAATCTAGTGCTAGGGTGCAAAATGATGAGGGGGGACCTGACCCAGCGTCAGCAGACCCTTTCGCCACCCGTTTTCCTTTGCAATAGAGTTGATGCATTTGGACGTGCTCGCGTCCCTTCGTGCCACCTGATCTCTCATCTGGACAATCCTCCACCTGGGTGGTCTCATTTAAATCCATGATGGCCAGGTGACGACATTGCTGGGCCCACCCTTCCTCGATGAAAACATCAAGTCGGTCACATCGAAGGCCAACTCCACATTCCACCTTGGCATTTGCCAAGCAGTCGGCCACCTTGTTCGCTTCATGCCTGACGTGGTGGAAGGATGTGGCAGGATGAGCCCGGAGGAGGAAACGTAAGCACTCCAATCTGAAGGCCAGACGCGAGCTTGGGGAAATTTTTTTGGTTCTTTGGCCGCTTGAGAGACGGTTGGGAGCAGCAATTAGGACATTGGAATCACCTTCCACAATCGCAGGGAGAAGACCTCTCCTGATCAACATCTCCACGCCACGAAGAAGGCCTTCCAACTTGGCAGAGTTGTTGGTGTCTTCCCCAATGGATCCCATGAACACAAGCCTGATCTGACCACCATGGTCATGAACTAGACTGCCGAACCCCACCTGGACGGGGTTTCTGCGAGCAGCACCATCGAAAATTAGTTTGAAAACGCCGGGAGGGGGAGCCTCCCAAGAGGAAGGGATGGAAGGGATACACCTTCTGTCACGGAGACTCAGAGATTCGATTATAGGTTTGGTCAGGCCCCAATTTTCCACAGCGTGAAGCTCCGCTCTCGGGATAAACTTGTCCTGTTCAGACCACTGCATGCACTTGATGGAGGAGAGCACATTGTCTTGCACAACGCTCCAGATTTCCTCTCGATTTTTCTGTTGTCCTCGAAAGATCCTCGCATTTCTCTCTTTCCATATGCACCACATGGCCATGCCTAAAAAGGCATTCCATATGGATCTGAGGATGGGATTAGTGAAAGCACGCTGGTTCTAGTCTCTGATAGTTTGGGAGGGGAGCCCTCGGATCCGGTCACTCCTTCTGAACATCATCGCCCCCTTATCCCAAATTGTTTCCGTGAAGGGGAAACTATCTAGTATATGTCCCATCGTGTCCTCCACGCAGAGGCACAAGAAGCACTGGGAAGGGTCAACTATTCCCCGTTTTTGCAGGTTATCACAGGTAAGGATCCTTCCTCTAACGACCAACCAAACGAACAGAGCCACCTTGGGCCATAGGTTGACTTCCCAGATTTTTTTCCAGATTTCTTCCTTCTCCTCGATCCTTGACATCCTGATGCCATAGGCCTCCTTTACACTGAAGGTACCTTTAGGAGAGTAACCCCACCGAAGGATATCAGGTCCCTCCTGAGATTTGAGACAACGTTTATGGATTTCTTCCAAGAAGGTTGACCAGTCTTCTTCAGGCATAGGGTCAGGTTTTATGGGGAAGTCCCATCTATGGAAGTCGTCTTGGGGGACCAGGAGCCATGATTGGTTCACCAGGATCCTACCCCACCCCTGCTCTTGTTGCTTGATATAGGTCCATCTAGGGTTTCTTCTCAGGATGGGGAACTGGTTCCAAGCGTCATCCCAGAACTTCGCGTAGTTGCCGCTCCTGATTTCCCAAAAATTGTGCTCTTGGACTATAGATCTGCCAACAAGCACTTTTAACCATATGGGAGAGCCATTGGGATTTTCGTTGTAGCGAATCAGATCAGGGCTAGGCCTACCCCTCGCATATTTCACATTCCACAATTTAGCCCAAGGTTCTGAGGAGTGAGAGACCCATCGCCACCAAATCTCTGCCCCAAGAGTCTCTGACATTATTTTTGGGTCCCTTAAGCCAAGGCCTCCCTGGTCCTTGGGTTTACAAACATCGTCCCAGCTAACAAGAGAGAATTTGGCCTTCTCCCCATTCGATCCCCAAAGGAATTTGCGTTGAATGCTTCAGATTTGCTTGAGGATGGCCTTTGGGGCAGCTAAAACCAAGAAGAGGTAAGTTGGCATAGCCTGGAGAATCGACTTGATCAGGATCACTCTACTGGGGAAATTCAAGGAGTGAAGGACCCAACTAGACAGTCTCTGCTTTAATTTATCCAAGAATTCCTGCCAATCTGCTATTTTCGGCCGATCAAGCTCCATAAGGATACCCAGGTACTTGGTTGGGAGACTCCCTCTGGAAAATCCAAGGACTCTCAGGATGCTCCTTTGGGTGGCCGGAGGGGTATTAACAAACAAAAACTGGGATTTATTGAGGTTTACAGCCAGGCCTGAGGCCTGCTCAAATAGATCCAGGCATTTTTTGAAGCTTCTGGCTTCTTGGACTGAAGGGTGCCCCATGGGCATGGTGTCATCCACGAATTGTTGGTGGGTCTAAGAAGGAAACCCCTCCTAAACTTTCACTCCCCTAATCTCCCCGTGGCTGGCCTGGTCATCAATGAGGCGGCTTAGGCCCTCCACCATGAGAATGAATAAGAAGGGGGATAGAGGGTCTCCTTGGTGGATGCCCCTGGAGGGCTGAAAGGATGAAGTCAGGGAACCATTGAGGAGGATGTTAAAGAATGGGGATGAGACCAAAGGCATGACCCATTCCACCCATCCTGGAGAGAATCCATAAGCCCCCAGCATTTTTTCCATGAACTGCCAGTTGAGTTTGTCATAGGCTTTGATGATGTCAAGTTTGATCATCATCCCAAGGAGTCTGGATCTCTTAAGCGAGTGCAGCACTTCATGAACCAGAACCACTCCGTCCAAAATTTGTCTTCCTTCAACAAAGCGAGATTGCTCCTGGCTTATGAGCACCGGGAGGAGGGGCTTGAGTCTGTTCGCGATGACTTTGGATATGATCTTGTAGATGACATTGCATAAAGATATAGGTATAAATTTATCCAGGGACGACGCACCTGCTTCTTTCAGGATGAGAGTGAGAAAAGTAGCATTAAATGCTCTCAGGACTCCTTTCTTTATTCTGGATTCTTCCACAATTGCCAGCACCTCCTCCTTAATCAGGTCTCGGAAAAGATGAAAGAAGTTAGAGGTGAACCCATCCGGACCCGGAGCCTTTCTGAGAGCCATTTGGTGAACGACTTCCTATACTTCTTGCATCTCAATAGGCTTGACCAACATTTCGTTGTTTTCAGTAGTGACCATTCTAGGAATTAAGCTGGTGACTTGTTCAATCTCCCCGCTTCTGTCACCCACCTCTTCCCTAAGGATATCTGAGAAGTACTGCGTAAGTTCAGATTCGATCTCCTTCCTGGCATCCACTCTATCCCCATTTATGGTTTTAAGGTTCTGGATCCTAGAGCTGTTACTATTCTTGATTACTGAGTTGTGAAAGAATTTGGTGTTTCTCTCACCATCCTTTAGCCATTTCACTCTAGCCTTCTGCTGCCAGTAGAGGCCTTCTTGTCTTTCACGGGCTCCAAGATGCTCCATAAGATCCCTTTCCCTTTTTTTCATTTCCTCACTCCAACCAGATTCCATTCCTTGTCTATTGATGAGGTCCAGCTCCATCAGCAGTTGTTTCTTATCCTCGAAGGTGTTTTTGAATTCTTCCCGATTCCACTTGCGAATTTTGGACTTCAGAGATTTTAGTTTCTGCTAGAAACGGAACATTATGGTTCCTGGGGGGGGGACAAACTCCTGCCACCATTAGCCAACCAAGTCCTTGAAGTCTTTGTGTTCCATCCAGAAGCTTTCAAATCTGAAGGGTCTCCCTCTGGGAGACCCAGTCCCATCCCAGTGGAGACTGATGGGCCAGTGGTCGGAGCCATTTGCTGGAAGGACAGCAGCCGTAAAGTCTCTCGTACTATGCATGATATTTTCTGAAACCAGGAAACGATCCAGATGAGAGGCCACCAGATGCTCGCCTCCTCTCTTATTGTTCCACGTGAACCACCTGTTTCTCGTTTCCATGTCGACCAGCGGGCCTCAGGCCAGACACTCACTGAATGCTTCTTGGAAATTATCCAGAGCACGTCATCCCCCCTTCTTTTCTTCTATATTGGCGATGAGGTTGAAATATCCTCCAAGAACCCAAGGCTCCTATCCCGCTAGTCCCTAGATCCATTGGAGGAAACCTAAAAAGGGTTGCTTAGTCTGGAAGCTGTTGGGCCCATAGATGTTTCCAGTCGTACCTCTCACACCTGAGTGTGGAAAGCAAAAATCTTCCATGAGGGAAAAATTGTTAGCTCTCTAGTTGGAAAGTTCCACCGCTTGAGGGTGCCATAGGATAGCAATGCCTCCGGATTGTCCTGCTGCATCGATAGCCATGACCTGGCTTCTGTTACTAATCTTGTCTTTGATTTTCAGCATATGATCAAAATTGCATTTGGTTTCCTGAAGAAACAAAATGTCTGGAGATTCCTGTCTAACTTTTCAATTTAAGGTATTCCACTTCCTAGCGTTACAACACCCTCTGATATTCCAGGAGATGAGCTTCATTGACAAAAATTTTTGGCTTCAGAGAAGGCCACCTGGATCGTAGGATACTGTCCTGATTCGATCAGCTTGACTCCCACCGCTGCTATTCGCTGCTTGTTGTTCTTCCGCCCGCGATGCATTTCCTCTTCAGGAGATTTCCTCTTACTACCCTTCTAGGCATCTGGGTCAATTCCTAGACACTCCACCACTCCAGATTTGATAATGGATTCTTGGAGGAGTTCTAGTCGGAGGCGGGAGACATATCCTTGCTCCTTCTTTCGGTATTCTTCCTCTATGGCATCCAGGTCCAGTTCACCCAGCTCCATGTCTTCACCCTCTTCCTCCTCCACTCCTTCCATCTGCTGGGAATCCTGTGGTACTGAGGAGGGAGGAGGATTTTCAGGCTGGATTTCAGGTTGGGAACGATGCTACATCCCATCTTCCTCCTCTACTGATGCTAAGACTCCGAACGCGTGCCCTTGGGGTTTCTCCTGGGTCATCAGGTCCGAGCGAGTCGGAGTTTTCCAGCCTCCTTTGCCGCAGCGTTTGTTCTTAACTGTCATGAACCCATCTTCAGCTGCCAAAGAGGAGGGAGCATGGGACAAGGAGCTCGGTTTGGGGGTGTTGCTGGGGCAGTTCCTCCCAAAATGACCGTATTCGTGACAGAGCCGGCATCTGAAGGGGAGCTGCTCATAGTCAATGGGCTGAATCCATTCTTCATCTTCCGAGTTTAAGATAATAGCTTCTGACAGTTCCCGAGACAGGTCCATGTAAACACAAATCCTGGAAAAAGCTGTGTACCATTGGAGCCTTGTTTTTTCTGCGACCTTTATGAATTCTCCCAGACTGTTTTCAATGTCATGGAGGGTTTCAAGGTCCCAATACTCACCCGAAAGGGAGAAAAGACGGATCCAAACTAGGGAAACCGTCATGTCTTTCGATTCAGGGTTGAAGTGCTCCTTCCATGGCCGCAAATAAACACCCACTGAGAAGAAAAAATAAGGACCCCCTTCCAGGATTCGGTCTCTATCTTCCTAGTTGAAGAAGATGATCGTGAAAAACCCTTTTGACCCCAACTGAAGGTCGTAGTGCCCCTTCGGTTTCCAAACCCCATTGATCCATTTAACCAAGTCTCTTTCCCTAGGCCATATCCCCACAAACTTCCCGATGAGAGATTTTTCCTTCCATACTCCGATTTTCTCCCTAACTGCCTCAGATATGATTTGGATCATGGGGATGGAAGCCGTTCGCGGGAGGCATCCCCTCGTGTTTATTTGTTTGCCTTTCCGGGAGGTTGGAGGACCTCCCCCTGGCCTTCATCGGGCCTAGGGTTTCTACTCGAGCTAGAAGGCCCATGGAAATGAGAGGGCACTTCCAACCCCGGTGGGTCCATGGCCCCCTGAAGGAAGCCCTCACACTTTGCAGGGAGATCATCCCCAGGCCGCTCAATACTGCAGGCCAAAGGCCAAGATGGGGCTTGAATGCCCTCAAACCCTCGCTAGTCCTCCACGAGGCCGTCGTGTGCCCAGCAGCCAAGATAATCCCAAAGGTTAGCATAGGTTCCAAACAATAAGAAATATTATTTCTCATAGAAATTGAAAATAATTTTTAATATCATTCTAATAATTGATTTATTTAATGAGAAATGGTTATTGATTCGAGAAATAGGAGTGACCTTAGAAAATGTTAATCTTCATCTCATAACCAGATATACAGTATTTTGTCCCCAAAATGTGTACCATCATTAAGTTTTTAGTAATATAGGTGTGGATAGTTAGAGTTTTCCACACATGATATGCCCCAAAATTCAAGTTGTGCATTGGTTGAAGAGTTATTGATCAAGGATGCAATGATAATGGTAGGTTAATCACTAACTTGTAGGGAGGTTCAAATGTTGGGAAAACATCTAGTTGGTGCAATTAACTACTCTTTGATTAATGAAAGTGACCATGGGAGTATAACTCGATTTGAATGTATGCAATCTCCAAATATATTCTCATTATAGAAATCTTTTTTTTTCTAATATCCACAATGTGAATAACTGGTTTCATAGATTGTCTAATGTTTTTTCTAAGTTGTTATTTTAAGTTACTATTATTTTATGTTAAGTTTGATTGATTAATATAATGTGTAGATATAGTTCCATATACAATCATGTGAATTGAATTTCTATCAATAATGTATAAACTCTACATACAATTATATCAATTAATTTATTTCACTAAAATAAATACAATGTCAATCAATATAATCAAACAAACCATATCCATAAATATAATTTTGTTTATGATTATGTTTTACAATTACACTCTCACACTAAAGGAAAATGATTTTATTAATAGTAAGATGTTCAATTACACCTAAAGAAAAAGAGGACATAAATAACCCAAATTGTCTTTTAAAAAATGTGAAGTTCCTAGATAACCCAAATTAAAATAATATTTTAAAAAATGTGAAATTTAAATTGAGAATATTTTTATTGTATTGTCACATTCACTATGGCCACTTCATAACTTTCCTTCACGCTATGCCCAGCTCATTTTTTGGGGGTTTAATATGAACCTTGTAAAAAAAACTTTACTTTAATATGAACCTTTGTAAAAAAGGCTTTAAACTTTAAAAGCAAATCTAACACATTTAGAAAAGCACTAACTTGGGCACATGAAAAAAAGTCTCAACGGCTATATCCTTCTTAGTGGGAGGCCAGTTAAAAAGCAGATCTTGCTATATACACCAAAGCCGTTGAGACCATAAAAAGTAGACTTAAAAGACTCAACAGCTATATCCATCGTAGTGGGAAGCGTAAGCATATACAGCTGGCTATATACGTCGAGTGCAACAAGATGTTCTCTGAAGTAAACTCGTGTGCCACAAGATGCCGGATGCTGAAAATTGGATGCCTGCAAAATATGGTTAGGGGATTAATGGGTATTTGCAGGTTTATGTGATGCCCTTGCGAGAGCAGAAACAACAAATTTAGATATATACATTAATTCCTACAATGACGGCCTTAACAGAAAGACGTTGACGACAAAGTTAGATGTATACATTAATTCCTACAATGACGGCCTCAACAGGAAGACGTTGACGGTATCCATTATAGAAGAAACATATCAAAATGGAGAATTCAAGATCGAGATTCCTCCAATATTCTTCAGTAAGATTCCTCCTGTATTCTTCCGTATGAAGATCAATTGAACAACTGTCGCGGGGTGAGGCCGTACGTCTGCTTGCATCATTCTGGCAAGGTCTGCAACATCAAAGCTCGCGCTATCGCCATGAAACTGTACGTCCAAACATAGGAACCCTCAGTGGTTATATAATTTCTTACTGATTACACAGTTGGACTAGGAAACCGAGGTAGGGTTCCAATTTTCATACAAATTTAAAATGGAAGTAGGATCGAGCTAGAGAGAGATCTCGATATTTTGTGCAGTCGGGCTTGAAAGTAGAGAAGAGGTGTTCTCCGGCTCTCCTGCTTGCAAATATATCTTCCTTTCTTATCGCCATGGACTCCCATATGAAGCATTGAAGATTGAGATGAGCCAATGTCTTAAAGGAATCCATTAATGAATGAAAGGATTGGGTAGAGGCACTTCTGCACAGATGGGCATTCTCCTCAAGTAGTGAAGCTGGACATGGGCGCTGATGCAAAATATGTGGAAAAAGAACCTTAATGCCAATTCTTCATCGTATTGGTCAGAAGCAGAATGATTGATGGGTTGTTAAGGTGAGTGGAGTTGCACCTATTCATTTTTGTTCTCTTTTTATTTTTGTACTTTTGTTATTGCTATTTCTCTTTGTTTGTAGTCTCTCTGTATCTATGTGCAATGTTTAAAGCTTGTGAGGAGAGGAGCACGGGTTCAGACATTGGGCTCTGTAAAAGCAAAGCAAAAGTCATACAACATTGTATTTATAGGTAACTGTCATTTCCTCTGCACTCAAATATTATTAAAACTTATAAATAAAACATATCTTTTTTAAGTTATTCTTTTCAATTTAGTATAATTAGCAAAATCACTATATTGGGTGTTATGGATTTAAGAGGGATCATTGATACCTGGGGGTGTTCATGCAGTAATTATAAATTATGTAATCCTTAGTGATTATAGATCATGTAATATTATGTTTAAGTTTCTTGTGTTTGGCTTGTGTTTCTCTTTTAAGAATGGTATGTCTAAAATGTCTAGTTGATCTTCAAATTTGGTCAATTTTTCTGAAAGACAAAATCAAGAAATCATGATCAAGATATTTTGGAAATTAGGTCCATATATAATTCAGAAATGGTATGTCTAAAATGTCTAGTTAATCTTCAAATTTGGTCAAATTTTTTAGGTGAGTTTGATCTTAAAATTTGCTGAAAGACAAAATCAAGAAATCATGATTAAAATATTTTGAAAATTAGTCTATATATTATTCAGAAATGGTTACATATATCTGGATAGAATATATAAGTCTAGATAGAAAGTTGATTTGAGTAAGTTTTTTCTAGAAGGGTTCTCACAATAAGTGGGTACTTTTTCCTTTACAAAAATTATAAAAAGAAAAAGAAGAGGTAGCTTTTTACTTTATAAAAATTACAAAAAGAAAAAGAAGAGCTAGCTTAAGTTGTGATAAAAACAATAAATTAAAAAAGTATTAAAATAAAATGAAAGTTGCCTATATTACTTAGGCAAAGTTAGAGTATTTAAAATGAATCTGAATGTGAGGGTGGCAGTTTTATTTTTTTATATTTTATTATAATTTTTGTGAATTTTAATATTTTTTTAAAGTAAGATATTTTTTTTAATGAATTTCAATGTGGCATTTTTATTTATATATGTTTTATTATAAATTTTGTAAGTTTCAATATTTTTTTAAAATAAGATTTTTTTTATTAATTTTAAAATCGTATATATATATTTTTAATATATTTATATTGATTTGAATTTTAATATATATTTTATTTGT
>LPNX010462960.1:18129-133758 GCA_001517045.1 Pseudotsuga menziesii
TTGTGAAAGTTTTCCTATTCAGGTTAGATTTAATACCATGTTAAGATTCAATATTCTAAGATATATCACATTAGTACTTAATTCAATTTCCCAAAAATAACATATAGAATATCACTGAAAGAAACACAATCACAAGATAGACACACATTTATCCTAGGAAACCCTCTAGGGAAAGAAAACCCAACAAAACTTCCTCAATATAGATGATAAAAAGTACAAAGAAAAAACCCCAAACAGGTGCTCCTTCTCTTTGCAGACCTCTCTCTCTCTCTCCTATGCGCATTACACAAGTGAGTGTATGAGTCAAAATGAGGAGCACGTCACTCCTATTTATACTTTATCTTCCACTTGAATTTTTCCCTAACTACGTCAGCCCAAACAAACTTAACTAGGCCAACTTACCTAACAAGACTCAAAACAATATAATATTACTTTTTGGAGGGTTCTATCGACCCGACTTACAAAAGAGGCTCTACCTCATGACTCTATGATGACCAAATACAATAACAACATCCTGATGGAGGAACAAAACAACTCTGAATAAATTACAATAATAAAATACAATAGAATATTCTTTGAAGTTACAATAATTCAACACATTATTCTCTCTCTTTGTTCTTGTCTTTTCCTAGGTACAATAGTCCATAATATTTTAGAATCCTAGTCGCGATGTGAACAAGGTTGCAACAGAGCAAAGACGAAATAGATCAGATCCAGATTTTTGGGAAATTTTGGGGGAAACATTAAATGTATGTGGAAAATTAGTTAGAAAAGTTGTCCACTTATGGGTTGTGGGCGCGGAATGTAAAATCAGTTGTTAAAGTCTATAAAAATGACAAAGGGTTAGGGTTTAGGGGGCCGAAAAATATGGGAGAGACAGTCGATAGTAAGATTTGACTAATTTTGTTGTAAGTTGTAGTGCAAAGAGTGAATTAGAGTAATT
Organism: Pseudotsuga menziesii; assembly: GCA_001517045.1. Lineage (NCBI taxonomy): Eukaryota > Viridiplantae > Streptophyta > Pinopsida > Pinales > Pinaceae > Pseudotsuga > Pseudotsuga menziesii. Next base: position 19,073 of record LPNX010462960.1, read on the forward strand.
AAGGGAATGTAATGTTGACTCGCAAGTTGTCTGTGTGGATCTAATGTAGAGGATATTTGGGGATATGTCTACAGGATGTGTTCGTAGACATATCCCCAAATATCTTTTAAGATTTTTTCTCATATGGGTTTCCACATTAAATTTTCTATGTCAAGTTGTGTACGTTTATTTTATGTCTGAGGCTTTCATATTTGTTGCGACTAATAATATTTATGATGAAATGGAATAATAGTGATGGGGTAGATGTGATTTATATTTTTTTTAATATGTTGTTGTTATATGTCGATGATCGTTCACCTAACTGCATCGTTGGGTAGTCTATCAAGTACTTCCATGGAGAGATACCCTTCTATCACTATAAAATCTCGGTTCCTGCAATCCCTATAGGAATCTCGGGTGAGACTTTAGTTCGGTGGCAGGTGTTTTCCAACGAGGTTATTCTCTGTCAGGTCGATGCCTTGGGTTTTGTTGGTTGGGATAGAAGGTTTAACTTGGGTTATTCAAAGCAAGACAACATAAACCATTAAATCCTTATATCAATGACAATTAATGTTTTCTCAACCAAACTTAGCTAACATATCCCAACACTAACATTATTGAAAGTGAAACAACATTAGAATTTCAATGAATTAATTAACAATCAAGCGAATGTAACTTAGGATTGAATCCTAGTTTGGGAATGAACCCGATGTCACCTTGACTAATGTTAAATTCCAAAGATTTATTGTTCATACAATGTCTAGCAAATAAAGTACTATGTCACCTTGTAGAGTTTTTGTATGCCCCATTGAATCCATATGCTTTATCATAAACCATCTCCTCTTGGAAATTCATTAGGATTTAATGCATGTACTGATCCCATTCTACATTTCATTAATAAGTGGAATGGGACAACATATTAAAATATTTGCATCCCAACCTTATGTTCTTATGTTACCTCCTAGAATTGAAAACATGTTTTTAGTGATTAACAAACTCAATTTTAATCTCCCCTTTGGTCAAGCATTCATCATGTTGTGATCTTGAGTGCAACAATTTATCCTCGACCTCCTTGGTGAACAAGAATTTCAATAATTATTTAGTTGGTATATCATCCATTTTTATCCATGTAGGTAGGTTACAATTTATGCCCCTATAGCACAATTATCTTCACACATTGTAAGAAAATTTTGAAGCTTAGTTGCACAAGCTTGCTTCTCATCATTATAAGAATTATCTTTTAGGGATTTGGGTATATATTCTAGTTCCTTATTTATATGTATATGACCTTTTTATTAACAATAACAGTTTGGAAATCATAGGATTATAGAAAATCCACAATTTGGGAAATGGAATTTTCCCAACTAACAATTCACCCCTCATAATCCCTTGGCTTAGTAGCAAGCCTTATATTCTTTCAGTACAAGTAATGCAACAAAGATGTTAAGATGAGAGACATTAAAATAAATAAAGTTATTTGCATCCTCTATTTTTATCACCCTAAGAAAAAATAACCAAATAGATTGGTGATCCAAGAGAGTGTCCTCCAAAAAACCTAGATGAGTTGACCAAAAGTGAATTGAAATAGAAATAATTATACTGCAAAAAGAATGAATCAATAAAGGCTATTTATAACCAACTAAGGGGCTTTGCATAATTTACTCTAGGTAAACCATAATTCAAATCACAATACTAGACTTTGTAAGGTTCATATATCTGCAATATCAATTTCATTGTAAACCAAGCTTCTTTCTCCCCATGTGGTATCCAAAGTGATAATATCCATACCTTATCTTCCTAACTATCCATCATTTTGTTGTCACCACAAATAAACTAGGCAGAATATGATAACTAATTAACCATCCATATCTAAAATTATTCCCTTTATGTTGAACCCTTATATGCATAGATGTTATCCATCCCAAGTATATAACCATCCAAGTTAAGTAGATTCCAAACAAGTTGTTAAGCATGGCTTATCTACTACCCAACAACCATAGAAACTAGTTAAGGAAAGATAAAAATATAAAGCCTCGCCTATATTAACCATGAATAGAAGAAAAATAAATAATATTACATGAAATTGCCATTATCAAAATAAACTAAAAACTTCAACTTCTTGCAAACATAAAATATCCAATTTCATAAGTGAGGTATAAATATGTTAGATAATTTATTTTACACAATGGCTAAAAGTCCCTATACATTCCATGAAGAAATTTTCATTGAGAAATTATGGGGACTTATTCCATATCCTCTGCATCACATCTAATCTCATTCAAAACCTCATAAGGATTCAAAGTTTCAATATATTATAGCGTCTTAAACCGATGATCCAAAGTGACAAATTTAGGCCTCTTTGGAAAGTTTTCCACTACCTATTTGGTTGAAGGATTAAGAAGAGGAGGTAAAGAGAATCCCTTATGACTACCATTTCACAAGGAAGGAAATGGGTAGGGTGAGCCACTACATTATAAATTGTAGAGGCCAAGGGATTAATGGAGCCTCTTGGCACATGGAATTTGGTAACCTGGGAATTTGGGGTAGCATTTGGCTCAAATTATTTTTGCAAACTACTTACATCCATAATCCATCAACATTATTGTTAGCTTAAGAGTTGTTTTGAGGTTGATTTTTGTTATTTTTTGTTTACTTTAAATTATTTTACTTCATGAGATTTGGGGTACGTGGTTTATGATCAACCATTGGATGTTCCATGATATATTTTCACATTGAATATGGATTAATCAATATATTATTGAACCCAATGGGTGCTGGGATGAAAATAATCCTTAGGTCATTTTAGATCTTCATATATCTCGGTGACATTCTACATGCTCGCCAAATGGAGGAGGTTAATTTATTGGAGAGCATGTTTTTGCATGAAGAGCATTTGGCACTTAGGAGGAAGGTGTTAATCCCTGGAAAATGTGGGGTAGCTTGGATGCTTGCATGGAGGATTGGAGTTTAGTTGAGGATACTTGGATTGCAACAATGTTCATGCAAGGGTATTGGATATAATGGATTACATGGATTAGGAGTTTCATTGGAATAATTAGAGTTTTATAGGAGAAGTATTGGACACACATTATGGAGTGTTCCACTGCATTCGGAATCATTTATTATGGATGAATCACCTTGTAGTTTGACATATGTAGCATTAGAGTGTAGCACTACACATGTGTCTATGCAAGTTTCTTATAAGGGTATGGTCCCACATATATATTGTTGGCCTCCCTTAACTGTCATACATATAATGGAAAGAGAGTGTCCTTTCATAATTCATCATTCTTATCACACTTGTGTTATAGATGTCACTAAGAGGAGTGAACTAGTATTCTTTACTAGCTCTTGGACAAGGAAACTTTTAGGGGTGAAATTTAGCCCATAGACTATTTTTGATGTTTTTTTCCCAAAACAAATTATCAATTTCAATTTCTTTCTAAAATGATTCACCCATATTTCATGGGATACAAATATATTTACTCTAAACCTCACCAAAAGTTTCCAAATACTATATAAAATGATTAGAAATTTGGATAGTTTTACAAAAATATCACCAAATATTTTATGGTTGGAAATAATTTTAAGAATTAATAAGATTCGCCAAGGTTTCTATACTTAAAAACAATTATGGATCCTTAAATTTTTCCCTGCTCTTGGATCTTAATTATTACTTTGTATCTCTTCTCTTGGAGTCACTAAGGTTTCTTGGAGATTTTTAGAGCATCTTCAATACTAGGTTAGAGTTTTATCCCTTGGATACTTAAAATTTTGTATTTTGAGGTGAAACTCTAGGTTGCACTTGTTGAACACAAGTAGAAGAGGAGATGTCATGCCTTGGAGGACATGCTTTTGTGATGTTTCCTTGTTTGAGCTCCTTGGTGTGAGTTAGGATTTTCATTGTTTTCCCTAGATAGGGTTTTGGAGAGCTAAAGGATTGTAATATCCTTAGTATAAGGCTATGGTATGTACATGAACTTCATATGGATGCATATATATGAAGTTCACATCTATCCAATACTTGTATAATAGAAAATTTAATTTTCAGCCATCCATTTCTTCATGACTTTATAATTTCTAGCATGCATATTCCTTGTTGATTTAACATAAGATATGGTTGCAATTATTATGTTTTCAAACATGATGTTCTACGTGTTATCCCTAAAGTTGAACCTAGACTACGGGATTCAAGCTTAAGGAAATCTTTGTTTGAAAATGTAAAAAATCAAATGTAATCAAATTAAAAACACAAGCTGGTATCAAAACAGGGCTAATAGAACCTCACAGTACTAGCAGGCACTAGACTAGTATTACTTGTTTGTACAGTTTTCACAGTTTAGAAATGAAATCAAATCATCACACAATTTACAATGGTATATATCACAGATGGGTAAATACAGGTGTTCATAAGAAGATCAAAGCATATGATAGGCTGGTAAATTACTGAGGGCTGCAAGACAAACTGTAGAAACCATATAACACAACATACAATACTATAATTGATTCTCTTGATAAGAATTATAGTAATGGAATATGAATGACCATGTACTTAACAAAATTACCAGAGAAACAATTCATGCAATACAGAAACAAATCATCATCATACTTCATTCATAAACAAAACCTGTTGCATGACTCCCAAAACTGCCAACCTCAGTCCCCTGCTCGAGACCTCTGCTCTCTCGCCCTCGAGCCCTTAGCTGGGACCCCTCTTACATCCAAATCATTCAATTTATAACAAGTTACAAGATAAGAGCTGATATCAGCCTCTCAGGAATCGAATTCTGTTCCTAGATTTGCAATATATCTGGAATGGATATATTGGAATCATCTATTCTGATTTAAGCATAATTCAAGGCATAAATCTTTTTGAATCTAGAAGATTTCCAGCCCCTTAAAATGTTAACCGACTGCTGATTTTGGGCCTTCGAATGCTCTAACATCTGGAATAGATTCTTCAAATTATTTGCTCCTCTACCTCTTCAATGAGATCTACCACCTGTATCATTGAATGCTTAAACGCTGCTGGAAGATATTGACCAAATCCCTAATAATCTGGAGATGATGCGATCAAATTGCCAACTCAATTCCTGGAAACATTGAAAGTGCTGCTTTCAAATTCGAAATGCTCTGCTACCTATACACTGCTATGTGGAAATCTGATCCTTCTTCTACGTTGGTGTCCTCATCATTCTCACCCATCTGTATTATCAAGCTTGTCCTTGCTTGTTGGTAGAACAAAATTTGCTAGTATTTCATTTACTGCATCTGCCGGGACTTCCTTTCCATTTCCTTAAAACGCTTAGCTGCTCTTACTTTGATCTCTTGAGGAAGAGGGAAGATAACAACTGCCATCTTGTGATAGTCCACAAAACGCTCTTAGTTTGCGTTTACAGGCACTTTTATAAACATTGGTTTGATCTAGGATGTAATTGCGAGCTGTTTTATTTGCTCTATCTAATAGTGTATTAAATATTCCAGTAGCTCGATCCATCAAACGATCAAACCGTTCCCCATAATTGTGTTTTCGCAGCAACCCTGGAACTTTCATTTGCTCAAGCGCTAAATTTGTCCCAAGAATCATATATCGCTTATCTGGATGATCCTTTGTCCAGTTCTCGGCCCAAGTAGTTCACATTCTTTCTTACTACTAAATTGAGGGCCAATTATCCCATTCCCATCCTGAAGTGCATCACTCCAATTCAAAAGCGCATGTGGAAATATTGTCGACTCCCAAGATAATTTCTTAAGGGGGCTCTCTGTGATTTGCAGACCCTTAGGACCTGAGTCAAATCGTTTAGCTATTCCTAACTGTGTCCCATTCTTTTGAAAGAAAATTTCAGCCAGAGGCTTGCTTTTAAGGTTTAGAGCGCACACAATGGTATCACCAACACTGAACTTGGAATTGATATTAGGATTTGATATATTCCTGTTGTTTAACTGACATTATAGTAGGAGTCAATTATGGCATCTGCAAGATACTCGCATTTGGATAGAGACAGCCCAGCCAAAGAGATACGTCCATCCTTTGTCATGTAGACATGCCACTTATTCAACATACTCTCACTCTGAACTTTGTTAAGACCCGTGAAGGAAAACATGCCAATCTATCTGAGAACAAAGGACCAATATTTCCCACTCTTATCCTTTGCAGAAAGATTATCATAGAGTCGTTGCCTTACACCCTTGATTCTTCCCGACATAAGTTCCATTTCTGACTTCCACTCATTAAAAAGAGTAGGGCTACCAACAACATTTGCCACAATTCGAGCCCCATGAACTATGTTACCAGAAACGTGACGGCATTACTCGTTTCTTTCAAAAAACGATTCAGAAACGGAAACGGAACGAAAAACGGTGTTTTCTACGCTCGTTCTCATTTTTCAGAGTCAAAAACCGTTTCTCACGAAACGGCTAGCGTTTATTCCCGTTTCTTACTATCGTTTCTGAAATTTCTGAATGTTTAAGCGGCTGCAGTTTTCAATTTCTGTTCTATTTCACTGGTCTCCGTTGTATGAGCCTAAGGATGAAACTAATTTTATGCTGCAACATCCCATTCCCCAAATCTTCTACCAGCCAGGTGTGCGATAGCTTGTTATATATGTAATTGGCTGGGTAGGTGAGGTTCATATGCCACACAGAGAGAGACATTCGGATCTGATCAAGTATTGTATCGGCTTGAGCCATTCACGCCGGTAAGGTTGCAAGTCTCGGAGGTATGTGAGGTAGGATAAAAATACACTATTTATTCTATGATAAAGAATCCAAACTGTGTAAAGTGTTTAAATAATTTTCTTTTGATTTTAATAAAGTGGTTTTTATGAAATAATTTTCTTTATGTTAACCTTTGTGTTTTGATTTTATTAAATTCGTAACAGTAAAAAGATACAAGGAAATGTAGACTGATCAAGTAAATACTAAAAATCGAAGTGCCCACCCAAACAAGCTATCGACCATGTTGGTTGGTTTGTCCGGTCTATTTGAAAAAACTTTTAAGATGCAATTTTAGATCTAAAAATACCCTCTCTCAAAATAGGAAAAATTTTGCAATCTAAAAGGCATCCATTTGCAAAATAGATAAAAATAGGTAAATTTATGATTTCGCAAGAACTATGTTTTCCCCTTTAAACCTACAATGAGTTGTTTTCCATTCTTCAATTTTTGGTTGGACGAACCTGGAGTCTGCTCTGAGCCTAAAATTAACTGGGTGAAGCTGGTTGGAGCTTGGAGTTTGAAATGCCTAACTAAGTCCAGTACTAAAATATGTAAATTGTCACAATATTTAATTTATATATTTTAATTAATTCAATTTTTTTGTTTTTCTCTCTCCTCGTTTCTTATAAGTGCGAAACCTGGAAACTTCGTTTCTCGTACCGTTCTCGTTTCTCATTTTGTTTCCCGTTTCTCGTTTCTGGTAACATAGCCCATGAATAGGAGGATTTGAATACATTGGTCTCACAAGCCTTTTAAGTTGGCTCTTCACCCTTATTGCGGCATCTGATGACGAGCACACAACATTAATAGCTCCTATCCGTTCAGCATAGATACCCAAGTTCTTGCTGTAGGACTGAGCAACAAAAAGTTCCATCCCATGAGCTACAAACAGTCTCACAGATGATGCATCCTCATCAAGACTGCCACTTGAAAATCCCTGATAAGCAACATCAAAGAAAGCAGTAAGATTCTTTTCCTGAATGACATCAGCGATCTTCTCCCACTGCTCAGGAGTTGGATCGATTCCAGTAGGATTGTGAGCACAACCATGAAGCAACACAAAAGAACCACTTGGTGCAGCTTTAATGTCTACAATCATCCCTTCAAAGTCTATTCCTATAGTTTTAGGGTCATAGTATCTATATTCTGACCATGAAACCCCAGCATCATTGAAAATGTTCTTGTGATTCCCCCAAGTTGGAGAAGAAATCAAGACTTGTGATCCAGGAAAATATATTTGAATAAGGGCAGCAGCAAGGCGAAGAGAACCAGTTCCTGAAAGGCTTTGGACAGTTTCCACCCGTCCTTACTTGGTTTCCTCATTGCCAGCTCCCAGCAACAACTCCACAGTTGCCTTATTAAAAGCAGCCAAACCTTCAATAGGGAGATACTCCTTATTTTCTCCTTTCTCCAACATTAAAGTCTCTTCCTTTTTCACCACATCGAGCACATAAGGTTGAAGCTCTGACTAGCTCAGATAGCTTCAAAGCTTCCTTTGAACTACTGGTAAAACCTAAGACTAACACTCATGATGACCATAACAACCATAATGCTTCCATTGGCTCTGTCATCTGCCACAAAACAAAATGCAGCCAAGACAAAGAGAATGATATTGAAGGGATGCCAGAATGCATTCCAGAAGAGTTCCCACCAGGGTGAATAGAGATTTCCCACTGGGACATTTGGTCCAATTTTATTTAACCGCTCATCTGCTTCCTTAAAACTGAGGCCCACATTTGGATACCCACAGATAAATATAGTCCTGGTGTTAGGATCAATAGAAGGCAATCTAGCCATGTGCTGCCAGGTATAAGAATTCATCATATAACATATACTTTTTTGCAGATACAGGGGCTCATGACTAATGAATGAATATTTTAATGATTTTAGGTAACAAAAGGAACCCTAATGGCAATCAATCAATCATAAAATATAAAACAAAGCAAAACTAAAAACAATAAAAACAAAGCATAATCAAAAATTTAAAAATAAACAGGTGAAAAATCCTAGAGATAACACTACGCAATGCAAATATGTAAGATAGGAGAAGGAAAGTTCCATTTTGATTGTTAACTCGACAATTTCGATCCTCCTCTAGGATCATCCCTATGAGAGTGAGATTTCACCTTGAACTTTGATCTTGTCCTTGTTTATTAATATGTTTCTCTTGGAATGATTTAACACGTATATTAAAGAAGATAGGGGAGGTTCATTACTATATTTAAACATGCCATAAATGACTTAAAAAATTGTTGTAAGTATAATAAGGTTTCAAGAGAGAGATAAAACTTATTGCCATACTTGGTTATATTTTATCTTGAATTGCCCAATGGAATATTGGAGTCATTAAAAGTTGTAATGATTATTGTTGTTTTTTTACTTATATTTTGTAACATTCCTAAGGTGTAAAATTCACATGGTTAAGAATTGGGAAACCTCTAGTATGAGGTGAAATTTCATGAATTATTTGATTTACAAAATTTCTTTAATTTTCCTATATGATAGTAATTGCTTTGAGGTTAGGCTTAGCCATCAACAAGAAATAATTTATTTTGTGGTCCAATCTATAGAAATAGAAACATGCATTTGGAAAGTTAATGTACATAATCTATTTTTTCAACATGTTATCTCATACCTCAATAAGATAAATTCCCTCAAGTCTTTATAGAAGTGAACAAAAAGGATCAACCTTTTCTTAGACCTAGGGTTTAAAATGTGTGTACGGTCATGGAAAATAAACCCTCCAACTAGTGTAGAAATGGGATCAAGGAAGGAAATAATTACATGGGAAGGTTTAGGAACATTATCCACACAAGAAAATAAAGGCAATCCATCTAGTTTGATAAGAATCCCTCCTCCCACTAGAATAACACTACATGGGTGATTGTGCATACAGAAGGACCACATGTAATTTCTTCATGGACATTAGATATCTTAGTGAAACAAGAAGAGACATTTGGTTAGGTTGGTATGGAAAAAATGCCACCCATAGGGTTACTAAACATATTTTACCTAACTAGTTCCTTATGTTAAACTTATGTACAATCCTACCCACAAAATAATCCAACAAGTTTTAATACAACACACTTAATCAAATTCAAATAAGTAAATAATAATATGAGTTTCCTTGGTGTCAATATTACCTTATAGTTTACCCTCATAATTAATTTCCTTGACATGTTGGGTAGTATAATTGGCTACTAATACCAAGAGTTCTACTACCAACTCCAACAATTATGGAACAAAAAAATAATATTTATGGGAGGATAAACCAGATACGTCTTCTTAAAGTCCTTATACAAAATTTAGTGGCAAGTTACGACCAACTCAAGTTACTTAGAGGGACAATACAAAGTATTTACAATATATACATGGAAATAAATTTTAGGTAATTGCACCTTCAGCAGTTAATATTTTTTTGTTGAAGACACACAAGTGCTAGTTATTTATTATCCCTTGAAAATAACCAAAACCCATTAAAATAATTGAAGGATAGCCTCAAATTAACTTGATATAAATTGTTAGGGATAACTCAAGTTACTTAGAGGGACAACACAAGAAGTATTTACAATAGATACATCGAAATGAAGTTTGGGTAGATGCGCATTTGGTAATTAATTATTTTGATGAAGACATAAAAGTGCTAGTTGTTTATAACTTCCTTGAAAATAACCAAACCCCATTAAAATAATTGAAGGATAATTTGATATAAATTGGTTGGTGAGATTTACTATTTGAATGAGATAATTATTAATTAATATTTGACATTGAAAGGTATCATATAAACACAATGGTACATTACTTATAACAAGGAAGATAGTTGCAAAGTAGCTAGTCCTTGCCTTGAAATTATATTTATATTTTGTATACTTTATAAGAAAAAATTAGACATTTTTTTAAAGACAATGGATATATTGAAAGCTAAAAAAAATTATTAATTGAAAGTATGTAATTTTAATATACAAATTTGTTTTTCACTTCGGTGTTGTTTTTCACTTTGTACTGAAGACGAGTAACTATGAGTTATTGTTATATAATTTGAAGGAGAGAAATGAAATTAGGTAGCTATAAGATAGATCTCAAAAAATGTCCTTAAGAAGAGCAATGTTATTAACAAATTGTAAAATCCAAAATAAGCCATAGTAATATTGTTAAAACTAATCATTTAAAGAGTGGTCAAGCATGTGTGTGTGTGTGTAGAAGCAATGGATATTTCTCTAGTGATATTGTAATCGAAGCATGCTTATTGAGGATTGTGGGAAATGAATCTGCAACCCACTAAGATATTTAACAAATTTGGATGCAATATACAATATCCCTTGGGATATACATAAAGGACTTTGTCGAGATTAAGTATTACAAGATTCGGGTTGAGGCTTCAAGCTACAGTTGATAAAGTAAGAAGAATTGTTATTACCCTACAAGGATATGGTTCATAGAGAAACATGAATTGTTGTTACCCTACAAGGCTTGTTGGTGTCATTCACAAGAAAAGACAACGAGCTATCATTCATGATAAAAATCCATTGTCCACATTAACATTGAGTTAGGCACATAAAGGAAAAAGGAAACAACACAAAGAGAAAGGCCACTGAAATCAATTCAACACCTTTTGCGGTCATCACATGAGATTGATGAGGAATATGGTAGGTCAAGTCAAGTTTGTTTTCTTTTTCATTGGTTTTTTTAGCACCTTTTCAACTACAAAACTATGTTCAAGAGGAGTATTTTCATGGGGTTCAATTTTCAAGTAACCACCAACATCTAGACAATTGTTGTCATATGTGTGATTGATCTGTCTTTTCCTTCATCGCTTAGCTTTGCAATCCACTAGGAAACTAAGTTATAATACCAAAGTTACTTTTCCAAAAAAAAACAATGGAATAATGTTATAGAGTCCAACTAATCCTTGGAGGGCCATTTTATGAGGTCTAATTTTTCAAAATATGTAGCCTTGTTTACATATGGATCAACACTCTTATAGTAGAGGAGAAGGATGTAGTAGGTCATAACCTTATCAATAAGATCCAAGTTCCAAATGGCCCTTTGTATTATCCTCCTTAGTATTGTTCTCCCTTTGAAACATCTTTTTTTTCCCCGATTCACTATCATGAGTGATTCTCCAAAGATAATGATTTTTTTCCCTACGAGTTAAAATATAATATTGCCTCATGGGTTTCTAATCACTCCATTCCTATTATCATTATTACAATAAGAACTCAATGTAGTAGTATATAATGACACTCGCCTGTTACACGCTCCAATGTCAACCTCACAATATTTAACTAATTATCCTACTCTTCATTTAACTCCAAAATCCATTTTAACTAATTTGAAATATTTTGACTATTTTTTGTCATCTTACATCCAGTAATTTTATTGAATGAAAGTAATCTTCCAACTTCCCCTACATTTATAAGTAATGAAAAATATTACCATTAATCTTACTTGATGTCTTAAGTACCATTGGCTAGTGCTCTACTTGGTTATTGTTCATCACTACATGAATCCTATGGTCTTTTTGTAAAATGACCAATAATAATAAAGCTCTTTCACTGGCTAGTTCCTCTTTGCACATGTGAACAATCCCTCTATAAATGTGTCTCTCCACATGTCCAAAACCAGGTATTAGGATATTTCCTTTGAACCATAGATTGTGTAAAAGTAGATCCGCTACTATGTTGAGTTGCAATTCAATAGATAAATGAGAAACTTGTCTATGTCCTCCTAAACTTCAATATATATATTATCTCATCTAAACATGTTCCATAATTTCATCTTAATTTACAATAGCCCTTTGTACCTCCTCATACAAAGTATATGGCATCAATATTCAAAGCTTAGATCTAGTATCAAATAATGTATTCCTAATCCATAGGAAAATACTAGTTTACTCAAGTCTCGGGGGAGGTTAGTCATTTTGATTACCTACTTAAATGGACTTGTGACGGTATTGTATCCCAAAGGAATCCTAACATATATTGATGGATATTGTTTTGGAACCATTAATGAATGGGAATATCTTAATAGAACTAATGCAGGAGCATCATTGGCCTCGGGAAATCCGCATCGAACAAAAACATTTAAATTATGGGAAGGTAGAATGTAGGACAAATAAATTGGCTACAACTCTATGGTTCCTAATTCATGGCATCTAAACATGTGCCATAATTTCATATTCATTTATAATATCCCTTTATACCTCCTCATACAAAGTACATGACATCATTATTCAAAGCTTAGATCCGGTGCCAAACCATGTATTCCTAATCCATAGGAAAATACTAGTTTAATAAAGTCTTGGGGGTGGTTTGTAATTTTGATGAATTACTTAAATGCACTTGTGATTGTATCGCATCCTAAAGGAATCCTCACATATATTGATGGGTTTTGTTTTGGCATCATTAATGTATGGGAATCTCTTAATAGAATGGATGTAGGAACATCATTGGCCTCGCGCGATCTACATCAAACAAAAACATTTAAATTATGGGCAGGGAGAATTTTAGAACAATATTCCCATCATATATATTCCATGGACCTTCATATTGTTCTACCTAGTGTTATTTGTCCTCCTAGTGCCTAGTCTAGTGTTTTGGGCCATATTTGTCCACATTTGGACCACTTAGACTAAAAATTAATCCATGAAACCTTGTTTGTCCACTTTTGGAATCATTTCAATCATTTAGGGATTCAATATGCCCCTTTATGCTTCATTTATGAGGTGTTTAATGCATTTCCATGTTTTAAGGAGCTGGAGTGCAACCTCTTAGTGATCTGGTCAAACATGTGTATTAATGGCCCACTACTTGACGGCTATTCACCCCATGTGCCCTCCTAATGGATGTATTCACACCTATTGACCTTCCTAACCTAATTTTTATCCTTGTGATTCATCGAACCTCATTATACACCACCCTTTGGCCCCTCATGTTCATGACCCTCATTATAGCCCAATCTAGGATTTACACTTGGCCTTATGTCATTGATGGGTGAATTGGTCCAATATAATCCTACCATTTTGTGAGACAATCATATTGGTTTGTTGGGCCCGTGGTATTTTATAGCCCATGGTATTTTCCCAAGGTATTGCATGTAATAATGCCTATATATTATACTGGGTTTTTTCTCAATAAACAAAGTGGAAAACTTCCCACTGGAGTGATTTTCCTCTAGAGTTCTATCTAATATTACTTATATTTTCTTGCTATATATTTATGCAAATAATTCTAAGTGAGATTGTCTTTTCTATCTAGATCTGAGTTGGAATGTCACATGACTTAGAAATTTTGTTGTGATTTTGTGCATTCCAAAATATTACATGGTATCAGATCCTATGGGTTTCTAGTCTTGCTTCCAAAATAGATTTCCAATTTTTGTTTGCAGGTGCCTACAATAGCTTCATGGATTTGATTTCTCATGGAGTTGTTCAAAATGAATAAGAAGAAGTAGATAGAGATTCAACAAATGATCCAACTAAAGTTTCTTCCTCCATGGCTTCCTCTCTTTGCCAAGAATCTATTTTTCATGAAGATAACATACGAGTTCCTACCATCAATATTAGTGAAGATTTATCTCTCCATTCCATGACTTTATCCTCTATGTCTTCTATTATTAATGATGAATATGGGTTGCTAATTGGTGATCATAGTGAGCCTTCTCTAGAAGATGGGTTTTCTTCACATGAGATTATTGGTTCGAAAGATGGTCAAGGAGAAGTTTGGAATCCAAGTGAACATCTCTCATTTCTTCACTCCCTTTTGATTCCTATGTATTCCTACACCATGACTAGTATAATTGCTTCAAGTTCATTTGAAGATGGAGAAGCCTTAGCCATCACAATGGCACATTTGGAACTCTTGTTCCACCTTCTTGGAGCTGATTACAACCTTCTTTAGAAGTTGATGCTTCAATATCCTTATGATTCGCTTGGGGTCACTTATTCTCAAGCAATTCAAGTCTCTTTTGATTCCTATGTATTCCTACACCATGACTAGTATAATTTCTTCAAGTTCAATTGAAGATGGAGAAGCCTTAGCCATCACAATGGCACATTTGGAACTCTTGTTCCACCTTCTTGGAGCTGATTACAACCTTCTTTAGAAGTTGATGCTTCAATATCCTTATGATTCGCTTGGGGTCACTTAATCTCAAGCAATTCAAGTATATGTTGTCCCATGGCACCCTAGTTGGTTCAAAGTTCAAGTCTGAAGATCATCCCTCGCTCTCCTATCAGTATATTTCAGTTGTTATACATGGTCCCAAGATCCATCATGCAGTTGTACACATTTATGAGTTGGTTGAGCACATTTTACTTCTTCCCAATAAGCTCTAGACATAGTAATTTAGTTTTGAGAGTATACAATTTTTTGTTTCTCTTCATGTCCATTTTTAGGGAGTATTTTCCCCATGTGGTTTTGCCTCTTTCCTTAGTTTATATGGATAAATAATGTAAAGGGTGACCATAAGCCTTGTTGCTCAGGACCTATTTTGTTTCATCCCTACCATTTTTGGCTTAGGGTAGAGGGGATGTTAGAAAAGTATTCCCATCATATATATGCCATGGACCTTCATGTTTTTCTACCTAGTGTTATTTGGCCTCCTAGTGCCTAGTCTATTATTTTGGATCATAGTTGTCCATATTTGGACCACTTAGACTAGATATAAATCCATGAAACCTTGTTTGTCCACTTTTGTACTCATTTCCATCATTCGGGGATTCAATGCACCCATATATGCTTCATTTATGAGGTGTTTAATGTGTTTCCCTATTCTAAGGAGTTGGAGTGCAACCTCTTAGTGATTTGGTCAAACATGTGCATTAATGGTCCACTACTTGCCAATTATTCACCCCATGCACCCTCCTAATGGATGTGTTCATGCCTATTGACATTCCTAACCTAATTTTGGTCCACATGATTCATTGAACCTCATTATGACACTATCATTTGGCCCCTCGTGTTCATTAACCCTCATTATGGCCCAATCTAGGATTTACACTTGGCCTTATGTCATTAATGGGTGAATTGGTCCAATATAAGCCTACCATTTTGTGAGTCAATCATATTGATTTTTTGTGCCCATGGTATTTTCTATCCCATGGTATCTTCCCAAGGTATTGCATGTAATAATGCCTATATCTTGTATTGGTTTTTTGCTCAATAAATAGAGTGGAAAACTTCCCACTTAAGTGATTTTCCTCTCATGTTCTATCCAATATTTATTCTATATTCTTTTTATATATTTGTGCAAATAATTCCAAGTGATATTGTTTTTTTTATTTGGATCTATGTTGGAATGTCATGTGACTCAGAATTTTTGTTGTGATGTTGTGCATTCCAAAATATTACATGGTATCAGATCCTATGGGGTTCTAGTCTTGCTTTCAAAATAGATTTCCAAGTTTTGTTTGCAGGTTCCTACAATAGCTTCAGGGATTTGATTTCTCATGAAGTTGTTCAAAATGAAGAAGAACAAGTATATAGAGACTCAGTAAATGATCCAACTCAAATTTATTCCCTTGTGGCTTTCTCTCTTTTCCAAGAAGCTATTTTTCATGAAGATAACATACGAGTTGTTGCCATCAATACTATTGAATAGTTATCTCTCTATTCCATGACTTTCTCCTCTATGTATTCCATTACAAATGATGAATATGGGTTGCTATTTGGTGGTCATAGTGAGCCTTCTCTAGAAGATGGGTTTTCTTCACATGAGAGTATTGGTTCGAAAGATAGTCAAGGAGAATTTTGGAAGCCAAGTGAAGATATCTCACTGCTTCACACTCTTTTGATTCCTATGTATTCCTACACCATGACTAGTAGAGTTTCTTCAAGTTCATTTGAATATGGATAAGCCTTAGCCATCACAATGACACATTTGAGACTCTTATTCCACCTTTTTGGAGTTGGCTACAACCTTCTTTCAAAGTTGATGCTTCAAGAGTCTTAATATTCTATTGGGGTCACTTACTATCAAGCACTTCAAGTCTCTTTTGTCTCATGGCACCCTGGTTGGTTCGAAGTTCAATTCTAAAGAGCGGCCTTCGCTCTCCTATTAGAATATTTCAATTGTTCTACATGGTCCCAGGTTTCATCATTGCAGTTGTACACATTTATGAGTTGGTTGAGCACATTTCACTTCTTCCCAAGAAGAAGATTCCTCTAGAGAGATTCATTTAGTTTTGAGTGTAATAAGTTTTTGGTTTCTCTTCATGTCCGTTTTTCAGGGAGGATTTTCCGCATGTGGTCTTTCCCCTTTCCTCAGTTTATATGGATAAATAACGTAAAGGGTGATCATGAGCCTTGTTGCTTGGGCCCTATTTTGCTTGATCACTACTATTTTGTCTTAGCAAGGGAGGAGGGGGGGTGTTAGAACAATATCCCCATCATATATATGCCATGGACCTTCATGGTGTTCTACCTTTTAGCCTCCTAGTTCCTAGTCTAGTATCTTGGACCATAGTTTTCCACATTTGGACCTCTTAGACTAGAGATAAATCCATGAAACCTTGTTTTTCCACATTTGGACTCATTTACATCATTTAGGGAGTCAATGCACCCCTCTATGCTTCATTTATGAGGTGTTTAATGCATTTCCCTGTTTTAAGGAGATGGAGTGCGACCTCTTAGTGATCTGGTCAAACCTTTGTATTAATGGTCCACTACCTTCCAACTATTCACCCCATGCACCCTCCGAATGGATGTGTCACATATATTGACCTTCCTAACCTACTTTTGGTCCCTGTGATTCATTGAACCTCATTATGACACCACCCTTAGGCCCCTCGTTTTCATTGACCCTCATTATGGCCCAATCTAGGATTTACACTTGGACTTATGTCATTGATGGGTGAATTGGTCCAACCTAAGCCTACCATTTTGTAAGCCAATCATATTGGTTTGTTGGGTCGTTGGTATTTGGTATCCCATGGTATTTTCCCAAGTTATTGCATGTAATAATGCCTATATATTGTACTGTGTTTTTGTTCAATAAACAGAGTGGAAAACTTCCCACTAGAGTGATTTTCCTCTAGTGTTCTATCCAATATTTCTTCTCTATTCTTTTTATCTCTTTGTGCAAATAATTCTAAGTGAGATTGTTTTTTCTATCTAGATCTATGCTGGAATGTCACATGACTCAGAACTTTTGTTGTGATGTTGTGCATTCTGAATTCTAAGTGGTTGCAACTCTATGGTTGTTGATCCATGGCATTAGAGCCTTGATGTTACTCTATATTGAAACATCACGCTATAACTCTATGTTTCAACTACGCGTTGTAACTCTTGCACTTCTATACCACATGTCACATGAATATTCCATGAAAAAGTAGTAGATACCCATGACAGAAGGGGAAACAAGTTTGATAATGACCAAGTTGTTGGACCACCATGACCGTTCATCTCCAACAAAATGGGGAAACTGAAATGACAGAGACGCATTGCTAAAAGGTGGAAAGGAATATCTACAAAGGGGTTCACGCTCCAGAAAGGGTTTCCCACTCCAAATTGTGATTGAGACTCTAGATTGACCCAAATCACTCTCAAGGAAGAGGAGTTCGAATTTATTAAAGCACAAATAATCCACATGAGAGAGGGAGAAAGAGAGGATTATTTTCACAAAGATAAGAACGCACATATGTTGTTGGATATATCTCGGTGAGGAAGAACTACATGGAATTTAAACCACCATTGTAAATCCATAGGAGACTAAGACCCTTTTTTGTTTGTATATTCCTATGAAATTTCTGAGGTAATCGAATAAGAGAAAAAATCTAAACTCCTTTTTAGTGTTATTGGTTTTTATGTTCCTTTTATTTCCATTTTTCATACAATTTATAAATCCTATGAAAGAAACAAGATGTGTGTAACTGTGTACTCTAAAAGGTAGCATAGGTTTTGTAGATGAGACAGGGCTGCAAATTCCCGTGATTGTGTCAAGCGGTATCAGAGGTAGGTTCAGCTCTAGGCTAAGAAGACTGGAGAGATAGCAGAATGGAGTTTCAACTCTGGCTAGAAAATAATTATAGAGTTATGTAAAATCTATTTAGTGCCATGGAATTGGTTCTAATATATTTATTCCTTTTAGAGATTGTGTTTTCATAAGACCTAAAATAAGGTGTTTTGACAAGTGTGATTGCTGGAAGTAGAGATCATGGGAGAAAATAACAGTGAGATAGATCTGTAACTGGTGGTTTGGATTTAATACTATGAGACTAGCTGCATGGAAATAACCATGAAGAAGAGTTTCCCAAGAAAGTGTGAGGAACCAAGGGAATTGGGGAATTAATGAGCCAAGAGAATTAAACAATCAAGAATGAGTGTTAATGCAAAATTTCTGTAGGAAGAAAAATGAGATTTGGTAATTTTGGGTTGCCAAGAATTGTTCCATGAGGAAATATCTCTGAATTAATAGAGGTGATTGCTTGATAAATAAATAGAAAAATAAAACAAGTGAAGAAAAGTATGCAGAAGGAAAAGATTATTGAGGTACGATATTACATGTGTTTTGGAAATATGGGAGCAAAGAAAAGAAATGTGAACCAAATTGAAGCTAAGTTAAAAATGATGTTTGAAATTGTGGGAA
Organism: Pseudotsuga menziesii; assembly: GCA_001517045.1. Lineage (NCBI taxonomy): Eukaryota > Viridiplantae > Streptophyta > Pinopsida > Pinales > Pinaceae > Pseudotsuga > Pseudotsuga menziesii. The sequence goes on from LPNX010462960.1 coordinate 38,354, forward strand.
GATGAGGTCAAAATGATGTTTGAAATTGTGGAAGAGTTGGAAAAGACTTCTCAAAAAAATAGGTATACAGAAGACAGAAAGTCTAAAGATTGTTTGATCCAAGCATTAAAAGAATGTTTGAATGTTTTAGAGGGAAAGAAAATAAATAATCATGTGTAAAAGGATTGGGAAGGAAAAGTAGATTCTAAAATAGAGAGAACATACCAAGTGTCATTAATGAAGAAAATAGATTTTTCTAGGAGACCTCCAAGTATGCAAGAGGTAGAGAAGAATGAAGAAATCCCTAGTATAGTTATTGATAAATATGGCGTAAATATAATTGAATACCTTGTGATTGTATTCGTTCCTAAGAATGGTGTGATGAGTAATGTGCACCAAAGGTGCCAAGTGAAACAAATGGAGAGGCATCAAAACTAAAAATTCTTGGGAGAACTAAATAATGCCCTAGATCATGTGTTGACATTGTAGTTTTTGCAAGTGTAAAAGGGAGCAATGGAGAGGATGACTTTGTAAGTCATGAGGTTGATAATGAAACAAGGATCAAATATAGTAATGTGAGGACTGAGATCTTAGATATTAGAAGGTATGAAGACACTCAAAACTATGTTGTGGAAGATAACCTTATAGATTATGAATATTCAGATGACGAGGAGAAAATTTATGTTCAATAATTCCCAAGTGAAGAAGTTAAACTCGAATTGGTTGAATCCCCATAAGAAATAGAGAATAAATTTATAGGAGAATATAGGAAAACAAGTTTGGGTTGGATTCCAAGTTCTAAAAATGATCATGGAAATGGCCTTAAATATCTTATTGATGATAGAATAACAAGAACTATCCATGAGAAGGATGTAACAAATTGCTAACCACAAGTTGGAAAAATAATTGTGATAGGATTAACTGCACAAGAACATATTTTAGAAGACATTGAAAAATACTTGTTCAAGCAAAGAATTGGAAAAGTGTAACAACCACTGAAGAAAATAGAAGAGGATGAAGGAAAAGGCATGTTTATATTTGAATACATTGAGTGAAGATCAAAGAGAGCAGTGTTGGATGGCTTTGAAGCTCGACGTTTCGACCCCTACTCTGGGATCATCATCAAGAGACGTTAGAAGCCTAAAAGTTTTTAGATGTATGTAGCCTATAAGTATTTGTCTAGAAACATGAGTCTTATTTTTATATGTGGAGTCGGTTTTTTTAATGTGATTTAGGTTTTTATTAAAAAAAAATAGTTTTTTATTATTTTATTAATATTTTTATTATTTTACCAAAAAAATTTGGGAATAATGTTAAAAATAATTTTCAAAATAGTTTAGTGGTTGAGAAATAAAAACCAATGTATAAAGTATTTAAAAAAAAATTGGTATTAAATTGGTAGGCCTAAGGTTCTAGGTTAATGTGAAGTAGGTTTTTTAATTAAATTTAGTTTTTTAAATTAAAAAATTTTTAAGGGGAATAATGTAAAAATGTTTAAAAATATATATATATTTTAAATTTTTTAAGGTTGAGAATTAAAAGTTTAAGTTTTAAGTATTTAAAAAATTATAAAAACTTTTTGGTTTTTTTAAAAAAGGTAGGCTTTAAGTTCAAAGTATTAAAAGAAGCTTACTAGTTAAGGTATAGGTTCTGGTTTAAGGTTTTACGTAGAGAATGTTCTAACCATTTCTTTTCTTTAACCTCTAAGAGTGAATTCAAGTGATAGTTGATGAGGGTTTTTTAAGTTGAAGGGAGAGTAGGAGTGGTTTCAAGGATTCATTCAGCCTTGCACCATCATCCCTATTAAGGCAGTTGTGGCTTAAATTGATTACATATTTCTCCTTGACTTTTCGTTTTATTAGGTTGTCTTCCCTAGCTAGGACTTTAGCGTTCTCCAAACATATTTGGTGACCTGTTAAGTGTGAATGTTCAACAAGGGCTGATTTCTTATGTTTATCATGTCTTAGGTCGGCACTATGTTCCTCGAATCTTGTTTCCATGGAGCACCCAATTTCCCCTATGTATAGCTTCTCACAAGAGCAAGGGATGGATTACACACCTTTGTAAGTCCTATGATTAATTGGGTCTTTTAAGGAGTCAACCATGTTCCTAATAGTGTTGGGAGGGGTGAAGAAGGCTTGGATCTTGTTTCTTTTTAGATTTTTATCCAATTTGTCTGTGGTTCCTTTTATGTACGGGAGGAAAATTTTATGTACATTGTCATCACTTTCTTTCTCAATAGTCTTTTTCTTCTTTTTCTTGTTGGCGGATGCAACAATTTTCTTGAACTGTTTACCATTGTACCAATTCTCCTCAAAAACTTTTTCTAGGTGATCAATTTCCTCTTTAATGTGTTCTTTGTCCGAGATCCTAAGTGATCTTGTTACTAGGGTATTGATCACACCAACCTTTTGCGGAGGGAAGTGATGTGAGTTGGCATGTAGATATCAATCTGTGTGAGTCTTTTTCCTAAGCACCTGGTGGTAAATTGATCCGTCTTCGTTTCTTGAGACTAAGACATCGAGGAAGGGTAAACTTCTATTCTCTTCAATCTCCATGGTAAACTTAATGTTGTTGTTTTGGCTATTAAGGTGTTCAAGAAACTGATCTAATTTGCTTCTTCCATGTGGCCACACTACATCAATGTCATCGACATAGCGTTTCCATCTTTTGGGTTTAAGGGGGGAGAGGTCCAAGGCTCGTCCTTCAAAACTTTCCATGTACAGATTGGCCATGATTGGGGAGAGGGCTGAGCCCATTGCCACACCTTCAATTTTTTCGTAGAATTCTTCTCTGAAGGTAAAGTATGTGTATTTTAAGCAAACTTCCTTGAGTTTGGCAGTTTCCTCATTGGTGAGCTCCTTGATGGTTTCAATGCCATCTGTGACTAGTATCTTTGTATATAAAGACTAGTATCTTTGTATATAAAGAGACCACATCAAATCTTACCAAAATGTCATTCTCATCTAGCATCTCATTGGATATTTCTTGGATCCAACTAGTTAAGTCCTTTACAAAATAACTTGTCCTTCCGACTAAAGGTTTGAGAAGGTTTTCCAAGTATTTTTCTAGTTTGTATGTGGGGGAATCGATAGTGTTTACAATGGGATGAAGAGGGACTCCATTCTTTTTCACTTTAGGAAGCCCATATATCCGCGGAACCGTTCCTTCTTTGGGAAGGATTTTCTTTTTCAGACTCTCATCGAGGCTTGAGTTCATAATTGCCTGCGAAACCCTCCTATGGATTGTTTTTCTAGGGTCTTTGCCAATCTTACGATAACTCCCACAAGCAAGGTGTTCAAACATCTTCTTGTTGTATTCAATAGTGTCTAAGACTATCGTGGCATTGCCCTTGTCAGCTTTAACGATTTTAATGTCTTTGTTGTGTCGTAGGTTTAATAAGGCCACCATTTCAGTTTTAGAGATGTTGGGTTTTGGGGCTCTCGCTTGTCTGAGAATCACCACGCATTCTTGGCGCACTTCCTCGGCATTGTCTTCTGGGAGGTGTGTAACAGTGCTCTCTATGTTGCAGATCAGCTCCTTGGTGGGCACGCTTCTAGGTGCAATGGCAAAGTTCAATCCATACTCCAGGACCTTGATCGAGTCCTCATTCAACTCTACGCTGGATAGATTGATCACGTTGGATTTCTTTTCGCGCGCAGTATCTGGCTCTTTCTTTTGCGCATTATGCAGGGTTGTGAACTTCTTTTTCTAAGCTCTTGTTACATGCTCCTTCCTACTATTACTCTTCATGCTCGTCGCTGAGTCCATGTGGTTCCACAGAGTGTGTTCCAATTTGTTTGCAAGTTTCAGGTGGAGTCGGCAGGAATTTTCTGAAAGCTTATGAATTTCAGTGTGAGCCTTTCTTAATTCTGCTCTAATCAATGGCAGGCTTAAGTTTTTTAAAATGGAATCATTTCTGGAGGTGCGGAGGTAGTGGTTAACTTGGTCAATTGAGGAATGATGTTCTGGTCTTGACATTTCTTTAGAAAATCAATGTTTGTGGATTTTTGGGAAATTTTTATCCGGGTTATTTCCAGTAGCTTCAAGTCCTTCAACGCATCCCTTCCATGGAGGGATTCTACCTGTTTGAAGATAGTCATTACACATAAATTAATGACTATTGTTCAAAGAAATGTTTGAACAAGGATGATTGTTGATGAACGTGTGTCATGTGTTACAATATTTTGTTTGATGATAATGTACAGTGAATAAAAGAGAAAGTATGCATGTGAAAAATACTTCACTATTGAATGTGGATTTGGGACAGTGGGTAAACAATTGCAGTAGATTGTGGGATCATTGAGCTCACAAGGATATGAACCCATGTTGGAATGGGGTATCTAAGGAGATAAAAGGAAGGTAGACTCACTTGGAACAGTAAGAAAAGGATATGGAAATGTTATGTGAGAATAGAGCATATCCATGGAAGGTTTGAGTGCAACAACATTGAGTTTGGTGAAAAGAATGGAGTAATAGCATCCATTATTAAGTGGATGATAATATTGTTGAGATGGAATAAACATGGAGGAATTGTCAGTATGACAAGAAAGTACAAATCTTAGATGATGGAGGAAATGTTGAAGCAAGGAAAACTTGAGAAAAAGAGAATTGCAATAGCAAAGCTAGTCATAGATGGTTGTATCATGCAATTGGAGAAGAGACTTTTGTTTTTGTTAACATATATGATGTTATGTTTGTAGGTGCAGTGAAAGCATGTGAGGGTACACATGTAAAAAGAATATTCCAATGAATCTCATAATCAAGATGAGGCTAGCAATGATGAGAGGATTCATGTTCTCTCGACGGGAACATATCAACGTGTTGAAGACCAAAATAATGAAGATTTATAGGAAAAGAAATGGACTTGTTTCATGTTCGAGATTCCATAACTCTTAAAGGATAATAGGTGACAGACAATCAAAACCAATGCATAGGTATGATATCATGATATTGATTATTGCAATAAGAGGTATGTATTATTGTGGTTGTATGAAGAAGGCCATTGATATTTTTTTGTTAAAACTAGAAGATCAGATTGGGTGTGTTATACCAAGAAGTTACAACTCCATTGATTGTTGCAACTCCTTTTGGATTGTGGTGAAAGGATTCTATTATGGGCTCTTGAGAGAATATAAATACTACATCAACAAGGGAGTTAAAGAATGGTATTTTGAATTTTCCATAAAATAAGATGAAAGAAGAATAGATTTGTGGGTGAATGTCTTGAATTTGTCTATTGGGATGAAATTTTGTGTGAGAAGCATGAACACCATGTTGGAAATGAAAGTATTGGTGAACATGAAACAAGTGAAGGATAGGAAGAATTAGGACATTTATGGAATTGAAATGGTAAGTGTATTACAGATCGATGATTTTTTGTTTCTGATATTTGTACATGAGACAAAATTGTGTACATGGAATGCATTGGAAGGAGATATGGATGAAGAATCTCGTCTTCAAGAGAAATATTGTGAAATAGTTGAACAAATGAGATCTAGGGAAGAAAAATATCATATAAAGCGAATTTTACTCACTAATAGTAATGGAAGAAATTGTAGTGGGGATTTCTCCCCTACTACGTGCAAAATCACCTACCCTAGATTAGTCGAATATAAGGGTAGAGTTCATGGTGCAAGGGATTTCTCAACCTCGACTTACAATAAGCAATAACGACAATTTAATATTTTTAACTAACTAATGCAATCAAATAACAAAATATACATTTAAAATGGGCCACTGCAGCCATTTGATGAATTGGTTTGTAGGCTCCCATGATCCAAGTCTATGTTTGTCTCCAACAATGGGTTGTCACCGAAAAAGGGATTAAGGGTTGCAAGGAGAGAATTTGATGTACAACGTGGGATAGTGTGGCTAAAGGATGGAGTGTCCAAAAGTTGGGAATCTGATGAAAAAGGTCAAAATTTAAGGATTGTTTTCTGGGGAGACTTTCACAATGTATTTATAGGATGATCCAAGGTTTTCTAACCCATGGTATTTTATTGTGCATGGTATTTTTCCATCTTTTTTGACCCATTCTCATTTTAGGGTTTTTTGGTCCTTTTTAGAGAGAGTGGGTGTTAATATTTTAAAAGTTGTTATACCAAAAAAAAAATGATCTCTAAAATAATAAAAAGCACAACAAAACAAAAGAGAACACAAATATTTATCCTGGGAAACCCTCGTGGGGAAGAAAACCCAGCAAACTTCCTCTATATAGACTTCAACCGAATACAGTTTAAGACCCAAAGAATAAGACTAGGCTTCTTCCTCTCCTCCAGATGGGCTCTTTTCTTCTTCTTCATTCATTATGCCTTCATGGGATAGTTTATAGCAATGTGTCCCATCTTATGAAAAGTGAGGCATTCATAATTTGAGAAATCTTTACTCTTGAAAAGATTCCTTGGATAAAGGATTCTCAATCTCTTGGAAGACCATTCAAAGTGGTCATTACACTTTCTGCTTCTTCAATGATATCACCAATAGCTTCCAACTGTTCCTTGATTTGGGCTACCATTGTGAAATATAAATGCATGGTTTCTGAGTTTTGAGCCTTTACACTTTTGAGGTGATTCCTCAAGGTCATCTTTCTATTGATGTTTCTTCCTTCAAATAAGATGGATAGAGCATCAAACATTTCTTTTGGTGTCCTCCTTGAGGATACTTGAGGAATCAAGTTATCTTTGATGGAATAAGCTCTGATTCTCTTAGACTTGATCATATCCTTCTTGTATTTGGAATTAGCTTCAGCTTCTTCTGCTTCTGCCACTTCCTCATTCATAAATCATTGTAGATCATTTTCTTCTAGGATGGGCATGATCCAATACTTCCAAGATCCAAATTTTTCAACACCCTTAAGCTTCTCATATATCTTGGTACTCTTTGTCATCTTTTAATAGAATAAGAACTTTAAATGGAATTAGAAGAAGTAGCACATACTTGATGAATACACCTTCTCGTTGACATTCTTTGGGATGACCTAGGGTTTGATGTAGAAACCCTAATTTTTTAGTTGGGATCACTGGTAGGGCTGAGTGATGGAAAATATGTGCCTTCCCAGGATGAGCTATATTGTAGCTTGATTTTTCTGAGATTGATGATGGAGTCTCAAGAAAATTGAAGCTCTAGTTCTTCCCGACAGTAGTATCTAGTCCAAAACTAAAACTTCTTGGAGTTCAGTTATGTTTTCACAAAAATATGTGCCCTTTAGGGGCGAGTTGAGTGGGCCCTATTTTCTGGTTGATATGTTAAGGGATTTGTTTAGAGTAACCAAACCTAGTTGTGTAGTGTCTCCTTTCATGGTAGCTATGATACCATGTTAAGGTTTGCTCAATTTCTTAGATGATATCTTAAAACAATTTTCACTAGTAGGATCACTGAAAGAACAAAAGGCACAGTAACAAAAAGAACACAAATATTTTCCTTGGGGAAACAACAAGGGAGAAAACCCCGCAAAAATTCCTGGTTATAGAACTCAACCAGAGTAGTGTAAAAGCTAGACAACTGCTTCTCTCTTCTTTATGTCGCACTTTTTCTTCTCTCTCTTGCAAACTTGCTTGAGTAAGTGTGTACAAATGAAGGGGAGTGCCTCCCTATTTATATTTTTCACTTGACTTGACCTAGGACCTAATAGGGCCAATGTTATGGAGAAAACTTCCTATGGATTGGGGTACCAAAATAGACAAGTAACTGCATAAATCAATCCTTTCTTATATATAGGAGAATCCAAACATCTAACACTAAAGGATCTCGAAACATACCTTATTATGGACAATTGATGTAGATCCCCATTGATCTTCTTCCACTCTCGCTTGTATTAGCAATTTTCTCTCTCAACATTTAGCAAACAATACAAGCATGCTATATAATTGTGTTAGACCTACTCTAGCATATATAATCAATAACATATAAGCATTTAAAAGCATCCATGGATTCAATACTTATTTAAATACACATTATTGGACAGGAAAATATATTTCTATTAATATAAATAAGAGATTACAATAGTGACAACCTCTATTGGCACATCTGCGAATCGAAGAAACTGAGTCCTCCACGTGGGCCTCCACCACTTCAATCCTCCATATCTCAATAGCAAGCTCACAAGAAAAGGCAAGCTTGGGAAGAACACAAAGTGCTCCAAGGGACAAAGGGATGCAGACTCAAGTATAAGCTCCAACAACAATGGACTATAGTTTTCTTGCTCTTCAATTCCTCTCCCTTCAATATACCCAAAGGGTTCCTTATATAGTGCTTCAATGGGGCAATGGAAGGTCAAATCCGAGTGATCTCAAGGCATATTAAAGGCCAATAGACAAGTGACTCGGATCCACATCAAGAAAAACTCCAAAAATATTTGGCCTTTTGCACACATCCCGATGTACGCGGGTTTGAGGGTCATATCTGCGTATATACGCGAGAATAGGTTTAAAAGTCATGTATAGCAAATAATGCATGTTTTTAGGGATGATCTTGGAAACATAAAAGGTACAAAAATGGTCCATGGGGTCTAAAGAGTCTACAGAGGGATAGGGAAGGCCATAAAGGTGTGATCCACCATGTGTGGTAAAATCAGCTATAACAGCCGACTTGTCTAGAAAGACACCAAAAATAAAATTATTATAATGACACTTGGGTACTATTGACCCGACTTACATCCAGAGGTTTAAATTGATTCTTTGAATGACTCTTACTTGACCAAAATCATATCCTGATGGAGGAATACAACCAATAAATTTGGAATATCTTATGAAGTTACAATACTTTAACAAATCAGAATCTCTAAGGTACAATAAAAAACATCAAGTACTGTAGATATACAAAAGCATGACACTAATGGGGTTTCGAACACAATTGCCAACGCAGCCTGTAAATCACAAAGGACATGAAACTATATGGGTCCGAAAATAGACTCACAAATGTGCTAGAGTCGGGTGACAACCAGGGTCTTCGACCAAATAATGAAGGAACCAATTCCCTGTATGAATCTCAATGGTGTGATGATGGAGCTGAAGTCAAGCATGTGAGACACAACCAACCCAAAAGGCACTAAGGACTCATTTTATGTGGTCCACTAAACTCATCAATGAGGTGGATGAAACTAAGATACATGAACCTCTGTGTCTATCCTATGGAATAGATGATGTGTTGACATTGACAGAGTGATACTTGCAACTACTAAGGCAATGAGGTTTCATTGATAGAAGTGTGAGGGTGAGAAACCAGAGATATGGAATAGTAAAGGGACTAAGCAACTGAATGGGGAACAGTGGTAAGGGAGTACGAGGGAATCAAACTTCCTTTCTTCATAGTATGACAGCAGGGTAGACCTGACAGCAAATGATACTAACTCATGGGGAGGGGATCACAGTTGTGTACCCAAGGAAATGACGATAGTGGGAGATACCTGGGAAAGTAACTAGACAAGTGATATTCAGGGGATCCAAGGGAGAATCATTGCAGAGTAATCTAAACAAAGAAGACTCAATGGGGGAAATGATTCCATAATGGGAGACTACATGCAATATATGTGGGCACAAAAAGGCACCATTTGGGCCTTCTTCATAGTTTAAGGAGCTCAAAGAAGGGATAGAAGTATGCTCAGTATGATATTATCTCATGGAATTTTTTTGAGCCCAAGACGGTAAATGCTCAATGGTGTTTTCATGTTTAGAGAGTCTAAAAGCATGAAGAAGGCTCCAGTGGGTCTCTTTTTCATACAGTAGTCTCCTAAGTCTCAAAATGGATAAAAGTGTACAAAGGAGAGCTCTCTTAGCTAAAAGGGGCAGAGAGACTTCTTTTCCATAGCTAGTCCAACCAGGCTGAAAATGGTTAAACCTATATTGATTGGACAGTCATTCAAATACTTTTATGAGCATGAATGAAACAAAGTTTGCTCGATGATATTTTTTATGAGAGGGTTGGAAAAGAGCTTAAGTACAACCCATAAGTGAGATTTTTCATAATTTACAGTCTCAATGTCCAACAAATCATAAAAGGATACAAAGGGAAATGTTCCTATCTTGAAGAGTATAGGGTGGTCCTTTTCTTTAAACAGACTACGTAGTCTGAAAAAGGGATAAATGAAGCGACATAGATGCCCTTTAAAATTATTTAACGAGCATGAAAGGAAGCAAGTGTGCTCTATTTAATATAGTTGTCATTGATGTCAAAGGAGTTCAGTAATGACAAAGGAATAACCAAGGACATGATGGCAAGGAAAACTCAGTGTAAGAAAAAGGAATAACAAAGGAAGTGATGACATGGAATGCATGATGATTTTTCATGTGTGATGAGGCTAGAAAGACATATGATGGTGTTTTGATGCTGTCATGAAGTCATTGTTGCAATATAACATCATTCTGGAAAAGTACGACAATTTTGTGAAACCTTGGAAATTGACTAAGTATGGAAATATGAGTCAAAACTGCCCTAAGGAAATTCCCGCCCCATCTTGTCAAGATATAGCTTGTTGAAGTGAATATTCGGACGACTCGGATCATAAGAGAGATAAATATCAATGGTCTAGAATAGTTTTCGCAATGCCAAGGTGCAATCTTGTAAAAGTTTTGGGAAGACTATTGCGGAAGATATTTGCGGAAGTCATTTTTGCAAATTTATGAAAAGCAGATCTGCAACCTGCAACCCGCAAAACCAAATATGCAACCCCACTGTGAAAAGAACGTTAAGGCCGCAAAAATAGTGAAAGTTGGTTATTGAAATTTGGGAAATGCACACCCGCAATCTGCAATTGTGGAAGGAATTTGTGAAATCCTGTTTCGAAAAAGTTGAAAGGAATTCCCGCAACCCACAACCCACAATTATAGAAGGTTAATTGCGGAAGGAGTTTGCGGAAAGGTAATTGAGAAAATATCGTTGCAGAAGGAATTTACAGAAGCTTGTTTCGAAAAAGTTGAAATGCATACCCACAACCCACAACCCACAATTGCAAAAAGATAAATGCATAAAGGTCACTGTAGAAAGGTCGTTGTGGAATGGAAATTGCGGAAGGATTTATGTTGCAGAAAGGCAATTGCGAAAGGATTTATGTTGCAGAAAGGAAATTGTAGAAAGATTTATGTTGCATAAAATTCGTTGTGCAAGGAATTATGCCTGCACAATGTATTTAAATTCCCACACGGAATTGTGAAGTATGCCTACACATGGTGAATAATTCCCACACAAGGTATATAAAATTCCATCAAAGAAGCACCTTAAATATTTTAGATATGCTTGAAGATGTTGGAATCATGAGCATCAATTTTAGGAATCCACGGCATAACAAGAACCAAATCTAAAAGATCAACAAGGATGAAAGTTTGATGCTTGAAGAAATTGCATATCTATAAGGAAGAAAGATAAGAGAAAAGACATGATGTGATAAGCTACAGGAGTAAGCTACAGATTAATTAAGATGCAATCATCTACAACGATAAGCTACGAGAAATGTTAAAATATGTCATGAAACAAACAAAATGTTTATTATTAAGAAAGAGATATAAAAAAAATATATGGTAAACAAATATATAATGAACAAAGTTTATTATCCCTGTAGCATAACATATTATTGCACACATATAAAGAATGATTGTAGATTCATGAAAAGTGATTGCAGACTTATAAAGGATGAGTGCATTGAATAATGGAAAATAAGTGACTCTGTGAAATAGAGTGTTTAATTTTATAAATTAATAATCATTAAAAGATCAGCATAGTATATTAATAATTAAACAGATAAGTAAGGAAACATGTTTGATGAAGAAGCATGTTTTATGAATAGGAACGAATCCAGATTGAAAGGGCGCAACTATGAAACTCCAGAATGAAGAGATATGTTTGTAAAGAATGATGAGTGATGTTAAATGTATTTATAAGCAAGATTTAAAGTTTAGAAAATATCTCTCTGTAGTCCAAATCCATATAACAATAGCAACAGTAGAAAACATAGACCAAGTGATAAGAAACCAATGTCGGTATTGAAGACCTAAGAAGATCTGGAATTTGATAAAAACATATTAGGGTGGCAAGGTGGTTCTAGGGCAGGCTACAGGATTGCAAGGGGGTCATAGCCTCCTTCTAGTGGTAGATGGTAAATAGGGTGTCCTAGCATCCTTTCAATAGCAATTGATAAAACCAGGGGGTCGTAGCCTCCTTCTAGTGGTAGCTGGTAAATAGGGTGTCGTAGCATTTGATGAAACCAGGGGGTCATAGCCTCCTTCCAGTGATATATGGTAAATAGGATGTCGTAGCATCCTTTTAGTAGCATCTGATAAAACCAGGGGGTCGTATCATCTTTCAAGTAGTTGCTGGTAAATAGGGTGTAACAGCATCCTTGTCTGTAGTAGCAGGCAGAAACTATATTGTAAATGTAATTTTGTATTAATAGAAAGTGTTGGTGGTTTTCCCAATTGAGATTCCATGATAAAAATTGTATCTTGTTGATCATGTGTGTTAATAAATAATTTTAAAGTGGTTTAATTGTTTAAATTTATCAATATTGATTCAACCCCCCCCCCCCCCCCCCTCAGTATTTTCAAATATTCCAACAATTGGTATCAGAGCTGGATCCTTACAGTCTAAACCACTTGAAGGAGGATCCTAATTAAAACCATTATGGATCAACAAGAAGGGATTGATTCCAATAGAGCTCCAGTACTTAATGAAGAAAAATATGAACAATGGAGCATAAGAATGAGAGTATACTTACAATCATTAGGATTTGGTATATGGAATGCAATGATCTCTAATTACATCCCACCAAAAATAATAAGGACTACATCTAAGAAAGAGTCCAATAAAATAACTCAAAGACAATGGAGGCCATACTTATGGATTACCTCAACCCATAAAAGAGAATATAGGACAATGTATATTAGATAAGGAACTCTGGGTCAAATTGAAGAAGCTTTATTCAGTTATAGAGATAGCAGAAGCAATCCATACTATTTCAAAAGATGAAGATGAAGAATCAAGTAAAGATGAAGGTTCCAAAGATGAATCAGATGGAGAGGTGGACCTAGAGGCTGAACTCATATATGCTTTTGAGGAAATTGAAAAATGTAGAAGAAGGAACAAATATTTGAAAGGACAATTGTAAAAATACCAAGAAGAGTTGCACATTTCAAAACAACAAGTGATGGATAGAATGAAAGAGGATGAGAGCTTAAAACAAGAATTTGTTGAATTCAAGGAAGAAGTAAAGAAACTGAAAGATCGGATGACTATTAGTGAAAGTTTCAAGGAGAAACTACAAGGCTCTAAAAGACTTGAAGCATAAGTCATCCTACTTAGGAAGAAGCTTGATGAGAAATATGTTCAGTCAAAATTTGAGAATATCTCAAGGATTTTAGATGATATCTTAAGTAGCCAAACACCATCAAGAGATAAATATATATTAGGATATGACAAATAAAAGAAGACAGAATATTCCTCTTTCATAAACCAAGATGAGAGAAGCTATGCTGCTGCACTCAATAAGGAAGAAAGTAAGAAATATGCTCCTATCTTACAAAGATCAAATATGATGCCTAGAAGATCAATGAAAAGTAGATTTCAGCAAATCTTTATTGGTCATTGCTACTCTTGTAATAAATTTGGACATGAAGCCCTGAATTGAAAAGAATATGAAAAGTTTCATGTCTATAATAAGAATACACCCAAGCAACAGAAGAATTACATGAAGACTAAATCCAGTAGTTAGAATTATGCCTAGATAAAAAATGTGAGAAGGTATGAAAATGAAAATATCCATTACAATCAAAAAGATCAAAGATTCTCTAAATATAAAAAGGCATTCTTTGGATATTATCGTTGTTGTCATAAGTTTGGTTACAAGGTTGCTGATTGAAAAACCAGGGGAAAGATCAAAGTTTGAGAAGGAAACAAGACACAAACACATCAAATGATAAAAGACCAATAAGCACGATACCTCATGGAAATATGTGGAGAAGAAAGTCAGATTACAAGGACTTAGAAGAAACACAAATTTCAAACATCAATGAAGATAATGTTGAGCATAATATTGGAAATCAAGACAAGGATGTAAAAGAATATACCGATGGAGATGAAGATGTAAAAGAATATATCAATGGAGATGAAGATGATGAAGAAGAATATAATGATGATTGTGGATGTCTCTTCTAAACCCAGAAGAGAACCCTGAAATGAGCATTACAGGGGATTATATACTCAGGGGGAGTTAATATCAGAAAATTGCAATTGGTACTTGAAAAATATCAGTTGGTAAGAAGAAAAGAATGTTTTGAGGTTTCCATCAAAACAACAAGAAGAAGAGTCATCATAAATAATTGGTAAAAGTTATATTCCTCAAAAGACAAGAAGAACTGTAGAAGTGACAAATTGAAAAAGAAGACTTTGCTAAAGACCATCCATGTGGTCAAATTTCGGTAGAGAAAATGGTCGAGAGGGGTTTCGTTTGCTTGGCGGCCCAGGATCAAAACCCGCTGCTCCTGGAAGGCAACATTTAAATCCAACCATGCTAAGGGTTGGTGCAGCTTGGCCAGGTCCAAACCCTGAGTGATTTTGACGGCTTAGATACCCCTAGATCGTGGTTTCTTAGACCAAAGGTTCACCTAACAAGCCACAGGGCACTTAAGCAGCAAAAAAAAAAGACCATCCATGTGACAAAGTGAAGTAACATGAAAGTATTAAAGCACATGATCCAAAATTCATAACTAAGTTAGCAAAAAAAAATTCCCTTAAAAAAAGAAACAAGTTATATGATGTATCCTTAAAACAGAAATCAAATATGGAAGAAAGATATCAAAAGTAAAACTAATCAGGTATGGAAGAAATATATCAAAACTAAAACTAATGATTATAAACTCTATCACAAAAGGAAGGAAAGGATGAAAAGGGGAGGATTACTAAGAGCGGGAGTCTATAAACTTAAGCATCCAAGTTTCTCATTTAAGAAGGGACAATGATCAAAAAGGACAAAGATTAGAAATTCTCTGTCAAAGATGGTTACAAGCAAGGGCATAACAGGTTATCCTTTGTCATTGTTTTCAAAGGGGGAGAATGTTTAGATGTTTCCATCAATGCCAAAGGGGGAGAATGTTGAATATAGTTTCCATTGATGTCAAAAGAGTTCAGTAATGAAAAAGGAATAACAAGGGACATGATGGCATGGAAAAATCTGTGTAACACAAAGGAATAACAAAGGAAGTGATGACATGGCATGCATGATGATGTGGAATGTGTGATGAGGATGGAAAGACATATGATGGTGTTTTGATGCTATCATGAAGTCAGTGTTTAAATTTGACATCATTCTGGAAAAGTATGGCAATTTTGTGAAACCTTGGAAATTGACTAAGTATGGAAATATTAGTCAAAACTTCCATAAGGAAATGACTGCCCCATCCTGTCAGGCTATATCTTGTTAAGGTGAAGATTTGGACGTCCCAGATCATAAGAGAGAGAAATATCAATGGTCTAGAATAGTTTTTGTAGTGCCAAGGCGCAAGCTTGTTAAAGTTGTTGGAAGACTATTGCGGAAGAGATTTACGGAAGTCATTTTTGATAATTTCTGAAAAGCAAATCTACAATTCACAACCTGCAATCTGCAACCTGACAACAAAAATAAAGTTGTGGCCACAAAAATAGTGGAAGTCAGTTTTTGAAATTTGGGAAATGCACACCCGCAATTGTAGAAAGTTAATGGCGGAAGGAATTTACGGAAGCCTATTTCGAGAAAGTTGAAAGGAATTCCCGCAATTGCATAAGGTTAATTACAGAAGGAGATTATGGAAAGGTAATTACGGAAAGATAATTACGCAAAGTTAATTGCGAAAAGTTAATTGCAAAAATATTGATGCGAAAAGGTTAATTGCAGAAGGAATTTGCGGAAGCATGTTTTGAAAAAGTTGAAATTCATACCTACAACCCACAATTGCAGAAAGATAGTTTGTCGAAACATAAATGTAGAAAGGTCGTTGCAGAAAGGAAATTATGAAAGGATTTCTGTTACAGAAATATAGTTGCTGAAAAGAAATTGCACAAAGATTTCTGTTGCAGAAACTTTGTTGCGAAAATGAAATTGCAGAAAGATTTATTCCTGCACAATGTATTTAAATTCCCACACATGATTGTGAAGTATGCCTACACATGGTGAATGAATTCCCACACAAGGTATATAAAAATCCAGCAAAGAAGCACCTTAAAGGTGTTTAGATATGCTTGAAGATGTTGGAATCATGAGCATCAGCTACAAGAATCCACATCATAACAAGAACCATATCTAAAAGATCAACAAGGGTGAAAGTTTGACGCTTGAAGAAATTTCTTATGCAGAGGTCAAAAAGATAAAAGAAAAGACATGATGTGATCAGCTACAAGAGTAACCTACATATTAATTAAGATGCAAGCATATACAGTGATAAGCTACAAGAATTGTTAAAAGATGTCATGAAACAAACAAAATGTTTATTATTACGCAAGAGATATAAAACAAACATATGATAAACAAAGATATAATAAACAGAGTTTACTATCCCTATAGCAAAACATATTATTGCAAATTCATGAAAAGTGATTGCAGACTTATAAAGGATTGGTGCGTTGAAGAATGAAAAATCAATGACTCGACGAAACAGACTGTTTAATGTTATAAATTAAACATGATTAAACAATCAGCATAGTATTTTAATAATTAAATAGAGAATTAAGGAAACATGTTAGATGAAGAGGCATGTTTTATGAACAAGAACGACTCCAAATTGAAAGGGCGCAACTGTGAAACTCTAGAATGAAGAGATATGTTTGTAAAGAATGACGAATAATGTTAAATGTATTTATAAGCAAGATTTCGAGTTTAGAAAATATGTCTATGTATTCCAGATACATATAGCAGTAGCAGCAAAAAATAGAGACCAAGTAAGTGATGAGAAACTAATGATAGTATTGAAGATATAAGAAGATATAGAAGTTGATAAAAACATATCAGGGTGGTAGGGTGGTGTTAGGGCAGGATACGGGCCTACAAAGGGGTCGTAGCCTCCTTCTAGTGGTAGCTGGTAAATAGGGTGTTGTAGCATCCTTTCAGTAGTAGCTGATAAAACCAGGGGGTCTTAGCCTCCTTCCAATGGTAGCTGGTAAATAGGGTTTCATAGAATCCTTTCAATAGCAACTATTAAAACCAGGGGGTCATAGCCTCCTTCCAGTGATAGCTAGTAAATAAGGTGTCATAGAATCCTTTCAGTGGCAGCTGATAAAACCAAGGGGTCATAACCTCCTTCCAATAGTTGTTGGTAATAGGGTGTAATAGCATCCTTGCTTGTAGTAGCAGATAGAAACTATATTGTAAATATAATTCTGTAGTAATAGAAAGTGTTGGTGGTTTTCCCAATTGGGATTCCATGACAAAAGTTGTGTTATTTGTATCTTTTTGATCATGTGTGTTAATAAATAAGTTAAAACTAGTTTTAATTGTTAAATTTTATCAATACTTATTCACCCTCCCTCTCAGTATTGTCCAATATTCCAACATGCTCGGCAATCTTTTCATTCTTTTAGGAGTTAGAAAAGAGCTTAACTGAAATTTTGAAATGGTCACTCAAGCAAGGAGGAAGTGTTCGATGTACCAAAAGGGATGATGTTGTCAATATGGATAATCAAAAATATTTGTGGAACACTAGTGGGGCCTCCTTGCGGGATGGTGAATGGCGGTAAAATGAGGCCAATTTTGTAGTATGGATAGAGCGTATGGCTCGTGAACATGCCAATACATACAAGGTTTGAATTTGCGTGGTGGCACTCAAATCGAGGTAACTCCAGAAAATGGCTTGGAAAAACATAGGGAGAGCATGAGACGTGGGTCTCATAAGTAGATAGAGGACGAAAAACTAAACCCAGCAGTGAAAACGACATGAAAATGAATGCCAGGTGACTCTGTGGTGCACAGAAGAGATAGTTAACCAAATGGAGGCCTATAAACAAAGCGGGACAACATGAGACTCGTATGATGCGGTGGTGTGAGATGATGATCAGGGAGGGAGGCATCTTGGTGGATCATTTCTTCACCTGGGAGATTTTTTCATAGTGGTGCCAGCTTCCTATCCTCATAGAGGACTATCCATATGCTAGGAATCTGTGATGGACTATCGAACAGATCTAGAGATGCCTCGACCTCCAAGGCAGGTCTGAGGACCTGACGGTACGTATACATGACGCTTTGTGGTTTTAGTCATATATAGTTTACTAGCATAGTGGTATCTATATCATACATGCGATAGATACTAATGACATATTGTTTGCATGTACAGATGTGGGACCGCACCCTCCAGAAATATACCAATGGTGCAGGGAAAGGGTGGAGGGGTTAGATCCACCTGCTCATGGGAAGAGGAGGCAGTGGAGTGCTACATTGGAATAACTGCGTTTGGACATGGAGTGGGTATTGGAGGGGTTCATCGATGATGGGTGGTAGTACCTAGAAGACGATCTTATCATTGCGTTCTATAGAGATCCTCTGGAGTGGATCTCTCTAATGATTAGGATCATGGTTTTTTTTTAGTATGTCAGAGTGAAGGCACAGGGTGACATGTCTATGGAGGAGGAGATATTAGATGAGGAGGACACAGAGTCAAAGGAGGATGACTCAGACTAGAATCTTGTGATCTTTCCCCCAATGCATTTGAGCATGGGGAGTTTAATATGGTATGTATGATGAGAGAACCTATGATGCTTCTCTTTTTGTACTAGTTGTGAGAGGCCAAACATGATTATGATATTTATGCACATGGATGCAAATTTTTGTATTTTTATGGGTTTTTATGAGTCTCTTGTTTATGATTATGAGTATGCCTATATGATGTATATGACATATGTAAGCATGACTATATTATGATGCATAATGCAGTTCATTTCCTATATGCGATGATTGATGTGCCACTCTAGAACGTCATTAACCATTTGATCTGCTACACTATTGAGACTTCTGGGAACATGCATGAATGAAATGGATTCAAAATTTCTAACCAAGTGTCTAGTGCACAGGAAATTTCTAAAGAGGAAGGGATCGCGTACCTGGTAACAGTTATTCAACTGGGAGACAAGCAGCTGGGAGTCTAGGAAGACATAGAGGAAATTAATACCCAAGTGAAGGGCAACGATCAAGAGACCAGTGACACCATCGTACTCATCCTGGTTGTTGGTAGCAATACCAACACACATTCCGTCGATATGGATCAACTCATGTGGTAGGGAATAAATGACCCATGTAGTCGAGGCGAGATTAGAAGACCATCTACTTGTGACATCAATAAAACTAACATAGCAAGGCAAGGTAGGATCCATATGAAGCAACCAAGGAAACAAACTGTGAGACTCATGGTAAAATATATGCAAAACAAAAAGGAAAAATATGATACAAGGGTATTCTTCAAAAGGAGACAGTCAGAGTCAGTGAGGAGATATGCCCCCTTGCCAAGACATAGATGGATGACATAAGGGCCATACCACATGGATTCAAACTACAATTTTCCAGTCTTATCATGATCTTGTTCATAGATGAGGACAAGGTCCCCCTCACTAAAGGTGTGTTTGTGGACATGGGAGTCATAATGGGACTTCGAGTGGGTCTTAGCCTCTTTGATCATTTGGAGAGAAATGCGATGGTCATCTTCGATTTTTTCAAGAAGGGAGGTATCGGGTAGAATCTCAACGGCAAGGAAGAGTGATGGAATATGGCATTCAATGGGAAGTACCGACTCCATATCGTGGACTAAATGAAATGGGGTAAAATGGTGGTGGTTTTAAGAATCTCTCTATCGTCACAAAAGTGGTGTCGAGATAGATCAGGGGGATCTTCCATGGATGAGGAGGGGGAAGGACTACTGGAAGTAAAGATAGTATAAATAGTGTTATTTGTGTCCTAGGAAGAGTTCAAAGGGGGGGGGGGGGGGATCTCCTCGAGGATAGTGATTTTAGACTCACCTGGGGGGTTGGTTCATAGCGATTTGTTCTTAATCACAGGTATGGTTGGTACGTTGTCAACTGAAGCGTCGTCAGTCTCGACTACTGTGTGCATATGGGTGTGAAGGATTAGAAAATTAGGAAAATTTTGTGTCGCATGGCCTTGGACATCACATAAATCACAAGTAGGAGGAGGACGTGGTTCTGTCGGGGCTTTGCGTGCCTTTCCCCCAGTATTCATGGGAGGAGGGGGGATAGGAGTAGATGCAGCAGTACTCGTTTGCATACCATGAGGTAAGTGTGACACGGTCTCAATAGGTTTGAATGGTGTCAACACGATCTGTGGATTCAAGGGAAGGGTGGGGGGATCAAGGTACCACACGGGAATGCCCAAACTAAAACCTGGAAGGTTGAGAATAGCCACGAGTGGCTTAATCACAATACTAAAAGGTGGAAAGAGGAAGGGGATGGTGTGTACAGAGAATGAACCCCAATAATTCCCAGGGGTCTATAGTTCGAGTTGTGACTGAGGTTGGGAGGAGGTCAAAATGTTACCAAATGTGATAGTACACAAATTTGATATGTCATTTTTTGAAGGAGGAGGTGGGAGGGATGAAAAGGTGTCCATCAAAGGAGCATTGGTAAAGACGCTCGAGCCAATGGAAGATAGGGAAGGGATGGATACGTTGTCAATGGTGGTGTCGATCATAGGGAGGAAATGATCTGAGGTAGCCGGTCCTTTAGGATCATAATATGTTAGTTGGTCGATGGTCATGATCTTCCCATCATGAGAGATCATCAAGAGTTCAAATAAGGTAGAAGAAATAGCTCACATTACATACATATAACTACGTCTGAGGAGGAGGTTGTAATCGAGTTGGGCATTGACAACCTTCATGTCAATAAACACAAGTTTTTTGGCTAACCCAATGGGGCCATTCATTAAAATGCCTTGTGGTTGAGAAGAATGACCATCGTAAACACGAAGGACGGTGGTTGAGAAGAACGACCATCGTAAACACGAAGGATGGTGGTTGAAGGTTGAAGGGTTGGGGATCCAAGTTTCTTCCAAACAAAGGTTGACATAATGCAGATGGAAGCCCCCTCATTGATGATGTGTCGATGAATGACCAAATTCCAAATCACGGCCAGAACCTGGAAGGTGACCAATGATGGTACCCGAGTTTCTCCTTGATCCAAGTAAAAAGTGATCAACCAGAAATCAGAGGGATCGATGGCACCTTACAGTGATAGAAAAGTTTTGCATTGTGAAGGACAAGTTCAAAAGACTTCTAGAGAAGACATGGTAGAGGAATATTGTTCCAAGTCATCGACGATACTGTAATTAATAGTGGCTCTAGCAGTGGGATTTTTTGTGGCACGATGCAAAGGGAACTACGAGACTTTGGTAGCCCTATATGTGGGAGGTATCGGCAAATGTAAGGACATATTGAGAGCATTATAGGTAGATTCATTGATGGAATAACGGTTTCCATGGTGAAGCCATACTGGATTCATCGAGTCTATAAGTTGACATCAAATGTCAGTGTCCTAAGATGATGGACACCAAGATCAATGGGTTAACCCATAGGAGTGGGTGCGGTGTTTTTTGGTATGAATAGTTCGGTTGTAACCATCCCTTGATTTGGTAGCAGGTATTGCAGCACCATAGGAAGAGGATCTTGTAGTGTTGGGTTTGGTTGTGATAGAGAGGTCATATTGGGGTCATATTGATTATCGATTTGTAGTAAATGGAGGACACGATTCATATGGGGGAACTAATGTGTATAATGGTCGTAAGAGTCACAAATGGTGCACATATGGTTAGTCTGCAACAAAGAGTTCTTCCCAGGTCTAGGTGGAAATTGGAGGTTCTGTGCAGGTAGATTGGCTCTGTTATTATTCATAGGGTTGGGTTGTTGGCCACCTCCTTGAGGTTGGTTGTTCCTCGGTTCCTACCTCTCTGTCATCTTCCCTACCCTTGTTGGTTATTGGGGGTGGGTTTATTAGGGATGTTCTACTAAGCATAGACCTGTCCTCGAGGAACAGGAGGAGTCAGTGCTAGAGGAGGTGTAGGATACATAGCTGGTGGGTAGTAGGAAATACCATATGGAGGGGTTGCAAATCCTACCGTATGGTCATTACACATAGGTACCAATAATTTCGGTCCATGAACATGAGGAACTGGTGCAAGAGAAACATATGAAGGTGTGGCTCTGGACTGAGCCACTACACATGAAAAGTCAGGGGTGTATCCAAGTTGGGAAACGTGAGGGATGTTACCGGAGTGATATGGAATCGAAGGAGAGGTCATGTACAAATGGGGATTCTAGGTACTAGAGACAATGACTCCATCAGTAGCATCGGATTCCCCCAGTGTATCTTGACATGAGGATCCAACAAGGGGAGCATTGGTTATGGTGGTATACAGCTAACCCAATTGGGCATAAATATGATTGAATTGTTGTGCTTTGAGGATGGATTCTTCCTCATTTTGTGGGAACTCGGATGCAACATCCTTGATGATAGGGGGAAGTGAGGTTTTGAGAAACCAAACTAGGAAAATCCTTTCATCTAACTGGATTTTACACACAAGATACAGTAGCGATGCCACTCATGGATTTGATCCATGATATGGGTAGCAGCATTCTGTCTATAGGATAAAAGAATTTCCACACCCTCATTGTAACAGATGGGCAACTGGAAATATTGGAGAAACATCAAGGACAATGAGGAAAAATCTGGGTAATTGGCATGAGGCAGCTCAATGCACCATTTGGCTGCAACACTAGTGAGTGTGCGCTAGAATAGCCACATTCGGATAGAATCATCCACTATGGTGTTAAAGGAACACCATAAGTGAAATGACATAATGTGGTTTCGAGGGCCTTCTCCCGCATTTCCTTTGAACTTAGGAATGTCAAAAGGAAGTTTGGTAGGCATGAGAGGTAATAACGGCTCATGATGGATTTGTTCATTCATCAACTGTGCTAAATCAGGTAGGTTGAGACTAGCCATAAATGGTATACTAGGACCGAGACAAGATGGAGGAGGGCCAGCAATAGTGTTGGTCCCGATGGGCATGTAGTTGCCTTGTGTAAATGGGGGTTGGTATGACTGACTTGCGACAATAGGATTAGGCACTGGATTAGTGTGAATAGCCAGAATGGTGGTAAAAGGGCCAATCCCCCCATGCATAAATGAAGGTATGGTATGAACCATGGTGGTTGGAGTGGGACCACCACTAGTGCGTAGCGAACCAGCAGCAGTTTGTGCAGTCGCAAGGGGATCACTAGGACCAGGACCTATAGGTTCGGTAGAAGGGATACCCGATATGAATGGTGGAGCATTCATGAGTCCACTATCAACCATCCCCTTGAAATGGGTTAGGATCTGCACCAGCCATGGGGATATATGGGGAATTGAACAAGCTAGTTTCAGATTGATAGGAATATGAATCAATCTCAGATGCAATGTATGGATCCAAAGGTGGTGAATGACATCGAATATGGATCCGATGGTGGCGGTTCAAGGAACCGAGTTGAGGGTTATGCCCCCTAAGTCTATATGAGTAACGTGCTGGATAAATGATGACATGATGGTGTGTTGTATGATGAATGAAGGATTATGGGTGTCAAATGCAAGATCAAAATTCTAACTACAACTGAGTGTGT
The DNA here is from genome assembly GCA_001517045.1 of Pseudotsuga menziesii. NCBI lineage: Eukaryota > Viridiplantae > Streptophyta > Pinopsida > Pinales > Pinaceae > Pseudotsuga > Pseudotsuga menziesii. The sequence continues at coordinate 61,942 of LPNX010462960.1, forward strand.
AGAAGGAGAGATGGTAAAAGGTGGAATGCAGGCCAAAAATCAAGTTCTAAAACCAAAATGCAACAGCATGTCACAGCAATCAAGTCTATAACAAAGCGGCCAGAAAACCAAGAAAAGGAACTACCTATAAATAAATGACGCACTAACCTATGGGGTATAAGTGCAAGCAAACTCCTAGCTACAAGATGGAATCCCCGCACAAATCGTATTTTTTGCTGGGTGATGAAATCCATGGTCAAACAATATGAAATGTAAGAACATAGGCTAAGAGAATCAACACTACTGAGAGGGACCTCGGGTACAAGATCCCTAAGAGAATGGCAACTAGGATAGCTCATTCATGACACATCCGAAGTGGTTTCCTTGCACTTCAACCCTTTTATCCTTAACACCTGATATGGTCCTCATCATGCACGAGGAGGACTATGAAGGGTTATCCTTCAGTACATAATGGAGTGTGATATTCCACCCTAACGTCTGGAACCCCTTCATTGTGGCTTACTATCGCAAAGTTGGGCAGCCTCCGATAGACTGGTCATGACTGTGTCAACAATTACTAGAGAATTTTGGTACCCTAATGGACAACAACTATGTCTCATATGTAAGTGAAAAAGGGGTATTATTTGGATGCCTATCCCCAGTGTCCTAATTTAACTACAATATTGTTTTGGTTCTCAAATGAGGCTACAATGTTGGTTGAGTTAAATTAAATTTTCGGCTCAACTTGGGGTCATGAACCAATAATTTTACTTTAGGGTGTGAGATGTGTGCATAAGTTATGTGTAACGTCTAAACCCTAGTGATCTCACTGTCGAGACACAAATGTAGAAAAATAAATAATAGTAAATGACAGTATTTATTTTTCAAAACAACTAATTCTTCCAGAAAAAAAAATGTACACAAGTAAATGAGTGCATAAGGAACTTAACGGGATCAAGGAAACACACATGGGGTCTCAACTACCAAGCTCTACTAAGGGGTATCACATACAAGGAAAATTGGACCAAAAAACAAACCAAGGGGTTGTAAGTGATTAAATCTAGAAGGAAATAGTCGAGGAAGGGGTAGAACACAAACAACGAGTCTAGAAAAGGGTCTTAAATACCTCACAAGACTGAAAAAACTACAGTTCGCACCTATCAACAAAATAGGTGCAATTGAGGTCACACGAAACTGTAAAACAGTCACGATCAGGACAAAAAATCATCTTACAGACTCGAGTCACACAAAACAAGAGTTTATGCATGACAGGTCACACAAAACTGGGTCACAATCACTCTAGAATCCTGGACAATTGTGATTTTGATTTTTGGTCCAGGTCACACTTATGGGGGAAGAAGGCGCAACCTAGGTCATGCTTATTAGGCAAAAAGGTGTGACCTCGGTCATAGATTTATTTCAGATAGGTGTGATCCAGCAGTAACTGAGGATTTTTTAAGAAAAAACAGTTGTATTGGGCCAAGGGGAAAAGCACTAGGACAAGACTGGTTTGGATCTGTCGTAGGGGGATCATATCTATGATAGCTGAAGGTACCCAAGTAGAAAAAACTAGTAGAAACACCTACAAAAACACTGATCCAAGGGGATAGAAATAGTGGATTCTCCAAAACTATAGTGGGGATTTCTTCCCTACTACGTGCAAAATAACCTGCACTAGGTCAGTCATATCTAAGGGTAGAGTTCATGGTGCAATAGATTTCTCAACCTAGACTTACAATAAGAAATAACAACAATTTAATATTTTTAACTACCTAATGTAATAAATTAATAAAAAATACCTTTAAAATGGGCCACTACAACCGTTTGAGGAGATGGTCTATAGTATCACATGATCCTAGTCTATGTTTGTCTCCAACAATGGGTTTTCATCGGAAAATGGATTAAGGGTTGCATGGAGAGAAATCGACATACAACATGGGATAGTGTGGCTAAAGGATGGAGTGTCCAAAAGTTGGGAATCTGATGAAAAAAGGTCAAAATTTAAGTAACGTTTATGGGGAGACCTTCACAATGTATTTATAGAATGATCCAAGTTTTTTTGGCCCATGGTATTTTATTGTGCATGGTATTTGTCCATGGTTTTTGAACCATTCTCCTTTTAGGGTTATTACGGAGAGAAACTTCCTATGGCTTGGGGTTACCACAATAGACATCCTAACACCACAAATCAATCTTTCCCAATATGCAAGAGAAACCAAACATCTAACATTAAGGGATATTGAATCATACCTTATTCCGGATGGTTGAAGTAGATTTGCGTTGAGCTTTCCCAATTCGCTTGCATTAGCAATTTCCTCTCAACAATAGCAAAAAAGACAAGCATGCTCTATAATAATGTGTTAGACCTACTCTAGCATATGTTTTCAACAATGTATAAGCAATTAAATACATCCATGGATTCAATATTCATATTCAAATGCACATAATTGGACAGGAAAAGGTATTTCTATTAATAAAATCAGAGACTACAATAGTGACAACCTCTATCGGCACGTCTACGAACCGAAGAAATCAAGTCCTCCACCTGGGCCTCCACCACCTCAATTCTCCATCTCTCGATATCAAGCTCACAAAGCAAAGGAAAGCTTTGGAGAACACAAAGTGCTCCAAAGGGACAAAGGGATGCTGACTCAAGTATAAGCAAACTGAGGCAACAAGGGACTATAATTTCTTTTCTCTTCAATGTATCCAAGGGGTTCCTTATATAGCACTCCAAAAGGGTAATCGAGGGTCGAATCCGATCGATCTCAAGGAATATGGAAGGCCAAGAATTAGGATCTTCGGAATCATATGAGGAAAACTCCAAAAATATTTGACTTATGCACACATCCCGATGTACCCAGGTTTGAGGTCAAAATATGCGTGTACACATAAGTATGGGTTTAAAAGTCACGTACAACAATAAATAGGTGTCTTTTAGGGATGATCTTGGAACATCAAAGGATAATATAATTCCATGGGATCTAAAGAGTCTACAGAGGGATAGGGAAGGCCATAAATATGTGATCAACCATGTATGGTAAAATCAGCTAGAACATATGCCCCCTAATGTGTGAGGTCAAAGGGGTAACATGATGGCAAAAATACATTATAAAATCCATCCCAGAAGTGGAGTAATGAATACCCAGTGGAATAACCAGCCACTCATCAGTACAATATAATAATCAATGTTTGCATGTGACTATAAATACATATAGCAGTCCCAAATACATAAGAGTACAATGGCCATGAATAGGCATGATATACAAAGTGTCATGTGTGGTCATCGTCGCGTACAATATACAATAGATTAGAATCTCCAAAGTGGATGAAGATATACAATGGATCAAGATCTCCATAATGGATGAAGATATACAATGGATCAAGATATCCATAGTGGATGAAGATATCTGATATACACTAGAATCAAATCATGAGAGCTGAAATCCCATGAACATTGGCACGATCAAGGAGGTAGCATATATGGAATGCCACCAAGGTAGAAAGTCGTCTACATGAACCACTTTGAGTACATGTCCTACTATGCGAATAGATGTCATGGTCGAACTTAGTAGTCCATCATCTGATTAACAGTCATTGATGTATACCGTTAACAAACGCGAGACCACCCACCAATTATGAAAATGGGAATCAAGGTACAAAGTGCAATCTAACAACTGTGAATAAATGTGTTGAGGTTGAACACTTGGAATAATCCATCGGTCAGGGGACATTGATGTATTCTCAAAACTGTCGATGGTGAGTGAACCTACCACTAATGACTGTAAGTCTCAAGGCACTCAAATGACTCTAGACTCCTATTCCAGAATAAATGATATGAAGTCAATGGAATGGAATCCGCTGGAAGGAGGGCATTAAGACATCCCCCATCAACCAACACGAGGTACTTAGCAACGTTGTATAATGTGGAAGAACTCGAAAAAAGATGTGCACGAACCAGTAATAGTACCGGGAATGGATGACATGCAAATTCAATATAACTGAGGAATGGTCAACTCGGGATTCAAATTCCTTCGAATAAGAAAGTAAGGTGAATGGTGAGTGAAGGTAGGCAACATGGACTCGATATGCAAAATGGGACATCTCTATGACACATAGAAATATCTATGACAGAGGCTCCATAGGGACTGGAAGCTTAACTAGTCGATGGAGATAAAATTAGAGTAACGAGTATAGCTCTTAAATTCAAACTAATAACCCAACCAATAGATGTGATATGCAGTGCTCTGTTCAAAGGAGACACAACTCAACTGCTACCAAAGATAACATCTTTTCCTATCCATATTTTTGGTTTTTTTTTTTTTGGACTTTTTCAGATATTTTGAAAAGCTTGAAAAATAATAAAAGTGCTTTATAGTACAAATATGGGAGGAGACAAGTGTCAGGGGACAAGCAAACTAGTTCCAGCAGCATAACATGCCTATGCTTAATGCAAGGAGATATGTGCAGGATAGAGACACTCGGGGGAAGGTCCCAATAAAAGGGGTGATCAAGCTGCAAAAGATATGTAGAAGACTTGGCTAGACATGAGACATGCTCAGGCTATATAGTTGATAACTCAAAGTCAGGGAGCCAAAATAAAGCTCAAGAAGGCAAGCATAACTATTTAAAATGCACTTACAAGTTGATATATACAAGGGAGTTTCAAGGTAAATGGCCAGCATAAATTTCAAGTGGAGTATGAAGCTCTTGCTTATGGACATGGAGGGACTGAAAAGGGACTCTCATAGCTTAAAGGATGCATCTCAGCATGGACACCAAATGAAACATAAGATCTAACTAGGGTACCCATGTATAGGAAATTTTTATCATTCATACGATACCACTTCTAACAGCAGCATGAAGGTTTTGTGATATCATGGAATGGGTTCATACCTAAGGTTAAAATGAAAAGGTCATAAGGTCATGCAAAATACAAGCGGATGTGAAATCCTAACCTATATGCTAGTTCTAACATTATACCTGTGATAGGCATGAACGGGTCAAAGCCTCGGAGAGAGTGTACAAAAATGGACCCTATATGACAACAATCATTAGTCCAAAATAGTTGGAAACAGTGAGTAAAGAGTCCAAACAATAGGAAACAAGGAGGATTGATCTTGACAACTACATTTAAAGGAAACAATGCGGTGGAAAGTGGGACATAAGAAGGAAAGTAAGGTGAAGACCCAACGTTCACGTATCCACCACCACCCCCATGAGGGTGAACACTAGTGTTAAGACTAGACGAAGGGAGTGAAAATCCTCTGCAAATGGAGTAGAGGATGGATTATGACAAATCCCAAATCTATAATCAAGGTAAGGGGCTCTGGTTCGCCCCAATCCAACACCAAGGTCTGCGCTAGGACCTAGAGCATGTGACAAGATACTAGTAGTGATATCAGGCATGACGAACATAAAAGGGACCAAACTCAAGAGAACATAAATATACTCAAGTAACCGCAATCCCTAAATCCAACTAGCGCACAAAGAACACACTCCTATGAAAATATACAGCCAAAATACAAGCAAACCAAGGGGGGAATATGTGAGCTCCCAAATGCAGCAGGTATGTCTCACCTAGGAGAGGCTTGAAACTACCATACACTACAAGAGGAGATATGTAACAAATTATAGTGGACCTCAGCTTGAACACATAAAGTGGTTGTTTTGTTCGACCCCTACCTAGCCAGGACACTCATAGAATAACATCTGCAAGTACCCCCTATGATACCTAGGTAAGTCAACTGAGGTACCCCCAATATAACTAATGCTCAAGAAGACAGTTGTAGGTGGGATCGACCATATGGGTAGGGTATCAAAGCCCAAAACTCTCGAAAGATCCCCCAGATACAAATATGACCCTGAAAATATATCTAGCAATCACAAAAGTGACCAAGGGCTATCCCAATCACAATCATACACGTTGCCTCGTGATTGACTCTTGTGTAAGAGGAGCATCTTGAGAAACACTAATTATACCAACGATTTCTCACTCTCACCTCGACAGACACCTAATTTTTGTTGTTCAGTAGTCTTGGAGAATTGACTCACAATGAAATATTCCAAGACTCCAAATCCTAATCTTGTTTGTGAACCCTATAAAAGAAAAATGTTTAGTTCATTTTAATTAAGCGTTGATTTTAATGGATGTGATTACTCAAATGGAAATGGTCATGCAACTAATGATATGAAGACTCAGCAGTGAAATAAAAGTGCACACCTAACAAACGATGCCAAGTGAAATCTTTGTAGAATGAAAAACAGGGTATGCCACTACATGAGATGCAGAAAAAATAATTCATTTCCAAATGCCAATGAAATCCTTCCTATATGAAATCCTAAACACAACCCTCATCCAAGCAATCCAATGCAATTACCTCCTCAAGTCCATAAGTTAAATGCAAGTAAGAAAGCAACTATTTTGTATTTTTAATATAAATGAATTAAAATGCAATAAAAGTCGTTAAAACTCTCAGTCTCTACAGCAAGCATAAAACACAAGCCTAGCAATACACTAAGACAAAAAGAGTAATTCACTAATATCAAAACAAAAAAGATAAATGACTAGCACTATTTCAAAGAAAAATCAATGAAAAAGGCGGTTTCTGGTTACAACAAAAGCAGTCAATAAACAACATCAGAACCCATGAGGACCCAATCGCAATCAAAACCCACCCAGCAACTTCTCACATCAAAAACTCAACCAAAAGGGAGGATGTACATGACTGTTGAAGGAACAATGGTGTATGTATGCGCCTTTTCATCTAAATCCCACGTATGTAGGCAATTGTTCAGCTGAAACCTGCGTATACAGAGAAAACAGTGGTAAAAAGCAAGATAAAGGTCAAACTAATCACAAGGAGTGTCAATGGATGAACATACTATAAAATTCGACACAGAAACAGGGAGAAACAAAGAGCAAGTATAAAACACATTGTTCCTCCATCCCCAAAGAAAAACAAGGAGCTTCCCTAGTGGAGTCGCCAACTCTGTTATGGAGAGAAACTTCCTATGGATTGGGGGTATCACAACAGACAGCTTGACACCAGAAATCAATTTTTTCCAATATGCAAGAGAAACCAAACACCTAACATTAAGAGATACATAATCGTATCTTTTTCCGGACGGTTGAAGTAGATCCCGGTTAATCTTTCCCAATTCACACTAGCATTAGCAATTTGCTCTCAACAATAGCAAACAAGAAAAGCATGCTCTATAATAATGTGTTAGACCTACTCTAGCATATATATTCAACAATGTATAAGCAATTAAATACATCCATGGATTCAATATTCATATTCAAATGCACATAATTGGACAAGAAAATATATTTCTATTAATAAAATCAGAGACTACAATACTAACAACTGCTTTTGGCATGTCTACGAACCGGAGAAACCGAGTCCTCCACTTGGGACTCCGCCTCCTCAATCCTCCATCTCTCGATAGCAATCTCACAAAACAAATGCAAGCTTAGTAATAACACAAAGTGCTCCAAAAAGAAAAAGGGATGCAGACTCAAGTATAAGAAAACTGAGGCAACAATTGACTATCGTTTATTTTCTCTTAAATTCCTCTTCTTCAATATATCCAAGGGGTTCCTTATATAGCACTCCAAAATGTTAATGGAGGGTCAAATCAAAGCGATCTCAAGGCATATGGAAGGCCAAGGGTCAGGATCTTCGGACTCATATGAGGAAAAATCCAAAAAAATTCGACTTATGGGTTTAAAATTCATGTATGGGTGTACACGCAAGTATGGGTTTAAAATTCGGGTACAACAATAAATAGGTGTTTTTTAGGGATGATATTGGAACATCAAAGGTTAATATAAGTCCATGGGGTCTAAAGATTCTGTAGAGGGATAGGGAAGGCCATAAATATGTGATCAACCATGTGTGGTAAAATCATCTATAACAGATGCCCCATAATGCGTGACGTCAGACGGGTAACATGATGGCCAAAATACATTATAAAATCCATACCATAAGTGGAGTAATGAAGAACCAGGTGGAATAAGAGTAAAATGGCCAATACAAGACAATACAATAATCAATCTCTGCATGTGACTACAAATACATATAGAAGTCTTGGATACATAAGAGTAAAATGGCCATGAATATGCATGATATACAAAGTGTCATGTGTGGTCATCACCACGTACAATATACAATAGATTAGAATCTCCAAAGTGGATGAAGATATACAATAGATCAATATCTCCATAATGTCTAAAGATATACAATGGATCAAGATCTCCATAGTGAATGAATATATCTGATGTACACTGGAATCAAATCACGAGAGCTGAAATCTTATGAACACTAGCACTATCAAGGAGGTAGCATACATGGAATGCCACCAAGCTGGAAGGTCTTCTACACGAACCGCTACAACTACATGTCCTACTATGTGAATAGATGTGTTAAGGTCAAACATAGTAGTCCATCGTGTGATTACCGGTCATTGATGTATACCGTTAACAAACACGAGATCACCCACCAATAATGAAAATGGGAATCAAGGTACATAGTGCAATCTAACAAGTGTGAATAAATGTGTTGAGGTCGAACACTTGGAAGAATCCATTGATCAGTGGACATTGATGTATTCCTAAAATTGTCGATGGAAAGATAACCTACCACCGATGAATCTAAGTCTCAAGGCACCCAAAGGACTCTAGACTCCTATTCCAGAATAAATGATGTGAAGTCGATGGAATGGAATCCGCTAGAAGGAGGGAATTAAGTAATCCTTTATCAACCAACACGAGGCACTCAGCAATGTTGTATAATGTGGAAGAACTCGAACAAGATGTGCGTGAACCAGTAATAGTACCGGTAATGGATGACATGCAAACTCAAGATAACTAAGTAATGGCCAACTAAAGCTTCAACTTCTTTCAAACAAGAGCATAAGATGAATGGGGACTGAAGGTAGGAACCATGAACTCCATATGCAAACTGGGACATCTCTGTGACATAGGAGGCATCAAAAGAGGCTCCATAGGGATTGGAATCTTAACCAGTCGATGGAGATAAAATTATAGTAATGAGTACAGCACCTAAATTAAAACTAATAACCCCAACCAACGGATGTGACATACAGTGCTCTATTCAAAGGCGACACGAATCAACTGTTGCCAAAGATAACATCTTTTCCTATCCGGATTTTTGGTTTTTTTTTGTGGACTTTTTCAGATATTTTGAAAAGCGTTAAAAATAATAAAAGTGCTTTATAGTACAAATCTAGGAGGAGACGAGTGTCAGCGGACAAGAAAAATAGTTCCAAGCAGCGGAACATGCCTATGCTTAATGCAAGGAGATATGAGTAGGATAGTGACACTTGGGAGGAAGGTATCCTACCAAGAAAAGGGGTGATCAAGCTGCAAAAGATATGTAAAAGGATATGCTTGGATAGACATGAGACAAACTCAGGATATATGGATGATAACTCAAAGTCAGGGAGCCGACATAAATCTCAAGAAGACAAGCAAAACTCATGAAAATGCAATTACAACTTGATATATACAAGGGAGTCCCAAGGGAAATGGCCAACATAAAGTTCAAGAGGAGTATGAAGCTCTTGCTCAAGGACATGGAGGGTTTGAAAACAAAATCCCACAACTTAAACGAGGCATCTCATCATGGGCACCAAATGAAACATAGGATCTAACTAGGGTACCCATGTATAGGAAACCTCTACCATTCATACGATACCACTTCTAACATTAGCATGAAGATTTTGTGATGTCATGGAATGGGTTCGTACATAAGTTTAAAATAAAACGGTCATAAAGTCGCAAAAAGCAGGCGGATGTGAAATCCTAACCTATATTCTAGTTCATACATTATACCTATGATAGGCACAAACGGGTCAAAGCCTTGGAGAGAGTGTACAAAAAATGGACCCTACATGACAACAATATTAGTCCAAAACAGATGGAAACAATCAGTAAAGAGTCCAAACAATAGACCACACGCAGGATTAATCATGACAACAACATTTAAAGGAAACAATGCGGTGGACGGTGGGACATAAAAAGGAAAAAAAGGTGAAGACCCAACGTTCGCGTATCAACCACCACCCCCATGAGGGTGAACACTAGTTTTAAGACCACGCGAAGGGAGTGAAAATACTCTGGAAATAGAGTAGAGGATGGAATATGACCGCTCCCGAATCTATAATCAAGGTAAGGGGTTGTGGTGCCCCATAGCCCAACACCAAGGTCAGCGCTAGGACCTTGAGCAGGTGACGGGATACTATTAGTGATATCAGGCATGTTGAACATAAAAGAGAACAAACTCAAGAGAACATAAATATACTCAAGTAACTGCAATCCCTAAATCCAACTAGCGCACAAAGAGCACACTCCTATGAAAATCTACAGCCAAAATACAAGCAAACCAAGGGAGGGATCTGTGAGCTCCCGAATGCAGCAGGTATGTCTCTCCTAAGAGAGGCTCGAAACTATCATACACTACAAACATAGGTACATAACCAATTATAGTGTCCCTTAGCTTCAACGCATAAAGTGATTGTGTTGTTCAATGCCTACTTGGCCAGGACACTCACAGAATAACCTCTGTAAGTACCCCCTGCGATACTTAGGTAAGGAAACTAAGGTCACCCCAATATAACCAATTCTCAAGCAGACAGTCGCAGGCAGGATCAACTGTATGAGCAGGGTAGCAAAGCCCAAAACTCATGAAAGAGCCCCCATATACGAATACGATCCTGGAAATATCTCCAGCACTCACAAAAGTTACCAAGGGATATCCCAATCACAATCATGCATGTTGCCTCATGCTTGAATCTTGTGTAAAAGGAGTATCCTGAGAAACATTGATTATACCAAGGATTTCTCACTCTCACCTAGACAAACACCTAATTGTTGTTCTTTAGTAGTCTTGGAGAATTGACTCACAATGAACTATTCCAAGACTCTAAATCCTAATCTTGTTTCCTAATCTTGTTTCTGAACCCTATAAAAGAAAAATGTGTAGTTCATTTTAATTAAGTGTTGATTTTAATGTTTGTGATTACTCAAAGGCAAATGGCCGTGCAACTAATGATATGAATACTTGGCAGTGAAATAAAAGTGCACACCTAACAAACAATGCCAAGTGAAATCTTTGTAGAATGAAAAACAGGGTATGCCACTACATGAGATGCAGAAAAAATCATTCATTTCCAAATGCTAATGAAATCCTTTCTATATGAAATCCTATACACAAACCTCGTTCAAGTAATCCAATGCAAGTACCTCCTCAAGTCCATACGTGAAATGAAAGTAAGAAAGCAACTATTTTGTATTTTCAATATAAAATAATGAAAATGCAATAAAATTCATTAAAACTCTCAGTCTCTACAGAAAGTATAAAACACAAGCCCAGTAAGACACTGAGACAAAAAGAGTAAGCACTAATGGAAAAACAAAAAATATAAATGACTGGCACTATTTCAAAGAAAAATCAATGAAAAATGCAGTTTATGGTCACAACAGAAGTAGTCAACAGATAGCATCAGAACCCAAGAGGACCCAGCCACACTCACAACCCACCCAACAAATTCTCACATAAAAAACTCAACCAAAAGGGAGGATGTACATGACTATTGAAGAAACAACAAAGTATGTATGTGCCTTTTCAGCTAAAACCCACGTATGTACGCAACGGTTCAGCTGAAACCCGCGTATACAGAGAAAACAGTGGTAAAAAGCAGGCTAAAGGTCAAACTAATCATGGGGAGTGTCAATGGATGAACATACTATAAAATGTGACACAAAAACAGGGAAAAATAAAGAGCAAGTATAAAACACATTGTGCCCCCATCCCAGAAGAAAAACAAGGAGCTTCCCCAGTGGATTCGCCAATTCTGTTTCGGAGAGAAACTTCCTGTGGCTTGGGGGTACCACAACAAACATCTTGACACCAGAAATCAATCTTTCCCAATATGCAAGAAAAACCAAACATCTAACATTAAGGGATATCGATCATACCCTATTCCGTACAGTTGAAGTAGATCCTCGTTGAGCTTTTCCAACTCATGCTTGCATTAGCAATTTTCTCTCTCAACAATAGAAAACAAGGCAATCATTCTCTATAATAATGTGTTATACCTACTCTAGCATATATATTCAACAATGTATAATCAATTAAATACATCCATGGATTCGGTATTCATATTCAAATGCACATAATTAGATAGGAAAAATAATTTCTATTAATAAAATCAAAGACTACAATAGTGACAACCTCTATCGGCACATCTACGAACTGGAGAAACTGAGTCCTCCACCTGGGGCTCCACCACCTCAATCCTCCATCTCTTGATATAAATCTCACAAATCAAAGGCAAGTTTGGTAAGAACACAAAGTGCTCCAAAGAGACAAAGGGATGCAAACTCAAGTATAAGCAAACTAAGGCAACAATGGACTATAGTCTATGTTCTCTTCATTTCCTCCTCTTCAATGTATCCAAGGGGTTCCTTATATAGCACTCCAAAAGGTTAACGGAGGGTCTAATCCAAGCGATCTCAAGGCATATGGAAGGGCAAGAGTCAGGATATTTGGACTCATATGAGGAAAAATCCAAAAATATTTGGACTTATGCACACATCCCAATGTACGCGGGTTTGAGGTAAAAAGTCGCATGTACACATTGTGCCCCCATCCCCAAAGAAAAACAAGGATCCTCCCCAGTGGATTCACCAATTCTATTACGGAGAGAAACTCCCTATGGCTTCAGGGTACCACAACAGACAGCTTGACACTGGAAATCAATCTTTCCCAATATGCAAGAGAAACCAAACATCTAACATTAAGGGATACCGAATCATACCTTGTTCTAGACAGTTGAAGTAGATCCTTGTTGAGCTTTTTCAATTCACGATTGCATTAGAATTTTTCTCTCAACAATAGCAAACAAGACAACCATGCTCTATAATAATGTGTTAGACCTACTCTAGCATATATATTCAACAATGTATAAGCAATTAAATACATCCATGGATTAATTATTTATATTCAAATGCACATAATTGGACAGGAAAAGATATTTCTATTAATAAAATCAGAGACTACAATACTAACAACCTCTGTCAGCACGTCTACGAACGAAATAAACCGAGTCCTCCACCTGGACCTCCACCACCTCAATCCTCCATCTCTCGATAGCAAGCTCACAAAGCAAAGGCAAGATTGGGAAGAACACAAAGTGCTAGAAAGAGACAAAGGGCTGCATACTCAGGTATAAGCAAACTGAGGAAACAATGGACTGTAGTTTCTTTGCTCGTAAATTCCTCCTCTTCAACGTATCCAAGAGGTCCCTTATGTATCACTCTAAAAGGGTAATGGAGGATTGAATCTGAGCAATCTCAAGGCATATGGAAGGCCAAGATTCAAGATCTTCGGACTCATAGGAGAAAACTCCAAAAATATTTGTACTTATGCACACATCCTAATTTACACGGGTTTTAGGTCAAAAGTCACATGTACACGCGAGTATGGGTTTAAAAGTCACATACAACAATAAACAAGTGTTTTTTAGGGATGATCTTGGAACATCAAAGGATAATATAATTCCAAGGGGTCTAAAGAGTCTATAGTGTTAGAAAATAGGACCGCAGAGCAATAACAGATATACAGTTAAATCATTAACAAGATGCAAAACACATTAAAACATTACAGAGAGACACAGATATAACGTGGTTCACCCAAACGATCGACTACGTCCACAAAGAAATTGCCAATCCTTTTATTACATTCTAGAAAGGTGAAGAGATACAACCTGCAGCAAAACCATTGCACTTCCTCTTCACGCCCTCACAGTCTCTCTTCTAATACAATACAATACCATACCATACTCAGTCATTTTACAATGCTTTCTTTTATAGGGGAAATACAATGGGAAAATTCTAGGGTTAACCCAATACCATGGGTCCATAAGGCAGGGGGAATGAGTGTACAGTAAACCTGGGTTACAAACACGACTGAATAATATCTCTAGATTTGGAATATTAGGCTCCACAACCAACATGCAGAGGGACAACGAAGGCCATAAATATGTGATCAACCATGTGTGGTAAAATCAGCTATAACAGATTCCCGCTAATGTGTGAGGTCATAGGGGTAACATGATGGTCGAAATACATTATAAAATCCATCCTATAAGTGGAGTAATGAAGACCCAGATGGAATAAACAACCACTCATCAATAAAAAACAATAATCAATCTCTGCATGTGATTGTAAATACATATAGCAGTCCCAGATACATAAGAGTACAATGCCCATGAATAGTCATGATATACAAAATGTCATGTGTGGTCATCCCCGTGTACAATATACAATAGATCAGAATATCCAAAGTGGATGAAGATATACAATAGATCAAGATCTCCATAATGGCTGAAGATATACAATGGATTAAGATCTCCATAGTGGATGAAGATATCTGATATATACTAGAATCAAATCACGAGAGTTGAAATCTCATGAATACTAGCACGATCAAGGAGGTAGCATACATGGAATGCCACCAAGCTGGAAGGTCTTCTACACGAACCGCTACAACTACATGTCCTACTATGCGAATAGATGTGTCGAGGTCGAACATAGTAGTCCATCGTCTGATTACCGATTATCGATCTATACCCTTAACAAACGCGAGATCACCCACCGATAATGAAAATGGGAATCAAGGTACAGAGTGCAATCTAACAAGTGTGAATAGATGTGTTGAGGTCGAACACTTGAAAGAATACATTGATTAGGGGACATTGATGTATTCCTAAAACTGTCGATGACGAGAGAACCTACCGTCGATGATTGTAAGTATGAAGACACTCAAAGGACTCTAGACTCCTATTCCAGAATAAATGATCTGAAATCGATGGAATGGAATCCGCTAGAAGGAGGGAATTAACGAATCCCCCATCAACCAACACAAGGTACTCAGCAATGTTGTATAATGTGGAAGAACTCTAACAAGATGTGCATGAACCAGTAATAGTACCGGGAATGGCCAAGATGAAAACTCAAGATAACTGAGTAATGGCCGACTCAAGATTCAACTTCCTTTGAACAAGAGAATAAGGTGAATGGGGACTGAAGGTAGGAACCATGAACTCCATATGCAAACTGGGACATCTCTGTGACATAGGAGGCATTGAAAGAGGCTCCATAGGGATTGGAAGATTAACTAGTCGACGGAGATAAAATCAAAGTAACGAGTACAGCTCCTAAATTCAAACTAATAACCCCAACCAACGGATGTGATATACAGTGCTCTGTTCAAAGGCGACATGACTCAATTGTTGCCAAACATAACATCTTTTCCTATCCAAATTTTTGGTTTTTTTATTTTTTTTTGAATTTTTCAGATATTTTGAAGATCTTTAAAAAAAATAAAGGTGCTTTATAGTACAAATCTAGGAGGAGACGATTGTCAGCGGACAAGCAAAATAGTTCCAAGCAGCGGAACATGCCTATGCTCAATGCAAGGAGATATGTGTAGGATAGCAACACTCGGGGGGAAGGTCTACTCTCGGTAAAAGGGGTTATCAAGATGCAAAATATATGTGAAAGGCTTTGCTTGGCTAGTCATAAGACAAACTCGAGTTATATGGCCGATAACTCAAAGTCAAGGAGCTGACATAAATCTCAAGAAGGCAAGCAAAACTCATGAAAATGAAATTACAACTTGATATATACAAGGCAGTCCCAAGGGAAATGGCCAACATAAAGTTCTAGAGGAGTATGAAACTCTTGCTCAAGGACATGGAGGGTCTGAAAAGGGACTCCCACAGCTTAAGGGAGGCATCTCAGCATGGGCACCAAATGAAACATAGGATCTAACTAGGGTACCCATGTATAGGAAAACTCTACCATTCATTCGATACCACTTCTAACAGCAGCATGAAAGTTTTGTGATATCATGAAATGGGTCCGTACCTAAGGTTAAAATAAAACGGTCATAAGGTCACAAAATGCAGGCAGATGTGAAATCCTAACCTATATTCCAGTTCATACATTATACTTGTGATAGGCTCAAATAGTTCAAAGCCTCAGGTAGAGTGTACAAAAAATGGACCCTACATGACAATAATATTAGTCCAAAACAAATGGAAACAGTTAGTAAAGAGTCCAAACAATAGACCACAAGGAGAATTGATCATGACAACTACATTCAAAGGAAACAATCCGGTGGACGATGGGACATCAGAAGGAAAGTAAGGTGCAAACCCAACGTTCATGTATCCACCACCACCCCCATGAGGGTGAACACTAGTGTTAATACCTAACGAAGGGAGTGAAAATCCTCCGCAAATGGAGTAGAGGATGGAAAATGACAACTCCTGAATCTATAATCAAGGTAAGGGGTTGTGGTGCCCCATAGTCCAACACCAGAGTCCGCGCTAGGACTTGGAGTAGGTGATGGGATACTAGTAGTGATATCAGGCATGTGAAATATAAAAGGGATCAAACTCAAGAGATCATAAATATACTCAAGTAACTGCAATCCCTAAAGCCAACTAGCACGCAAAGAGCACACTCCTATGAAAATCTACAGCCAGAATACAAGCAAACCAAGGGGGGGATATGTGAGCTCCAGAATGCAGCAGGTATGTCTCTCCTAGGAGAGGCTCAAAACTCCCATACACTACAAGTGGAGGTATGTAACCAATTATAGTGGCCCTCATATTCAACGCATAAAGCGACTATGTTGTTAGACCCCTACCTGGCTAGGACACTCAGAGAATAACCTCTGCAAGTACCCCCTGCAATACCTAAGTAAGAAAACTAAGATCACCCCAATATAACCAATGCTCAAGCAGATAGTCACAGGTGAGATCGACTGTATGGGCAGGGTAGCAAAGCCTGAAATTCTTGAAAGAGCCCCAAATACGAATATGATCTTAGGAATATCTCCAGCACTCACAAAAGTGACCAAGGGCTATCCCAATCACAATCATGCACAATGCCTCGTGCTTGAGTCCTTTGTAAGAAGAGCATCCTGAGAAACACTAATTATACCAAGGATTTCTCACTCTCACCTGGACAGACACCTAATTGTTGTTGTTTAGTAGTCTTGGAGAATTGACTCACAATGAACTATTCCAAGACTCTAAATCCTAATCTTGTTTGTGAACCCTATAAAAGAAAAATGTGTAGTTCATTTTAATTAAGCATTGATTTTAATGGTTTTGATTACTCAAAGGCAAATTGCTATGCAACTAATGATATCAAGACTCGTTAGTGAAATAAAAGTGCACACCTAACAAACAATGCCAAGTGCAATCTTTGTAGAATGAAAAACAGGGTATGCCGCTACATGAGATGCAAAAAAAATCATTGATTTCCAAATGCTAATGAAATCCTTCCTTTATGAAATCCTAAACACAACCCTCATGCAAGCAATCCAATGCAAGTACCTCCTCAAGTCCATAAGTGAAATGCAAGTAAGAAAGAAACTATTTTGTATTTTCAATATAAAAGAATGAAAATGTAATAAAAGTCATTAAAACTCTCAATCTCTACAGCAAGAATAAAAAACAATCCCAACAAGACACTGAGACAAAAAGAGTAATGTACTACTGGAAAAACAAAAAAGATAAATGATTGGCACTATTACAAAGAAAAATCAATGAAAAATGCGGTTTCTGGTCACAACAGAAGCAGTAAAGGGACAACATCAGAACCTAGGAGGACCCAGCCACACTCACAACCCACCCAATAAATTCTCACATCAAAAACTCAACCAAAAGGGAGGATGTATGTGACTGTTGAAAGAACATCAATGTATGTACGTGTATTTTCAGCTAAAACCTGCGTATGTACGCAACTGTTCATCTGAAACCCGCGTATACAGAGAAAACAGTGGTAAAAAGTAGGCTAAAGGTCAAACTAATCACGAGGAGTGTCAATGGATGAACATACTAATAAAATGAGACACAGAAACAAGGAGAAACAAAGAGAAAGTATAAAACACATTGTGCCCCCATCCCAGAAGAAAAACAAGGAAATTCCCCAGTGGAGTCTCCAATTCTGTTACGGAGAGAAACTTCCTATGGCTTGGGGGTACAACAACATACATCTTGACACCAAAAATCAATCTTTCCCAATATGCAAGAGAAACCAAACATCTAACATTAAGGTATATTGAATCGTACCTTGTTCCGGACGGTTGAAGTAGATCCGCATTGAGCTTTTCCAATTCATGCTTGCATTAGCAACTTGCTCTCAACAATAGCAAACAAGACAAGCATGATCTATAATAATGTGTTAGACCTACTCTAGCATATATATTCAACAATGTATAAGCAATTAAATACATCCATGGATTCAATATACATATTCAAATGCACATAATTGGATAGGAAAATATATTCCTATTAATCAAATCATAGACTACAATAGTGACAACCTCTGTCGGCATGTCTACGAACCGGAGAAACCAAGTCCTCCACCTGGGCCTCCACCACCTCAATCCTCCATCTCTCAATAGCAAGATCACAAAGAAAAGGAAAGCTTGGGAAGAACACAAAGTGCTCCAAAGGGACAAAGGGATGCCAACTCAAGTATAAGCAAACTAAGGCAACAAGGGACTATAATTTCTTTTCTCTTCAATTCCTTCGCTTCAATGTATCCAAGGAGTTCGTTATATAGCACTCCAAAAGGGTAATGGAGGGTCGAATTCGAGCGATCTCAAGGCATATGGAAGGACAAGAGTTAGGATATTTGGACTCATATGAGGAAAACTCCAAAAATATTTGGACTTATGCACACATCCCAATTTACGCAGGTTTGAGGTCAAAAGTCGCGTGTACACATGAGTATGGGTTTAAAAGTCATGTACAACAAGAAAAATGTGTCTTTTAGTGATGATCTTGGAACATGAAAGGATAATATAAGTCCATGGAGTCTAAAGAGTATGCAGAGGGACAAGGAAGGCCATAAATATGTGATCAACCATGTGTGGTAAAATCAGCTATAACAGATGCCCCCTAATGTGTGAGGTCAGAGGGATAACATGATGGCCAAAATACATTATAAAATCCATCTCAAAAATGGAGTAATGAAGATCCAGGTGGAATAACCAGCCACTAATTAGTACAATACAATAATCAATCTCTAGATGTGACTGTAAATACATATAGCAGTCCCAGATACATAAGAGTACAATGGCCATGAATAGGCATGATATACAAAGTGTCATGTGTGGTCATCGTCACGTACAATATACAATAGATTAGAATCTCCAAAGTGTATGAAGATATACAATAGATCAGGATCTCCATAATGTATTAAGATATACAATGGATCAAGATCTCCATAGTCGATGAAGATATCTGATATACACTAGAATCAAATCACGAGAGCTGAAATATCATGAACACTAGCACGATCAAGGAGGTAGCATACATGGAATGCCACCAAGCTGGAAGGTTTTGTACATGAACCGCTACAAGTACATGTCCTACTATGCGAATAGATGTGTCGAGGTCAAACATAGTAGTCCATCATCTGATTATTGGTCATTGATGTATACCGTTAACAAACGCGAGATCACCCACCGATAATGAAAATGGGAATCAAGGTATAGATTGCAATCTAACAAGTGTGAATAAATGTGTTGTGGTCAAAAACTTGGAAGAATCCATCAATCAGGGGACATTGATGTATTCCCAAAACTGTCAATGGCGAGAGAACCTACCACTAATGACTATAAGTCTCAAGGCACTCAAAAGACTCTAGACTCCTATTCCATAATAAATGATCTGAAGTCAATGGTATGGAATCCACTGCAAGGAGGGAATTAAGACATCAACCAACACGAGGTACTCAACAATGTTGTATAATGTGGAATAACTCGAACAATATGTGCATGAACCAGTAATAGTATCGGTAATGGCTGACATGAAAAGTAAAGATAACTAAGGAATGGACGAATCAGGCTTCAATTTCCTTCAAACAAGAGCATAAGGTGAATGGTGACTGAAGGTAGGCAACATGGACTCGATATGAAAACTTGGACATCTCTATGACACAAGAGGCATCAACAAAGGCTCCATAGGGACTTGAAGCTTAACCAGTCAGTGGAGATAAAATCATAGTAATGAGTACAGCTCCTAAATTCAAACTAATAACCCAACTAATGAATGTGATATACAGTGCTCTGTTCTAAGGCAACACGACTCAACTGCTTCCAAAGATAACATCTTTTCCTGTCGGGATTTTTGGTTTTTGATTTTTTTTTGGACTTTTTCAGATATTTCAAAAATATTTAAAAAGAATAAAAGTGCTTTATAGTACAAATCTAGGAGGATACAAGTGTTAGGGGACAATAAAACTAGTTCCAAGCAGTTAAACATGCCTATGCTTAAAGCAAGGAAATATGTGTAGGATAGCGACACTCGGGGGAAGGTCTCCTCTTGGTAAAAGGGGTGATCAAGCTACAAAATATATGTAAAAGGCTCTGCTCTGCTAGACATGAGACAAGCTCGGGCTATATGGTTGATAACTCAAATTCAAGGAGCTGCCATAAATCTCAAGAAGGCAAGAAAAACTCATGAAAAAGCAATTACAAATTGATATATACAAGGGAGTCCCAATGGAAATGGCCATCATAAATTTCAAGAGGAGTATGAATCTCTTGCTCAAGCACATGGAGGGACTAAAAAGGGACTTCCACAGCTTAAAGGAGGCATCTCAGCATGGGCACCAAATGAAACATAGGATCTAACTAGGGTACCCATGTATAGAAAACTTGTACCATTCATACGATACCACTTCTAATAGAAACATGAAGGTTCCATGATATCATGGAATGGATTCTTACCTAAGGTTAAAATGAAACGGTCATAAGGTTATGCAAAATGCAGGCGGATGTGAAATCCTAACCTATAGCCAGTTTATACATTATACCTGCGATAGGCACGAACGGATCAAAGTCTCAGAGCGAGTGTACAAAAAATCGACCCTACATGACAACAATATTAATCCAAAACAGCTAGGAACAGTTAGTAAAGAGTCCAAAAAATAGGCCACAAGGAGCGTTGATCATGACAACTAAATTCAAAGGAAACAATGTGGTGGACAGTGGGACATAAGAAGGAAAGTAAGGTGAAGACCCAACATTCACGTATCCACCACCAACCCATGAGGGTGAACACTAGTGTTAAGGCTGGACGAAGGGAGTGAAAATCCTCCGCAAATGGAGTAGAGGATGGAATATGACCACTCCCGAATCTATAATCAAGGTTAGGGGTTGTGGTTCCCCCCACTCCAACACCAAGGTCCACGCTAGGACCTGGGTAGGTGACGGGATACTAGTAGTGATATCAAGCATGTCGAACATAAAAGGGACAAAACTTAAGAGAACATAAATATACTCAAGTAACCGCGATCCCTAAAGCCAACTAGCGCATAAAGAGCAGAGTCCTATGAAAATCTACAGCCAAAATACAAGAAAAACAAGGGGGGATATGTGAGCTCCCAAATGCAGCAGGTATATCTCATTTAGGAGAGGCTCGAAACTCCCATACACTACAAGCGGAGATACGTAACCAATTATAGTGGCCCTTAGCTTCAACGCATAAAGGGACCATGTTGTTCGACCCCTACCTAGCCAGGACACTCACAGGATAACCTCTACAAGTAGCCCCTGCAATACCTAGGTAAGGAAACTAAGGTCACCCAAATATAACAAATTCTCAAGCGAAGTGTCGCAGAAGGGATCGACCGTATGGGAAGGGTAGCAAAGCCCGAAACTCTCGAAAGAGAACCCAGATACGAATACGATCCTGAAAATATCTTCGGCACTCACAAAAGTGACCAAGGGCTATCCCAATCACAATCATAAATGCTTCCTCATGCTTGACTCCTGTGTAAGAGGAGCTTCCTAAGAAACACTAATTATACCAAGTATTTCTCACTCTCACCTAGACAGACACATAATTGTTGTTGTTTAGTAGTCTTGGAGAATTGACTCACAATAAACTATTCCAAAACTCTAAATCCTAATCTTGTTTGTGAACCCTATAAAATAAAAATGTGTAGTTTATTTAATTAATCGTTGATTTTAATGGTTGTGATTACTCAAATGGAAATGGTTGTGCAACTAATGATACGAAGACTTAAAATTGAAATAAAAGTGCACACCTAACAAACAATGCCAAGTGCAATCTTTGTAGAATGAAAAACAGGGTATGCCACTACATGAGATGCAGAAAAAATCATTCATTTCCAAATTCCAATTAAATCCTTCCTATATGAAATCCTAAACACAACCCTCATCCAAGCAATCCAATGCAAGTACCTCCTCAAGTCCATAAGTCAAATGCAAGTAAGAAAGAAACTATTTTGTATTTTCAATATAAAAGAATGAAAATGCAATAAAAGTCATTTAAACTCTTAATCTCTCCAGCAAGTATAAAATAGAATCCCAGCAAGACACTGAGACAAAAAGAGTAATGCACTAATGGAAAAACAAAAAAGATAAATGATTAGCACTATTTCAAAGAAAAATCAATGAAAAAGGCGGTTTCTGGTCATAACAGAAGCAGTCAATAGACAACATCAGAACCCAGGAGGACCCAGCCACACTCACAACCCACCCAGAAACTTCTCTCATCAAAAACTCAACCAAAAGGGAGGATGTACATGACTATTGAAGGAACAGCAGCATATGTACACTCCTTTTTAGCTAAAACCCTCGTATGTACACCACTATTCAGCTGAAACCCGCGTATACAAAGAAAATAGTGGTAAAAAGAAGGCTAAATCTCAAACTAATCACGGGGAGTGTCAATGGATGAACATACTATAAAATGAGACACGGAAATAGGGAGAAATAAAGAGAAGGTATAAAACACATTGTGCCCCCATCCCCAAATAAAAATAAGGATGTTCCCTAGTGGAGTTGCAAATTCTGTTACGGATAGAAACTTCCTATTGCTTGGGGGTACCACAATAGACAACTTGACACCAGAAAACAATATTTCCCAATATGCAAGAGAAACCAAACATATAACATTAAAGGATATTGAATCGTACCTTGTTCCAGACGGTTGAAGTAGAACCCTGTTGAGATTTTCCATTTCATGCTTGCATTAGCAATTTGCTCTCAACAATAGCAAACAAGACAAGCATGCTCTATAATAATGTGTTAGACCTACTCTAGCATATATATTCAACAATTTATAAACAATTAAATACATCCATGGATTCAATATTCATATTCAAATGCACATAATTGGACAGGAAAAGATATTTCTATTAATAAAATCAGAGACTACAATAGTGACAACCTCTGTCGACATGTCTACGAACTAGAGAGATCGAGTCCTCCACCTGGGCCTCCACCACCCCAATCCTCCATCTCTCGATAGCAAGCTCACAAAGCAAAGGCAAGCTTGGGATGAACACAAAGTGCTCCAAAGGGACAAAGGGATGTAGACTCGAGTATAAGAAAACTGAGGCAACAATGGACTATAGTTTCTTTGCTCTTCGATTCCTCCTCTTCAATGTATCCAAGAGGTTCTTTATATAGCACTCCAAAAGGGTAATGGAGGGTCGAATCTGGGCAATATAAAGGCATATGGAAGGCCAAGAGTCAGTATCTTTGGACTCATATGAGGAAAACTCCAAAAATATTTGGACTTATGCGCACATCCCGATGTACGCGGGTTTGAGGTCAAAAGTCGTGTGTGCACGTGAGTATGGGTTTAAAAGTCACGTACAACAATAAACAGGTGTTTTTAGGGATGATCTTGGAACATCAAAGGACAATATAAGTCCATGGGTTCTAAAGATTCTGAAGACGGACAGGGAAAGCCATAAATATGTGATCAACCATGTGTGGTAAAATCAACTAAAACAAGGGATTTTCTTGTCCTTTTTGGAGAGAGTGGGGATATGTTATAATAAATGCTCAACTTCCATGTATTTATGGGGGAATGAATAATAATGTTCTAGACCAATTTTGGTGGAATTTTAATTGTGAAAGTCAAAATGGAGGAAATAATGGTGGGATTATGATGTATAATTATGGTTTGGACCTTAGAGAGCTAGGTGAATAATTTTTAGTGTTAACAGGAATATCCAGGTTGATTTGAAAAAAAAGTGCATTGCCATAATGTATGAGTACAAACAGATGTTTGAAGCCTTGATGATCATAAGGTTGTGAGGCGGAAGAAGGGTAGGTTGAAGCTTTTGCAAAGGTTATGATTTTGGAAGGATTTCCAAAACCCAATTTTGTACTTGTCGATTGTTTTGCAGGTATTGCAGCAAGTTAAAAGATTGAACGTGTGAAGGATATTAAATCTTTGAGGGTCGTTTCCAAATAATCCATGAGAATGGTGAATGGGAACCTTATTTCTAACGTAGCATAATATGTCATGCAAGTGGATGATAGGCTTGATGACAAGAGTTGAAAGAGATATTTAATTTTGATGAAAATCTATTGCTAGATTGGAGGATGGCTAGCAAAATGGAAAGTTGAGGGTACCATGAGAAGATGGTCCTTGATGACAAGGTGGGACTTAAGTTTTGTTGAGGTGGCATCTAACCTACTAGTAGGTCTAAGAGAATGTACAAATAAAAATGAACAAGTGGATGTTGTTATTTCCATACAATGAAATGAAGTGTTGAATTCGAAAGCACATTGTATTGAGAGGTTTGATTTTGATGTGGAATTGTTGTACGACATTGACACTTCAAGTTGGGACATACAAAATGAATGACATGAGGATGATGGTCTTTTTGGTATCAACAAAATTGTTGCATTTCAGGAGCATAATGTGAAGGATTGTTGGCCACTTTTCCTAACTCGTGCAACCTAGGTTCTGCGTAGCCCATCAACCCAACAAACACCCGAGATATCGGCCCGATAGGGAAAGCCCCGTTGGAAACACCCAGAAAGTAGGCATAGTATCACCCAATATATCTCTTCGATGGGTAACCTCCAGAACCATGTTTCCATGATTCATCGAGGGATTATAATCCCTTGGTGCATGGCCAAGGAGCTCGACCAAGTCGTGAGGATGGACTCATTTATGTCGAACTGTAGTGCACACCGTGCATAGATTTCATTAACTAATAACGGTGCAACACAGATTCATCCTTAGTACCTTACACATAATAGAATATAAATGCGAGCTAACAGACAAGCGCAATATAACAGGCGTGCAACAGAGATTGCGTTATAAACATAAACTAATACCCAGAAGCAGCGCATAATAACCTATTCATGCATTCAGACTTCTATTTACAGTGCGACATTCATTCAACCATTACAGGACTTACATCATAAACACACCCAACCATATGCATTCAAAAATTAACACACAAGAGAGTTCACATGGAAACCCATTTGGGGAAAACCACAAGGTGCTCTTCATCTAGCATGAGAAATATATGGCGCCTTCAGCCTGCATTTGACTATAGATTATCTTGGATCTAGCTTTCTGCTTAGACTTGTTCTTGCTCTCGTGCTCTCTGTCTTATTTCTCCTAACTACTGCTACCCTCTACTGATCCACACATGGCTTGGATCGACTCCTCTAACATCTGCACCTCTCCGGCAGAGCTTCCCTTCTACTGCACTACATCCGACTGCATCCTACAGACCTCTGACTAATATACCATTAAGATCTCATAGTTTTGCTCAGATCCTTCAGAGATATCCCCCCTACTAACCTATCAGAAGAAACTAAAATTAAAACAACAACCCACAATAACCAACATCAAAGCAACAGTCACCAACAACCAACCCTCTAACTATTGAATCCCTCTTATTTATACTATTTTACATGACCATGCAGGGTCGACTGCATACAGGAAGTCTGTTAAATATCACCATCGGCCACCACCCAGGCTAAAAGTGTGGTGATCATTGCTTGACACGAGGCACTAACGGCCTTACTTACAGCATGTGTTCACTCGTGTGGCATCCACCGCCTTAAGCTGACTTCAACACCCACAATCTCCCTGTCGCTTTTGGTCGTTATTCTGCACTTGTGCTACTATTTTACCCTACAGCATCTTCCTTCTATGCAGTTTCCTTTTTCCATGCAGGTGACATCTTTTGCACATGTTCCTTCTTCTCCGCGGATTTCCTCTTCCACGCAGTTTTCTTTGTCCACGCAGATTTCCTTGTCTATGCAGATTTCTTCTATCCCTGTCGTGTGCTTCCTTCTCCTTGTTTGTGCTTTCAGGTGGATTGATTCTTGTGTGTTTCTTCATTTTCGCTTATTTCTTGTGTGCTTTCCCCAAGCCCCCAACACTCACATGTGGCTCGTCCAGA
Source organism: Pseudotsuga menziesii (assembly GCA_001517045.1). Taxonomy (NCBI): domain Eukaryota; kingdom Viridiplantae; phylum Streptophyta; class Pinopsida; order Pinales; family Pinaceae; genus Pseudotsuga; species Pseudotsuga menziesii. Next base: position 88,232 of record LPNX010462960.1, read on the forward strand.
GCCACGAAGCAATGGATGTAGTAGGTGGCACAACATGTGCGGCTTTTTCTTTGCAAATTTTTTTTTCTCGCACCTTTCTCCTGCTTCATCTCTTGCGCATTTTGTTACTTGTGTGTTTTTTTTTTCTTTTTTTTGGGTGGTGTTTCTTGCATCGTGGTCTCATCCCATACTTAGAAAAAAAAAATATTTTTAGATTACAAAATTTGAGTTATACAATTTCCTCTTTGGCATCATCTGAAGAGTCAACTTCCATGGGTTTTTCTTTTGCTTTCTCCTGCTCTTCTTCAGGTTGTTCTTCTTGGGCCTCTTCATCTTCCTTTCCCTCTTCATCTTCCTTTTCTTCTTCATCTTCCTTTTCCTCTTCCTCAATCTTTTCCTCTTCTTCTTCTTTTTCCTCTTCTTGCACATCCTCTAGTGCATCTTCCAGCGTAGATTGTTCTACGCTGCCAACCTTCTGTTGGAATTGGGAAAAAATGGGAGTAAGCCTTTCTATCTCTCGGCAGGCTTCTTTTTCCTACTACTCTAGTTCCTGCACTCATTCAAAGCTAGGGTGTTCCAACTACGTATTGGCCACTGCCTGTGTGAACTCGTGGATTCTCTGTTGAACAAGCTGAATTAGCCCTGTCACCCTTTAAGCTTTGGCTTGTTTCTCAGCCATCTCTTTGTTGTGCATGTTTTCCTTGCCTTATCCTTGAGCTGCTTGACCTCAGCGCCTTTGGCGATTTTCTCCTTTGTTGCCAGCTTCTTAATTTCTGCCTTTACCGCCACTACCTGTAGGTCTTCTTGTCATGCCTCCTCGGAAAGCTGCTTTGCCATCTCATCCTCAATGAGTTGCTCCCATACTGCAGCAATTGCTTCCACCACCTCTGTGCAAATCTACTTGTCTTCCCTTATCCGGCCAACAAATTGATATGCCGATTGTTTCCTTTGTTGCACAACTTCAGGAGGCGTGCTCGGCTGCTGGTTGGTCTTCAAGTCCTGAACCTATTTCTTTAGATCTCTGGCCAACTTGGATAACCACCTCAATTGGTGCACAAGTTCTGCCTTGCCTTCTTCTTCATCATCTGATAGTTGTGTGAATTCCTCCTTTATGGATTCTTCTAGTGAATCCTGCCTCTGTGCTTGTGCTTCCAGGTCTTCATGTTGTCGTTTGATGACCTGTTTCCACTTCTGTTCTTTCCTAGCTACCTAATATGCAACTGCATTTTCTTGTATTCTCACCTCTGTAGCTGTGGCATGCTGAATGGAATAAATTTGTGGCAATGTCAGCTTAGAGAAATCCAAATTTAATGCATCCAAGCTATGGACACTTGAATCTTTTTCTGCTACATCTGTAGAAAATACCTCCAACGGAATTTCTATTTTCAAGGGTGGGAGCAACACCGGCGTCTCCAAAGTGTTTGCTGGGTCTACACCGTAGGTTTGAGCCTACACGATGTCGTGCACTTCTGTGATGGCCTCTGCTAGCCAGTTAACTTGTGCAGTGAGCGAAGCCGTCTAATTGGTTTTCCTACGCGTGATATTACCCAAGGTAGACTCAGCTACTTTGGCAACTGCCTCTCTAAGAATATTCAGATCCTCTTCTGCTATGTTCATGACTTGGGGTCTATTAGCCCTCTATTTTTTCCTGTGTGGGATGCCCAAGGATTATGTATCTTCCTCCACGGGCTCTTTTCCCTTTCTCTTCTTGGTTCTTTCAATGCACACCTCCTCATCAGTAGGGGTGTCTTCTTCTCCATTGTTGGGTGGGTATCGCTCTTCTTCTTCTTCTTCTTCTTATTCTTCTTCTTCTTCTTGGGCATGATCCTGATGCTCTTGTGTGTTGGTATTGGCACGATCCTAGGGTGGGTTCTTCTGTGGATCCCCCTACAACGCTTTCTTCTCTGCAGGAACCTCCACTCACTGGCCAATCCATTCTTTGGGAAAGTCTTTGATTTCCCTCTCGATATTTGCATCCCTGATGATGAAGAAGGCCGAGAGTGCTTATTTCTTGGGGTCATTGTGCAAATACAAGATGATGTTCTACAACCCCACATGGAATTTAATGAAGGGATACTTCGCCACTGTCATTGGGAACATTCTATATTGCTTGCGCACGATCTGTCTAAGTATTTCTCCTTGGAGAAAGAATGCAAGCTTTGTATCGGCTTTGCGCTTGTTATCTTTATGGTCCCAGAGGTTCTGGAACTGCACGCAAAGGAACTCCACTAGGATTTCCATGGGTTGATAATCTAGTGGAGGAGTCCAGGTTGTAAATGAGATCAGAATCAAAAGCCACGAGTAGTGGAACTTTGCCGTTGGAAGATCCTGCACGTCAACCGCATCGTCCATCAATTCATTCATGAGGAACTAGGACCAGTTAATGTGCACTCCTTACGCGCACTGCTATGCTAGATCTACTATTGCGGCAGTGCATTTAGTGGGCCTCAACTCACACAGAACCTTACTGCACAAGATTTTTGTTGCAACCCTTACAGCAATGTCATCGATAGAGCTAATGAGGTAGTCCTTTCCACCACGGACAAGCTGGTACTTGCTCTTCATGTCATTCTTGTCCAATTTTTCCCTGTCCTTGTGTAGGTACAGGGCTGGGTCGACTCCTTGTCGCGAGAGACCCATGATGGCCGATACCAGTTCAATTGTTACCTTATATGGCTTGTCCAACCAGAGGTAGCCTCCATGGAAGCATATCAAAAGCTGCTTGACATAAATCGCCATCGGGGCAGTGCAGCTGAAATGTGACATAAGGAGCATGTGTAAGATGCCTAAATGCTCCAAACCACGCACCCATTCCATTGCAGAAACTACATTTGGATTCGACGGTTCACCAAGCATCGCAACCATGAATCGATTGCATGCTAACTCCTCTTGCCTCCTGGTATCATAGTCTTCAAACTTCAAGTCCTGAAGTTTGGGGGTGATTATATCCTGGGACCTTGGGACACCTTCTGGAATGGTGGGCTCTTCTAGAAGTCCATGTGCGTCCATTGGCACTCTTGCGGCACCTGGAACCATCGGTGACGCATATGGGGGCAGCAAGTTCTTTTCTTCATCAGTCAGCTATGTGTTCGCTGGTGGTGGTGGCAGAACCGGGTTGGCTCTGCAGACTTTGGGTGTCTTCACTGGGGGTCTAGAGGAAGAGGGGAGGTCTGCACTCGATGGAGCTTTGGCTGCAAAAGCTTGTTCTCCTGTCGGTTGTCATGGTGGTTAGGTTGCAGGTAGCTGCATCTAGTGGCCTCATTTCGGTGGCGAGCATGGAGGCCTCTACGGTGCCTTCGGCTTAGCCTATGTCTTCTTCATATTATTAGTTAATCGACTGGGTTCAGGGACATAAGGCACTTCTAATATTGGGAAGGGTGATGCTGGTGAAATAGTGGAGTCTTCACTGTCACTGGATAGCTCAACAATCATGGGCTTTGGTTCTAAGGGAGGGTTCTAGTTCTCTCAGTTGGTTCGTCTCTCTGGTTTCTTGGCTCTGTAAGGTAATGTAAAGGTTACTATGACAGAGGCAACTGATATTTATAGGTGATCGGACATCCAGGCGGTGACTGGATGCAATGATGGGCCATCTGATGGACCACATGGGCTCGTCCTTCGTTGCCTTTACTCGCACACTTAGGTTTAGTTCTGTACTTGTCAAGGAATTTAAGATTAATACCGCGGATGGGACCAAAAATCATGCTACCATTCTGCTCATACTTTCCAAATTAATTCTACTGAGTTGTCGCAAGCACCAAATCTTTGTTGAATCCTCGTGCATTTAACGGTCCCTCGATGTCTTCCAGCTGTCTTCAACTACCCTCCAGTTGTCTCATAGTCGATTTGTTGGTGGGTTTACAGGGCATCATTATTCAGCGCAACTTCCTTTTTTCGCGCCAGGTTGCGTTGGAGATGCTTCTTTCGTTGCCTCCCTTCCTTTTTCCATGCCAGGTTGCATTGGAGTTGCTTCTTTCGTTGGTTTTTTTTTTGTTGCACGCTTCGGCCTTAAGGGGTCACGCCGCAGTCATCGCGATATGGTTTTAATCGGCTGTTGTTGATCATACCCACAACTGGTGTTCCATCAAGCTTATGTAGTTTCACCGCTCCTGCTTAAGTAATCTGTGCAACCACATATGGGCCTTGCCAGTGTGTTTTGAGTTTACCTGGTTGCTTGAGGAACTTTCTATCATACATCAGAACAAGTCCACTGACCTCGAACTATTTTGTTCTAATGCGGCGGTCATGTCACGCTTTCTGACGCAGTTTATCCACATTTTGATGGAAGCCCGCAATGAAGCGTTCTTCTTCCATTTGAATCAGCTGCGCAAGTCTTTCTTCTACGGTGTCAGTATCTGTCATTTCTGTTAGCGCAATAATTCGTAGGCTCGGCACAATGTACTCCATGGGCACAACTGCTTCTTGTCCATCGACTAAACAAAAAGGAGTGTATCTCATTAGTCATTTGCATGTTCTTCTATAAGCCCATGATACTGCTGATACTTTCTGGTCCCAGTCATCTCTACGCACATTACAGACCTTGGTTAAGGCATTCTCTTGTATCTTGTTGAAGGCCTCAACAGTTCCATTTTCTTGAGGATGGTAGGGAGTTTTCTTCTTGTTTTGGATTTGGAATTTTGCAGTCAATTCAACAATTATTTTGTTTACAAAATGCGTACCTTGGTCGTTGATAAGGATCTTCAGGCAACCAAACCTTGTTACTACATTTTCAAAAAGAAACTTCGCCACAGTTGCTGCTGTGAAATCTTTTACAGGTGTCACTTCTACCCATCTTGTCAAGTAATTTGTAGCAGTTATAATATAGCACACACCAGTGTGTTTCCCTGGTGGACTAATAGGGACAACAAAATCCACTGCCCATTTATCAAAGGCCTGCAATGTAATTTGTGGCGCAAGCAGAATTTCATCACGTCGTGATGGTTTCCCTGTTCTTTGACATTTATCACAATTACGACAGTACTTTCTTGTATCCATATGTACAGTTGGCCACCAGAGTCCATCTTGCAAAATCTTGCGCACCATTTCCTTCCCGGCATAGTGTCCTCTTGAGACACGCACATGCACTTCAGCCATTACCCATTGCCTTTCATGATCAGAGATGCATCTGTGTAGTATTTCATCTGGTCCCAACTTATACATTTGTCCTGCGATTAGCATTTAGTCTACGGCCTTGACAACTAGATGTTTCTTTTTCCATGTCGTATAATATTCAGGCGCATAGCCTGTATTCAATAAGTGTATAATAGCATCAATTTCTTTATCGACAATGTCGATAGCAAACAACTGCACATCAGGAAGATTATCCTCTAAGTTGTTAGGTTCCTCACCACTTTCAATGCGCGATAAGTGGTCTGGCCCAACATTCATTTGGCCTGGCTTTATAATGACTTCAAAGTCAAATTCTTGAAATAGGAGGAGCCACCGGCAAATATTCCCCCCCAACACTGGCTTATTGACTAGGTACTTCAGCGTAGAATGATCGGTAAACATTATGAAGTGTCCCCCTAATAGATAATGTCTGAACTTTTGTAGCGCATAGACCATTGCAAGCCCTTCTCTTTCAGTTGTGGTATAGCTTTTTCTGTTGTTGACAGTTTCCTGCTTGCAAATGCAATTAGGTGGTCAATTGTGCCTTCTCCTGGTTGGGTTAATACTATACCAAGCGCAATTGATGATGCATCAACATGTACATGGAACTCCTTCTTCCAGTCTAGGAATATTAATATTGGCATAGTGGCCATTTTGTTCTTCAGCTTATCCAGACTTCCTTGACAGTATTTGTTCCAGTCAAATTTGGCATCCTTCTTCAGCAACTTCTCCATTGGGGCAGTTATCTCCACGTACCCTCTTATGAATTTTTGATAATATCCAGTATGTCCCAATGTCGGTGGTGGAAGGTCCAGAATAATTGCCACCTTCGCGGGATCGACCAGGATTCTGTCATGGCATACTACATGGCCCAGCAGTACGCCAAATGGTGCGCAAAATATACATTTTCTCAAATTCAGTGCAATTTGATACTGGCGACACATTTCCAGCATCATGCACAAATTCTCAATATGGTCTCTCACCAGACCAAAGACCATCCAGTCATCAAAATATTCTTCAAGAAACTTATGAATGAAATATTTAAAAGTAGAAACTACTATTCTAGAGAAAATAGCAGGGACGTTTTTAAGGCCAAAGGGCATTACCGTGTATTGGTAACATCCCCATTCTGTTACAAAGGTTGTCTTATGTAGGTCCTCTTACGCAATTCTGACTTGATGGTAGCCCAAGAATCCGTCTGTGAAGGAGTACATCTCTTGTCCGCTGACACTCTCTAAGACTTCATCTGTAAATGGTGTTGGGAATGGATCATGTAAGCAAGCATCGTTTAGTTTCCTAAGGTTGACACAGATCCTGACCTTGCCTGTTGCCTTCTTGTCCTAAACCATTATAGGGTTTATCCACTCTGACTCTTCAACAGGTTCAATGATTCATACTTCCATCATGCGAGCCAACTCTTCCTTCACTTTTTTATTTATAGCGCAAATTTAGTCTATACAGGCATTGTTTTACTGATATTGCGTTGGGTTTGAGTAGAATTTTCATTTCACCCAAATATCCTATTATCCCCTTCATTTCCTTGAAGTTCGTCAAGAATAGGTCCTGAAATTCATGTAATATATCAGTGATTTTGGCTACTGTCTCTTCGTCCCAATAGTCTCCAGTGTTAGTGAATATCAAATTGTCCTCTGACCCAATGTTAACTTTCTTAACATTTAGCGGCTTGATAAACTGCTCACTTGAAATGTCGCTTCCTTCTACTTTGCGTGATCCTTCCGACTCTAGGATATTGATGTTAGTCGGATCATCCTCTGGGTCTCTGGAGAGGTTATAGCAGGTCATCCAGTGCTGAACGGTCTCACGGCGCGGGAGGGAATGCGCAGTACAGGGTTGATAATACGCAACCTTTAATGGGGTATCAGTGAATATCCTCTCCTTAATATTCTTCAGCACAATATCAATTGTTGGTTGCTCTTCTACAAAATGGAATGTGTATGTGAAATTATGCACAACCTCTTCCCATTCTCTTGTTTCTTGGCGCAGCTCCATAGATGTGTACCATCCTCTGGGTGCCATTTCGAGAGTATTGATGAAGTGGTGAACCCACTCTTGGTGTGGGTAGTTCGAGAATGCTGCAGAACACTGCTCCAAGTGTTCAACAAGGTTTGATAACTGTGTATACATTTGTGTCACCATTGTGACCTTGTCTCCGGACCTTACTTCTAGTAGCCATCTACACTGCAGCCATTCAGTTATCGAGCTTTTGTAGCTTTTAGCGCAGATTCCAGTGCAGATAGTTGCTGCGACTCTATTACTAATTCTTCAAACTAATTCAAGAACATTGCCAAGTTAGGCAGTCCTTCATATGTAGGCAATGGCCGCAACTGAGTTCCCACTCATTAGATAGACTTAGTTATCCTGGCACATCTCCTCATAGAGACTTCATCTAATCGGTTATGCCAGTTCTCAAGTGCCTCTCCTGAGTATTATGTACATGAACTTGCAAATCTCCAGCTCAGGTTACCATCCGCAGTAGGATTAATATAATCCTCCCCAAGGGCAATGACATTGTAGATGTTATCAAGGTGATCACCTTGCCCTTCATTGAACACTAGTTCAATGTATCTCTATCCTTCCAGTGGATCAAGGGGAGCAACTACCCTCATCTCATCATCTTCAAACAATAGGATCCTTCTTTTGAAGTTTATAATGGTTTGATTTTCCATCGCCCAATTGATCCCCAGTAGTGCAGGATATGGGTTAGTATCATCTTCTATATTGATGACCTCGAAGTCCGCAAAAGTGTGCAATCCTTCAATATCCACTTGGACTTGACTCAATCTACTAATGGGCAAGAACTTTTCCTAATTAGCAAGCCTTAATTGAATTGGGGATCATTATAGGGGTGTCTTTCCCATTATTTCCCACGTCTAGCACATTAAAATGCTAACATCAGATCCCAAGTCGAAGATAATATAGTCCATGTCATAATCACCAATTTGCGCAGGCATCCTGAGTTTGCATCCTGTTTTGAACTTTGTCTTAACACTGTTAACCTTCTTTGCCAGCAGGTCTTCCTCCGAAAGTGTTTCTATAAGCGCTTCCAACTCTACAAGTACATACTTGTATTGGATTAGCGCCAAACAACTTGACAGGAATGGTTTGAGCTTACTAACCTTATCTACACTCTTGCTTGCAGTCTGTTTCTCGAATATTTTTTGGAATATCTCAGGCATATCTTTCACTTATCCTCAGGTGGATGGCTATTCCGTTCCTATGAAATTTGGGCGTACATCCATGAATATGAGCTTCTGCTTTTGAACATCAAGTGGTGATTTCTTTTGCGCGACAGGTCATACCTGCGGTTATGCTTATGCCGCAGACTCTGTCTGCGTGGCTTGATCTACATTCATTGTATCACCTTCCCTTGTTACCATAGCTACACTTGGTTCTCATGGTTCTGCGACTATCATCTGTATGTTGGAATTAGCATTCAAGTTTGGAGCATTCAGCGCAGGATTTGGGGCTGGGTTAGCGGCTCCAACCGTTCGGGATTTCCATCTAGCAATAAGTTGCGGACAATGCTCCACATTGTGCTCTTGTTTGCAATATGAGAAAGTATTCACAGGTTCAGGGCAGTCTATAGAAAAGTGACCCTTCACTCCACAATTGTAGCATACCACTGGCCCTCTTCCTCATCCAAATCCTCCTCCTCCCCGGCCCCTGGAACTGCCCCTGCCCCTCAACTAAGGTTGTGGCTGGTATTGTGGTTGCTAATACTGCTATTGATATGGGATATACGGGGTCACATTATGAAACTATAGTGCTATCTAAAACTGTTGTGCAGGCTGGAACTGAGGTGCAGCCTGAAACTGCTGTGCAGGCTGCAACTGAGGCACGGCCTGGAACTGAGGTGTAGCTTGGAACTTCCCTTGAGCCTATTCAATCTTTATTTTCTCATCAGTCTTCATTCGATATGCATCTACCGTTTTCTCCCTCATAAGTTGGCAGGCCCTACAATCTTTTTCATCATGACCTACATATCTACAAAATTTACAATCCAGACTAGCTCGGGTACATACTGTCTTCTGTAGGAACATGCAGTCTACGTCGCGGTGTCCTCTTGTCTGGCATATCTTGCATCAGGAAAGCCCCTAGGTACTCAATGGGTTTGGTGCATCGGACGAGATGTAGTTCAAGTAAGTCGGATAGTCATCTTTGGTATTTCCATTGGTACGGCATCGTGTACACCAGAGGTCTTCCTGCACCTCTTTTCCTCTTTTAATGTCCTGGAGTTGAATTGTGAGATTAGCCATTTGTGACTGAATCTGTATCATTCCTGTGGCGCCTTCTCCAATAGGTGAAGCCTCTAGCTTCATTTCCAATTCGAGTGCCTCTGTTTGTGTCGCAATCTTTTGCTGCATGAGTGGTCCCCTAATGTGTGGCAGTAGCGCAACAATAAACCACTCTATGTTGCACGACCGACATCTAGAAGCTTACTTTGGCCATCAATGTTTTGAACCATTGATCAAAGTCCCATATTGTTTCTATCGAATCCTGCTTAATATCCTTGATCTCGGTTATACATTGGGACTCAGATTGTGGCTTTCTAAATTCTGATATCATTGCGCGTTGAATCTCCTCAAGAGTCCTCTGCGGCTGCCCTAGTGGTACTACGCATTACTTCATGTACCAATCCAGCACATAGCCCCACAGAGTCATAATCATTTGTGCTTTTTGGATGTCATCATTGTTAACAAGGCGGACCGTTCATACTGCCACGCAGAGGAACCAGTGTTGTTCTGGATCCTCTATTCCATTCCCATTGAATGTGGGTAGTCTAACATCTATCCCTTCCATTAGGATGGCATTGGGTTTGTTCATTGGATTCTTCAGATTTACTGGATTTACTAGGGTCTTCTTGGAATGTTGTAGTCACATCCTGTCCTCAGTGTCTCTACAGACTCTTCTGATTCTTCTCTCTCAGAAATCAGGCTATACTCCTCTTCATCGCAGGACCCTTCGTCTAGGTGTGACTCACATCCATATTCACCTTCCATTGGCAGGCTATAATCCCTCTTGCCTCTTGCTACCTTCCTCCTCTTTCTTGACTGGAACCTCCTTCCACTTCTTAAGAATCCAACGTCCAACTCATCTTCTGAGCTTTCTGGGAACATTTCTTCTTACTACCTTCTATATTACTCCTAAATTTTACACATCATATCCCCTTCACAGACTGTGCGATTCAATCGTTGAGTTGTAAAATACCCTTTTCATAAAGGAGTATTTTAATCCATAGGTTTATAGACATAAGGTAGCTTCCCTGAGGTCCTTGTAAAAAATGTCTCTCTGCCTCGCTATACGAGGTTGTCGCTTCAACAATGAACTCAGTAACATATCCTTCTAATATGCTATCAATCCAAAAATCAATAGCTCTGGAAATGGGGTTACTTACTTGTGCTACTTCTTGTGTTAACCGGTCGGTCCACTCAGCTACTCCTCTTCTCTGGAAGTTAGTCTTTCAGGTTTCCAACTCTGACAACCATTGTTGCAATATAATGGGAAATTCTGCGAAGAAAATTTCATGGATACCCGAATATAGATATCGTTGTAACCAGTTCTTAGCGCTCAGCCGCGAACCCTCGCTTTCCTTATGCGTGAATATCAACGTATTTGACTCCAGCCACTCATCGACTTCACTCTTAGTCGGGTGCCACAACATTTCCCTCATTTTGATCAATAGGGTCCCCACAATGGAACCATTTGTTGGCCACTTTTCCTAACTCGCGCGACCCAGGTTCTTCGCAGCCCGTCAACCCAACAAACACCCGAGATACCGATCCTCCAGGGCAAGCCCCGTCGGTAACACCCACAAAGAAGGCACAGTCTCACCCGAGATATCTCTTTGATGGGTAACCGTCGGAACCATGTTTTCGCGATTCATCGAGGGATTATAGTCCCTTGGTGCACGGCCAAGGAGCTCGACCAAGTCGCGAGGATGGAGTCATTTACGTCGAACTGTAGTGCACACCGCGCATATATTTTATTAACTACTAACGGCGCGACACAGATTAGGCCTTAGTACCTTAAACATAACAGAATATAAATACGAGCTAACAGACAAGCGCAATATAATAGGCGTGCAACAGCGATTGCACCATAAACATAAACTAATACCCAGAAGCAGCGCATAATAACCTATTCATGCATTCAGACTTCTATTGACGGCGCGGCATTCATTCAACCATGACAGGACTTGCATCATAAACGTAAGCATAAAAATAAACACACCCAACCATACACATTCAAACATCAACACACAGGAGATTTCACGTGGAAACCCATCCGGGAAAAGCCACAAGGCGCTCTTCATCTGGCATAATAAATATATGGTGCCTTCATCCTACATTTGACTACAAACTATCTTGGATCTAGTTTTCTGCTCAAACTCGTTCTTGCTCTCATGCTCTTTGTCTTCTTTCTCCTAACTATTGCTACCCTCTACTAATCCGCACATGACCTGGATCGACTCCTCTAACATCTGCACCTCTCCGGCAAAGCCTCCCTTCTACTGCACTACCTCTAACTAATCTACCATTCAAATCTCACAGCTTCGCTTAGCTCCTTCATATATCTTCCCCCTACTAACCTATCAGAAGCAACTGAAATTAAAACAACAACAACCCACAATAACCAACATCAAAGCAACAGTCACCAAAAGCCAACCTTCTAACTATTGAATCCCTCTTGTTTATACTATTTTACATGACCACGCAGGGTCGACTGCATACAGGCAGTTTGTTAACTGTCACCATCGACCACCACCCAAGCTACAGCTGTGGTGATCATTACTTGACACGAGGCACTAACGGCTTTACCTACAGCGTGCATTCACTCGTGTGGCATCTGCCGACTTAAGCTGACTTCAGCACCCGTGATTGCCCTGTCACTTTCGGTTGTTATTCTACACTTGTGCTCCTATTTTACCCTGTGTCATCTTCCTTCCGCGCAGTTTCCCTTTTCCACACAGGTGACATCTTTTGCGCATGTTCCTTCTTCTGTACAGATTTCCTCTTCCACGCAATTTCCTTTGTCCACATAGATTTCCTTGTCTACGCAGATTTCTTCTATCTCTGACATGTGCTTCCTTTTCCTTGTTTGTGCTTGCACGGTGGATTGATTCTTGTGTGTTTCTTCGTTTGAGCTTATTTCTTGCGTGCTTTCCCAAGGGCCAACAAGGACGGATAAGATACATTGTTGATCCTATTATAGCAGGAAGATGGGGAGGCAGTATTCACTGTTGGAATTGATTTTTACAAGAAATATGCCCTATTGGGCATGTATTTTTTAAGACATTAAGCCTTGGTAAAATATGTTTTTGCATAGTGTAAGTCTTGTTGGGTTTGTCGACAAGTTATGGAAAAGGAGAAAGAAGAAAAATGGAGGACATATTCATAAAATTCTTTGAGCAATATGCTCAAAGTTTTCTTGCCAAGGGTGTCTCACGTGGGAGCATCGTTGCCCTCGAGCAATCTGCATAAAAAAAAACATATAAATTATGGGTAGGTAGAGTGTAGGCTGAATAAGGTGGTTGCAATTCTATGGTTGTTGATCAATGGCATTAAAACCTTGTTATTACTCTGAGCTTCAACTTTGCATTGTAACCCCATGCTCCAACTCTTCATTGTAACTTATGTGTTGGTTAGTCCACATGTCACGTGAATATTTCATGCAAAGTGGCAAATACCCATGAAGGGGAAACGAGTTTGAAAAAACCCAAGCAGTTGGACCACAATGACCAATCAACTCTAGAAAAATAGGGAAATTGAACAAACAGAGACACATTGTTAAAAGGAATAAAGGAATATATGCAAAGGGTTTCACACTCCAGAAAGGGTTTCCTGCTCCATATCGAGATTTAAACTCCGGATCAAGCCAAAACAATCATAAGGAAAAATGATTCAAATTCAATGTGGCTCAAATCATCTAGGAAAGAGAGGGAAAAAATAGGACATGCAGAGGTTGTTGGCTACAACCCAATCAAGAAGAACTGTGTGGAATTTCAACCACCATTGTAAAGACAATGGAGACGAATGCCCTTTAAGCTTGTATATTCCTATGAAATTTCTGATTTAATCAAATAAGAGAAAGGTTTTTAACTCTTTTCATGTCTTGTTTGTTGTTTTGTTAATCAAATAAGAGACAGATCTACATATTCTCGTAACTACGTCAAGAACTCCTAAGCACAAATGGAATTTGATGGTTGAATAGATATCAATGCAAATGACAATTAAAAAACACTGAAATAGTTAAAATTAAAAAAGAATAAACATATAATCTAAAATAATGTTAATTTGCAAAAAAATCATAGAAAATAGATGTTCTTGAATCAAATTTCCATGTGGGAAAAAGTGATGGTTTTGAAATCAAATTAATTTATTTGTTGAATACGAGGTAATTTTAATTGATTAAACTAACCATTTTAAATATATAAAATTTAAGGTGAAAAGAAACAAAGTTGTCCATGACATTTTATAACTTGTAATTCCCTTTACGTAACAACAAAATAAAAACCAATTGGAACAAACATCAATCTTACATTGTTTCTTGATTTACCAAAAAAAATACCCCATTTTAAAAAATTAAAGAACGTAATAAAATTCCAAAATAATTTTAATATGTTAAAAATTTCCACAACATATTCTCTATCCAACTTATTTAACAAGAAATTTGACATAGTTTTAAAAAAAATGTATCATTTCTCCATTACACACATGACTAAGTTCTTCTACTCTAAGAATGTCAATAGAGGATGTGTACCATAGTACAGAGATACCCTACATCTCCTTCTTATATCTATATTTCTAACAAAATACAAAAGAATTTTATCAATATCAAAATACTCCTAATCGAAATAATAAATAAATCAAATACCAAATTATTTTCCATTTACATTACAAGAAGTAATATGGATTTTCCTTTACATCACAAGAAGTAATATGAGTTTAAGGTCATAGTGTATTGAACGTCACTCGTTTTAATATCACATGTAAGAGCATCCTTAATGTTTTTCATATAGTGAATTATAATGTAACAAGAGCCACGTGGTGGCAATGTTCTTGACATTGCCACATGTCGTTGTAGGTTAACTTGACAGTGAACTAGCAATTTTGCAGTGGTGGGGATTTTCAACAGATCACTTCAATGGAAAGAATATTTCAAAAATATGAGAATAAATATACGTACAACAATTTTAATATGATGATGATGATGATTAACGTCCACTGAGACCAACTTTGGTCTATCGAACCTTAATAAGGATAATACTTGGTTTACTTTAAAATCCTGTTCCTGTGCTCAAAAATATTTCCAAGAAGCTTTCCAAGCTCACTATATTTTTGTCAAGTTAGGAGGTTATAAAGGTTTGTATTGTAACAAATACTATGAAACTCAGATCTAACGTGGGTGTAAGCAAGGCACTTTAAGAGAAAGTGATTTTCATCCTCAACACTCATAGACTCACATAGATGGAAAATGCTTTCCGCCCATGGAGTATTAGGAATAGACCAACGCCTTGTTTTGCTATGGATTTCATGAGAGTTCGTTATAATCTAGGCTCTATTAATTTTCTTCCATGAGCTAGTTACTACTGAGAGATACTTCTGATCTTCCAAGTTAGGATTAATGACCTCCTTAGAGTATCTTAATTTTCTCTTAACCGTTAATTTTTCGTCACACCAAAATTTCTCTTTAAATTTAGAAGTAATAATATTTTTGACATTGTCAGTGTTCTGCAAAATGTCGTTTTCTTTAATGCCCCAATGGTTTAACCAAGCCATGGTATCTTTACACCAATACCGCTTGAGGCGTAATTGATTTTGACTTGAGTTTAAACCAATTTTAGGAAGTCTGTCATTTCCCATGTTATTTATCTTATGCGTGTACATCAGGTACCTAGTCATATCAATGCTCTCAATGGGGGAAGACCCACTTCTATGAGGAGAATAGGATAAGGCATATTGCTTTTAATTTTGAGGTTATAAGTTTAAACCGCTTCTGGATTTTCTCAATCTTCCTCCAAGATTCTCTAGAAATGTTGCACCCCCATACTTTACAACCATACAAAATAACAAGGATGACAAGAGTTTCAAATAGGAACTTCTTTTTATCCCACATGACCATATTGGCTGATTTATAGTTATTTTCAAGACCAAAATAAGCTTTCCACCATCCAATAATCATTTTCTCAATGCTATAGTTCCAATTGAGCTTGTGATAAATATCAATTCTGGGATACTTATAAGAAGTCACTTCCTCTAGATTTCTATTATCATAAATAAAATTTGCATAAGTCTCTTTCTTAGATTTTATAATCATGATTTTTGTCTTGTCGGTGTTAACATCCATACCCATGTTAGAGAAAAAATCTTTAAGAATTCTTAATTTCTTATCAAGATCAGAAGGACACCTAGCCATAAGAACAATATCATCAACATAAAGGAGGAGGATGAGAATATTTCAAAAACATGAGAGTGAATCCCGCGTAGAGATTAATGGATTTCAACATTTTATACATCCTTTGTAGAAATGGATGGATTTGGATACCTTGGGGTAAATCTATGTTGCGGATTAAAATAAGTTGGTATCTTTATGTTTCTAACCGAATTTTAGGGATAGACAGCTGAGATTGACTTAATAATTTGCATTGTAATTGTGTAACAGTTGGAACAAATCCTACAGAATAAAACATTTCTGAGTGAAAACCTGGAGGAATTTTGGTCAAGTCATTTGAGCTCATCATAATCTTCCATGAAAGCATTTCAAAACATTAGTCTCAAACTGATAAGTCTAAAAAATAACTAAGATTTGAGTATTTCAAAGTGATCTCATTTGAATCATATTTAACCATATTAATTAATTTAAATTTGGTGGTATTAAATAATTTATCATTTGGTGATTAGGTTTTAGTTTGCATGTTGTGAACCCATGCCAGTATGTATTACATGCTCCAATTCCTATATTCAGGAGTTCTTTGTTATCTTATGAAATGGAGCGCCAACGTTAAAAAAACTGATCAAATATCTGCAAGATAATTTATTTTTGTATAAAGATCATTAAAGGGATTGTATAAATTGCATCCATGACTAAAATTAAGAATTCCAAGGATTAAATTTCCCATAAATCGTTTGAGTTTATAAGATTGCATTAAGGATTAAGGACAATTAATAATTGTTGTTATATGTATGGAACCTTCATATATTTTTGAATCAGAATCTCATGGAGCACGTTGTATAATGCATCAATCTCCTTCAAGTAAAAGATGGGACTATTCGTATATTTAAATATATTGTCGGATGCAAACCATGGAACTGGGGCTAGAGCCACTAGAGGTTTCCTGGAGTCGTTATAATTATAAATGAAACGGCGAGGATCTGCAAGGCGAGTATCTTGGCCAATTCAATGAATGGAATGTGATGTCCTTGCACCAATGATGGAACAAGCAATACATGGGGTTTGTTTTAACTCCCATTTGCAGAAGTGAAAAATAACTCTAGAGTTGTTGTTGTAATATTGATACAATTGAAGAACGATCACAATCTGAAAAATTAAATCCAAGCTTTAGTTGTCATTTGAAACAGATGTGGTTCCACATAGTATTGTTTCCATAAAAATGGTCAGTTCAAATTTTACTTTAGTGTGAAGGGGCACAAAAGTCACAATCGCCCAAATATTAATCGCCCAGATATTTTATGTCGTCGGGCTTTAACGTTTGGCAATCCTTCTACGCATGATGATTTTGTAACAAGTGAACTGTAATTATCTTTCGTGATTAGCTTGTAACAAGACTCATGTACCAGGTAGGCTCGCCTTTTTGTTTCTTGAGATCCAAATCATGAAAAGACAAATTATTACCCAATGAAACCATTGAAACTCGAAGTCCCGTAGTTCGCCACCAGCTGCAACGAAAACCAAAAATGCAAGCTCGAACATCATCCTTTAAGCGTTCGGGATATGTAACTTTGAAAGATAATGTACTTTTATGCTTGAACATATAGAGCAATCACTATAATTGAACCATTTTATAGTATATAAAATATGATATTAAGCCCATGAAATTCTTATTAATAGGACCCAGTCGATCAATGTGTGCCAACACATACGACATATATGTAAAGAATCTATTTATCTTTCAAGACATAGCAGATATATCCCTAGTCTAAGAAAAAATAGCAGTACAATAACAGAAAATATTTACTCACCCAAATAGAATGGAGAAGATTTGAACGAGTATCCAAGTTTTACAGATGGAAACAACACACAAATCATTAATCATGAGCTTCCATATTAGAATTGATTCGCTCTAAAAGCAACAAAAATATATACAATCTACATGAACGATACTTGGAATTTAAACACTCTTCCTTTACGGGTTTGGTTCTCTCTATTATGAAAAATAATGACGCGGCTATTATGAAAAGTAATAGCGATAGTCAGACTCTCCACGACGGTGGAATACTACGGATACAAAGGAATCAAGCCTAGATATAAAGATTGCAACGCACCTCACAAAAGTTATCCACATCTGATCTCATAAATTATTTGAGCATAAACCTTAGTAAAGTTGTAGAGATCGTAAAATCACTAAACATCTCCATTTCCTATTGTTAAGCTACATCCAATTAATAGTAACTAGGTATTACGAAACCTGGAATGGAGCAGCTCTGGAAGATATGCTGAAAACCCTAAACGTTGAACCTCAGACCAAACGACTGAAGAAAAAAAAAGGCACAGAAATGAACCATGCAGAAAAGGGCAACATGTTCTGTGTAGTCATGCCTTCGTCTTAGGGCTTGTGGAGGACAACTGCAAGACCTTCATGCAGGTGTTAGCGTCGCCTTCATGGAGGGTGGTCTTCATCATTGTGTCACCAAATTTCAGCCCAAGCCCCTAAGTCCAAGAGTCAAGAGCATTGAGGGAGAGTTAGAGTTGGATTTTGAGTGACACACAATATAACCAAGATGAAGGAATGATGACCTTTGCCTCCATTAATACCACCTGCAGACAATATACGATACAGACATCGATACCAATGCTGATGTCATGGTTCCCTAGGGTCTTGGGACGTAAAAACCTAGGCCAACTTCACTGGTATTGGACCAATAAAATGATAGTAAAATACAAATTAAAAAAATTCAAATAAATAAATAATATTTATACTATAATTTAACATTAAGAAAATGCGAATATCAAAAATCAGAATTGGAATTCATTCACCTTCGCCATTTATATATATATCCCCTTGTCCAAACATAACAAATTATTAAATAAATAAATAACCTTATATATATAAGGGTAGGGTCTTGGGTCTTGGGTATTTTATTTATTAAATAAATAAATAACCTTAAAATTTTATTAGTGTAGGGTTTTGAGATGTAAAAACCTAGGCCAACGTCACTAATATTAGACCAATAGAACGATAGTAAAATACAAATTAAAAAAGTTCAAATAAATAAATAATATTTATACTATAATTTAACATAAGAAAATGTGAATATCAAAAATTAGAATTGAAATTCATTCATCTTCGCCATTTATATATATATCCCCTTGTCCAAACATAACAAATTATTAAATAAATAAATAACTATTTATATATATATTTATTTAAAATTTTATTAGTGTATTCAACCTCCTTTAATATCACATGCAAAAGCTTCTTTAGTGTTTTTCATGTAATGAATTATAACATAGAAAAAATAACAAGTAATGAAAGAAATACAAAATTATATATGTTTATAGTATATATTGAACCTTATGCAAAAGCATCTTTAATGTTTTCCATGTAATGAATTGTAACTTAATAAGATACTAAGTAAATAAAAAATCTGTTAATATATGTTTATAGTATATATTGAACCTTATGCAAAAGCATCTTTAATGTTTTCCATGTAATGAATTGTAACTTAATAAGATACTAAGTAAATAAAAAATCTGTTATTAGATACTAAGTAAATAAAAAATATGTTATATATATATATGATTTTTAAAAGTTAATTATCATTTAATTTAAAAACCAAAAAAAAGTTGTATTCTTATTAATTTTATTGCTAATGCAAGAAGTAATCAAAGAAGTTAAGAATTCATATTTGAATGCATTAACATGAAATTGAAAGAAGGAAACTCCTTAATCATTGTAATCAAACTGTAATAAACTCAAATTTTATATAGTGATTAAATTAGGAAAAATGGGTAATTTTTTTTTTACCTCGTCTCAATATAACCAAAGATATTAGTCTCAATGAATATTTAGGATCATAAGTAAGATACAATCTTTTCAGATAAATATGTAAATCAATTTAATTGACAACCATCTCTTTGTTAAGTAAGGTGTGGTTAATAATATGAGATATTAAATAATGACTTTATGTTATACAATCCATCAATAGAGTAGAGTAAAGAAATACAAGCAACCAACCTTCACATGTCTATTATTACACATTAATTTCTTTTAATTTGAACCATTGCTTATATAGGCACCATACTCTTACTTCATTATTTTTAACTAGCAACTATTAACATCATCTATCCTATGAAGCACATGGGAACATTAGCATATTTTCTACATCTACTTTCACATTTCTATTATTATTACTCACAATTCTAACAAATACTTCTTGTGCATACCTTGTTAATGCCAAATTTTGGTACACAAAAGGCAACACCACCATCTCAAACATCATAGAAGAAAACTTATTATTTTTAACTAGCAACTATTAACATCATCTATCCTATGAAGCACATGGGAACATTAGCATATTTTCTAAATCTACTTTCACATGTCTATTATTATTACTCACAATTCTAACAAATAGTTCTTGCGCATACCTTGTTAATGCCAAATTTTGGTACACAAAAGGCAACACCACCATCTCAAACATCATAGAAGAAAACTTATATGAACATATGAATACCATTCTTTGTCTTAAACTTAATAAGAGAGTACAAGGTTACCTACTCTTAAAAAAAACTTTACACCTTTAAAATTACGGACTATTCTTACAATCATTAATAAAATATACCTTCACATTTATACAAACATGCTTCTTATTGAGTCAAATTACAGAAATAAAACATCTAGAAAATAAATGGAAGAAAAAGACATCAATATACGTGGTTCACCCTAATCAGTGGGCTATGCTTCTTATTGAGTCAAATTGCAGAAATAAAACATCTAAGAAATAAATGGAAGAAAAAGACATCAATATACGTGATTCACCCTAATCAGTGGGCTACGTCCACCAAAATTGTTAATCTTTTTATTATTTTATCTAATAAAGAAGGTTACAATCCTGCAACACATTTGTTGCAATTACTTTCTTTTTTTCACAAGGTCTCTTTCAAAAAGAACACTTCTGAAGTTATTATTATTATTTTGCTTATCACAATAATAAAAGCATAGCCTAAAACCAATCAATCAAATTTATTGCCTAAGAACAAATATAGCAAGACAATGCTCTGTCTTGACCACATCACCTTCCCTATAGGGCATTTAAGTTATAAAAAAAATACGCATAATGCATAACACTAAGAGTAGAAAAGTATAATGCATAACACTAAGAGTAGAAAAGTTGGGCTAAAGAGTACTATAAAGGTTCATTTCTGAAATCTTATACGTACTCTTTAGATCATGGATCAGTCATAGACTTTTTGAGAAACGTTTGGCAAGGTTCTTGACACAATACTTGCTACAAATTAAAAGCATACATGGGCTTAGTGGGGAGATGAGGGTTTGCAGGAGGAATAAGGGTTTACAGGGTGATGGAGCTCCCCGGCCATTACCTGCTTGCGATTTTTCTGCTGTGCCCTTTGAAGTCGTTCCTATGGCTTCAGTCTTCTCCCTTTGAACCTGTTTTCTGGAGTCTTCTCCCTCTGTCCTTCGGTGTCTGGTTCGTTATTTTTTGGGTTATCAATCTGAGTTTCCTGTGCTCTGTTTCCTGGTTTTATTGGCCATGCTTGTCTTTTGCATTCCCTTGATCCATCGCCGGCGACTGGAGTCCATCCTCAGTGTTGAGGACTAGTACCAACCAGTCTAAAATAAGTGGGAATTGTATATATTAGTCGGTTTTGGCTTGGCCATGTGTCTTAGTTAGTTTTCTTCGGGTGACTTAGTGGGTTTGATTTCTGCCACCTTGCCTCTCTCGACGTCGGTTTGGATTCCTTTTATCCT
This sequence comes from Pseudotsuga menziesii, assembly GCA_001517045.1. Lineage (NCBI taxonomy): Eukaryota > Viridiplantae > Streptophyta > Pinopsida > Pinales > Pinaceae > Pseudotsuga > Pseudotsuga menziesii. Next base: position 109,506 of record LPNX010462960.1, read on the forward strand.
GTTTATAGAAGCTTCTCCTGATTTTTCGAGGTTGTTATTGTCCTTGTTTGGACTGTCGTTTTCAGGGATTTTGGGTTTGATTTGGTCTTCATGGATTCTAACCCTAGTACCCTCTTCATTAACTAGGGTTTATCTTCCCAGGACTTATGTGGCAACTTGTGGCTCTTTAATGTTCTCCTTCCTTGTTTTTGAAGGGCTCTCGCTGACTGGTGAGTCCTTATTGCGGCTCCTCCTGGTTATACGGGGCTGGTCTATCCTTGTTGTGGCCTTCGTTTTCAGGGTAGTGTGGTATATGTTGGGTTTTCACTGCCTACTAACCCTTGTAGTTGTGTCTTACTTAACCCTAACTAGGGTTTCCTTCCTGGTTTTCACACGGTTGCTTGTGGCTCAATACTGTTTTACATCCTTGGTTTTACTGGATTCTGTTTGACTGGCGAACCTTCCTTGGTCTCCTCCTTCCGGTCCAGATGTCGAAAACCCATGATGGGCCTTCTGACTCCCCGGCAGCTCAATGTACTGCTCGCTTCCGTCATCGAAGGTTGACAAAGGCACACAAAATTCTTGAGGGAAAACTCCGTTATGTCATGGGCCGTGATATATACTTGGATAGGGTGGAAGCTTTATGTTCGCGCGCGCTCATAGGAAGGCTGGAATATGCTTCGATGGATAAGAAAGACTGGTTCGCATGGGCCACCGAACATTGGAAGCCCTTCCTATCTTACGTCCTTGCAATCAGTCTTTTGGTTCAGGGTTGGATAGTGTTCGTGTTTTTAGAAGATGCTCATGCTACATCTGTTCTTAATCGTCTGTGGAGAGTGGGAAAAGGATCTCTCATTTTAAATCGATGGCATATCCATTTCGATCCAGCATGCGAAAGGGTAAAAAAACGTCATCTGTGGACTTTGCTGCCTTGGCTCCCTTTCCCGCTGTGGAATCGCTCCCTATTGGAGGGCATAGGGAATACTATAGCCCATTTTGTGGTTGTTGAAGAAGATTTTATGAATGCGTATGATAAAAGGATGGCCAGAATTCTAGTGGAGTTGGACATTTCGAAAGGTTTGTCGGCTGAAAGAGAAATTCTCTGTCGGGAACACCTCTTTTCTCAAAGGCTTGACTACCAGGGCATCCCTTTCAAATGCAGTTGCTGCCGAGAAACAGGCCACTTGCATCAGACCTGTCCATCCTTTCGTCAAGTCGCTGCCTCACCCGAACTTCGACTTCATTCTGCTGATCAATCGTCTCCCATTCGTGATCAAAGGATTTCTCGGGTAAGAACGTCCTCTGTCCCTCTGGGTTCTTCTTTAGAAATTCTTAAAAATGCCTGCTCCCTATTCAATGATGCTTCAGATCTGGATTTAGCTTTGATGGACTCATTGAATGTTAGAAGTGGCACACCGAAGCCTTCATCTATCCCTCAGGCTCCGGAACTTCCTTCCCCTTGTAAGGCTTTGTTCTGTAATCCTTCTCGAAGCTCGGGTGAAAGAGTTTCTCCTAAGTCTTCAGCCCTTCCACAGACTATGGTTCTCCCCCCCCCCCCCTTGTAAGGCTCTGTCCTGTACTTCTCCTCGAAACTCGGGTGTCTCTACCTTGTCGCCTCCTTCGACTCTTAACCTCACTTCTCCCTTAAATCCACATCCTTCGTCTTCTTTGGTGATTCCTCCTTGCCCCCCTTCTCGGGATTCTGATGCCGTTAGTCCTGCATTTGGCCATCCTGATGACAATATAACTCATACACCTATTCCGGAAGGTGTCTCCACCTGTCCCCTTTTCTTTGACTTGGACTTCCACCCACTTATCAACACTGGTCCTTCGACTTTGGGTTCTCCTCCCCACAATCATGTTACCTCCCCGTCCTTTGCTGATCCAGCTTTACAAAATTCCCTGAAGATATTTTATGATAAGACTCCTTTGTCTCCCTCAGTTCTACCCCTTGATTCCATCCGTTTCGAGAATGTAACTATAAGGAGAAAAAAAAAGTCTCCTTCAGAAGATGCACTTCAAGCCCCCGCTCCTTACACACCTTTATCTACTAGACTTAAAAATGTGGCACATAAGCCTGCTCTTTCACCTCAAAGGGTCCTTAGAGCTCCGACCCCTCTTCAATTTGATACTTGATGCGTATTCTTTCCCTGAATGTTTGAGGGTTGGGAGGTTCATCCAAACAAAAAATCCTTCGACATCTTTTTGTGTCTCTCTCTCCTGATATCATTCTCCTTCAAGAGAATATGACCAGCTCTTACCCAGCCCTCTTTTCCTTTTCCAAGCTGTTTCCGGGATGGGAGTTTTGTGCCCTCAGTTCTAATGGTCTCTCAGGGGGGCTTCTTTCTGGTTGGAATCGGAAGCTCCTCAAATGTAAAGCTTATCATACGCTTGATGGTATCTTGCTTAAAGCTTCGATTCAGGGCTCGACTTTCTCTCTCTCCATCCTTAATTGTTATGTCCCTTATCTTAACCGTGATTCCTTCTGGAATTTCGTAGCTTCTGGCGGTCTTCTCTCGTTGCCAAACCTTATCCTCGCTGGTGACTTGAACTTAACTCTAAATGCCTCAGAAATTTGGGGCACTAAAGCTCAACTTGATCCCTTGGGTTCTTTTTTTCCAAGCTCTTCTCTGATCATCATTTAGTGGATGTGGCCCCCTCTATTGCAGGTCCTACTTGGAGGAATGGTAGGATGGGGGAAGAAGGCATCTCCAAAAAACTCAACTGCTATTTGTTATCAAATCAACTCCTAAGCTCCCTTCCCAAACATAGAGTTTGGGCTCACAGAAGTGGAATTTCTGACCACTTCCCTGTTCTGTTTGAATGGATGAATCAACAGAACCTTTGTGCTTATCCCTTCAAATTCAACCAATCTTGGCTAGGAAATGAGGATTTTATCCATATGATTCAAACTAAATGGCCGCTTATCTGTTCGACTGATCAGATGGATGCTATGAATGATCTATCATTCAAAATGAGATTACTAAAAGAAAAAGCGAAGTCTTGGACAAAATTGGAAACACAAAAGATGAAAGAAAAATCTATCTACTTGGAGGATGAAATAAGGTCTCTTCTTCATTCTACTCAATCAGCTATTTTAAATTATGATCAGCAAGGTAGACTGAATTCACTTAAAGCTGATCTACAAAAGATATTGGATCATGAGTTGTATTCTGCAAGACTTCAAAGCAGAGTTACATGGGCAGTGAATGGAGATGCCAATACCAAATACTTTCATGCTGTAGCATCAGCTACAAAAAACCATAATGCCATCTAGAGTTTACAAGATGAGGAGGGCTCTTGGATCTCAAATGATCAAAGCATCAAAGCTCTTGGGGTTCGCTACTTTAAAAATAATTTTGCTAATGATCATTTGACAAACCTTTCTGCTCAGCTCAAGGTTATTCATCTTTTTCCTTCCTATATCAGTAAGGAAGAAAAAAACGCCTTCACTTGTTCTGTAACCCTTTCGGAAGTAGAGAAGGCCCTTAAAACTTTCAAAAGAGATAAGGCCCCTGGCCCTGATGGCTGGCCAGTTGAATTCTATCTGACTTTTTTTGATATGCTGGGACCTCTCCTTGTCAATATGGTGGATTCCTCAAGAATATTGGGTAGCGTGGCCCATTCCCTTAACTCCACCTTTTTAACACTTATCCCAAAAGTAGAACATTCGAGCTCTTTCACTGACTTTCGTCCTATTTCCCTCTGTAATCTTGGTTATAAGCTAATCTCAAAAGTTGCGGCCCTGAGACTCAAACCCTTTTTAGACTCCTCTATTTCACCTCAGCAATTCAGCTTCTTGAAGAACCGTCAGATCCTTGATCCCATAGCCATCACTCAGGAAGCCCTTCATTCTGTCAAAACAAAAAAGAGATGTGCTCTCATCCTCAAGTTGGATTTGACAAAGGCCTTTGACAGGGTTAATTGGACTTTCATCTGTCTTTTACTTATACAAATTGGGATTCCTCTGGTAGGGGTGACTTGGATAATGGGCTGCATTTCATCTACAAATTTTGTTGTCCTAGTAAATGGATCTCCTTCTACATTCTTTCCGGCTTCACGTGGAATCAGGCAGGGCTGTCAATTGTCACCTCTGTTGTTCATCCTGGTTATTGAAGGTCTTAGCCTACTGATTGAAGATGCCAAGAGAAATGGTAAAATTAAATTGATTAAGAATTTTGTCTCAGCTCTTCCTCACCCATTTACTATTCATAGATGATGTGATCTTATTTGGATTGGGTTCCTTTGAGGAATGGATTGCTTTAAAAGTTTTACTAGACACATTTTGTGAGGCCTCTGGCATGTGCATCAATATGAATAAATCATGTTTTCTCCATAATGATTTTGATGTTTCCCTCCTTGGTAGAATCACAGGCCTCCTTCCATACATATTTGCTCATATAAATCAAGGTTTCAACTATCTTGGTTACTTCCTCAAGCCCTCGGGTTATCTGATCAAATACTGGCATTGGCTCATTTCCAATTTTGAGAAGCATATCTCTCATTGGACTAATAGGCTCTTGTCTATGGGAGGTAGACTTGTCCTCATTCAATCTGTTCTCTCGAGCATACCCGTCTTCTGGATGGCCCTTGTTTCGATTCCATCCTCAATCTTAGACATTCTAAGAAAATTGATTTTCTCTTTCCTTTGGGGCTCCTCAACACAGAAAAAAAAATTCACCTCGTAGAATGGCACCTACTTGCTCGACCTACCTCTTTAAGTGGTTGGGGTATCAAGCATCTCCCTAGCTTCAGTTTATATTTGAGAATGAAGAGCTTATGGATTGCTCTAAACAGTGATGGCATCTGGCATCATCTCCTCTCTGTAAAATATATGAAGAAAATTCCCATGCATGCTTGGCTTAGAGACAAACGTTTCTTATTTCGAAATGCCTCGATTATATGGAAAGGCTTCCTAAAAACTTTGCCTTGGATTGGTAAAGGGATCCTTTGGCAAGTTGGCAATGGCTCAGATATTCGCCTGGGAGTGGATCCTGTTGTTGGTTTAGGTAATTCTTTTATCCTCCCAAGAGACTTAAGATCGTATCTAGAAGATTATGGGATCTGTACCTTAGATCAATCGAGGAATAAAACTTCCTTTACTGCTGATTACTAGTTCACGGCAGAGGAACTTGGTCTATGTGGAGATTGGAAATATCTTTGGGAGAAATATATCAGAGGGCTTGAACACAATAGAATTCGCCTTAATGATCTCTGTGATACGCTGCTCTTGTCTCATAGCAACTATGTGGGACCTATAACTGTTGCTAAAGGTTATGACTGTATCTCTGCGAGCAGTAATTCTGAGGATCGAAACTCTGTAATTGATATTCTGTGGAATCTTAATATCCCTATGAAAATTGCTTGTTTCATTTGGCTGTTAGATAAAGGTAAAATTCTTACTTGGGAGCAGCTGCAATCCCGTGGGTTCCAAGGTTCGAGCCGTTGTGTTCTGTGTGAGAAAAATATAGAGGATATCCAGCATCTATTCCTGGTTTGTCCCTTTACTGTGAATATATTCTCTTATTATGCAGCTCTGTACGGGTTCTCTGCTACCATTTTCAACTCTGTTTCATCCTTTCTGGTGCATTGGTACAGCACCACTACATGTTCTGCTACTTTCAGACATCTACCTCTCTTTATATTCTAGTGCATTTGGAACATCCAGAATAAATGTATTTTTGAAAATTGGAAGCCTTAGTCTCATTCTCTCATATACAAGGTTGACAGTTTTTTAAATCTGTACCCTGTTCCTCAAAAAATTCATAAAAACCGGATTATTGGCCCTAAGCCACTGAAGGTATTTCCATGTGGATTTTTTGATGGGGCTGCTGCAAATCTTGTAGGAGGTGCAGGATTTGTGATCTATCTGAATGATAACCATTACTATAGTTTCTCATTGGGCTGTGGATGCAGCACGAATACAAGAGCGGAATTATTGGCTCTCTGGGTTGTTCTTAGAGTAAGTTTGATAATGGGTCTTCCCATTCACTTGCTATTTGGAGACTCTATGGTTATTATTTCATGGCTCAACAGACATTCTGCCCTTGATATTCCTTCTTTGAGGCATTGGTGCGACGATATAAGAAATATGCTCCATCTTGACCCTCCGGTGATCTTCAAGCATATATTCCGAGAGCATAATTCACTGGAAGACGGCCTCTCTAAACAGGCTCTGAATTTGGATATGGGTTATGGAACATTCTCTGAATCATTGGATGGATGGGTCATAGAACAGGGCCAATTTATGTTTTTTTAGCTGTTGATTCCCATTGTATTTCAGCATCTGATTTTTATCAGCATTTGATTAGTTCTTTCTTGTCTGTTATGTTTTGAGACTTTCAGCCAACAAGTTTTGCTCAAGAATGTCCGTTTGAGATGACCTTCGATATACTCTATATTTCTGACCTGATATTTCAGGGATGATGACAAAATCCTGCAATGATCAGACTTTTTTGTTCTTTTGTTTGGCAGGATTTAGCAGGCATGATCATTGTATGTCTATATGATGTGTGGTCTCTTCTTGTTTCTAGCTGACAAGATTGATTTATGTATATTATGTCTTTTGATTCTAATGAATATCAAAGACTGGTATTTTTTCCTCTGAAAAAAAAAGGTTACACCTTGCTCTTAAATTTAACCCTCCCTAATATTCTTATAACAATAATCAATTCGGCCTCTTCTAAATCATATGGAAGATATGTTACCCATTAAAATGACTTAATGATTAGGAGAGAGATAGAGTGGGCTTCCTTTTCCATGGCCCCTTGTCTCCATTCAATGTTAATGCTTAAAAAAAAATGAGGAGAAGAGTGGAGCGACGCAGCAAGTAAAATTCTAGACCATTTGCATTTAAAATTTGGGAAGTTTTTTGGTTAAAATTCAGTGGAAATTGTTTAAAAGGAAGTTTTCATTGATTGGAATTGCATAATCTAGGTGCCCCAAGGATAATCCAGGTCTTGAATCCATGTCTGCAATAAAAATTACAATTTTAAGACAGAAAATCTCATTTTCAACAACAAATTGTGTTTCTGGATTCCAACCAAACTTGCCTAAAAAATGCAAATAATATAGAAATTAGACAACTTACCCTCGTGGCCACTCAGCCACTCCTCTTTCCTAGAGAGTAGATATTAATACAAAAGAATGTTTAAAACAAGGTAAGACTTTTCTATGTGGATAGGCCAGCTCTCAAGGAGAGAGAGACCGAACCCTCTTTTGAACTGCAAACACACATCAATGACAGTTTTAACCGAATACTCTTTCTTACTACAAACGCAAGGAATCGTACACTGAAGGCTTAAATGAAAAATTCAAAGATCAACAAGGATAAAAGGGTAAAGGTACTAGAATCCTTATCAAGTCTCCACACAAGATTTCATGTGCAGGACAACCATAAATGCAAATGCTTATAACTTCAAGAGTGGAATCCGGTTCTCTCCATGAGATCTTTACACGGAGGCGGTCTTCCCTTTAAACAATTTTAATTCAATTGATAAGAGAGGATTGGTGTGGGTTCTTAGATGAGACCTCACCTTCACCATACATATATAACCACCCATTTTATATATGTGTGTGGTGATTTAAAATCATTAAGTAGAATCTTTTTTATCCAAGCAAAATCTTAAGATTTTTATTCAATAATTACTTATTTTTATCAATATTAAATTATACAAGCAAATAATAATAATAATAATGTGTTTATCAAATAATAATCAAAAAGCAATAATACTATAGATATACTTAGCCATTAAATATCGTTTAAGTTAGATTTAGAGATTCTTACTTACAGTGTTTTTACCAGGGATGTCACATACTCCCCCTTTAAAGGTACATCGACCTCGATGTTGGTACATGCATTTTTCATTGCAATTATCCATCTTGATCAATCTTTGCTTCTTTTGGTTTTTCTTCAGAATATCCTTAATGTTTCTTGTCTCTCACTACTTGTTCTTTTCACAAACACTACAAGAGATTTCCAATCTTTATCATAAACATAAATTTTTAAATCAAGAGAAACATATTTTCTTTTTGCAACATACAATTGTTTTTTTCATGACAATTCTTTAGAGATTAATCTTACTCTCAAGATGCACTTGCAGCATTGCTAATCCTTCATGACATACATAAAATTCAGAATTTAAAACAACATTTTTCATGGATTTATATCTCATGGCACATAATTTTGTCATATTCAACTTTACGCCCATACCTCTGGTATGGTGGTACTTTTTCCAAAGTACCTTTTAATCCCTTTCAGTTTGCTTGGCAACATAAGTAATCATTTCAACTATTATAACATGTGCATGCTCATAATTTTCTTATATATTCTAAAAAATTTACTAATCAAAAGCATTAGCAATTCACATAAAAACAATCATTTAATCACATTTGTCACATGAAGATTCACCTCATACATAACTTTGTAGTCAATATTTCCATCGTTCATCGTATCATGGTGCACAAAATACCAAAAATCACACACACATACCTTTTGTATGACATTGATGTTCCAAGCACTTTTTGGTTTAAATATTTTTGTAGAAGTTTTGGCATGCATATATACATGAGGGTCATCTCCTCATGGAACCACTAGTTCACATTTGGGCCTCCTCAACCTATATATATTATATTCATTCGATATTAGGACGATAGGGTGCATCCATGGAGGTGGGTTACAATTTTTGGCAACGCAATTTCGGAAAAAACAAAAAAATGTACCTCGATTGAGGTGTTTTAAAACCTCGATCGAGCTTTTGACAAACCCTCGATCAAGGTACAAGTGCTCGATCGAGAGTTAAAAAAACGCTCGATCGAGGGTTAAAAGAAGCTCGATCGAGCATCTTTAATCGTTTTTTCTATAAATAGGCAACAAACCTTTGATATAATTCACTACGTTTTTTGGATAGAAAATGGTCATTTATATTCATTTGTAGATATGGGTCGTGGATTAATTGGAGTTACAGATATGATTGATCATCTATTAATCCAACATTTGTAACTCCAATTACTCCACGACTAGTATCTACACATAAAACCTAGAGGAAGTGGCAGTGGTAATGCTTTTACTTGTTTCTTCTTCAAGGTATGTATTATTACCCACAAGTATTATTTTTCTAGTCAAAATTAAGTTTTATTAAATTTTATTATCATATAATTCTATGTTTGATTTTAATTGAATTCGAAGACCTTGTTCCCATGAACAATACGAGATTTAAAAAACTTTGATTAAATAAATTTTTGGGTTTCAATATTCGTGTGCACACACGAATATGGACACTCGAATATTTTTTTAGTTAAAGTTTTAAAAAGCTCGAACGAGCTTTTCATTTAATGAAGTCTTCCAAAAGATGCTTGGACACATTGTATTTTGAATCCCCATTTGAATTCATGTCATTGAACATTTTCAATTCTTGTCGAAATGAGAATTAGTATCATGTTTAGTCACGTGTTATTGATGTAANTTCATGCTCACATTTTCATCTCTCTAAAGTTACTAAGAGTACTTTGCTCCTTTGTATATAAATTTTAATTTTAAAAAACTACAATTATGTGATATGACTCTGAATTTAACACTACTTTTTATCTTAATCATTATGTTCTATTCCACCCTGGGCTCTGGGCTTTAAATATGTGTCCCGAAGATCTATATTGTAGGTATATCATAGTCATGAGAATCCAGGTCGAGTGGACACAACTCACCTAAGTTCATCTCATCAACTGAATTGCATGCAACATTGCTCTCCTTGGTTCAATCCAAAAAGAATACTATGAAAATGATGCATGCAATTCAATTGATGAGCTGAACTTAAGCAAGTTGTGTCCACTTGACCTAGATTCCCAGGACTACAATCTACCTACGATATAGATCCCCAGGCCAGATATTTAAAGCCTGGAGCCCAGGGCAGAATAGACATGACGATTAAGATAAAAATTAGAGTTTTCAAAGTCATATCACATAATTGTAGCTTTTTAAAATTAAAAATTGTATACGAAGGAGCAAAGTATTTTTAGTATTTAAAACCTTTCACTACATTTTTGTACTACATTGTATACACATTAGATATATTTCTGATAGGAATCAAATTATGTTAAAATTCCTTGCCAACCATTAATGACATAAACAAGCTAGATGTTGAATTCTAATGAAAACACACCATGATACTACTTGAATATAAGCATAAAAAAATGGACGTAGTTCACGGACTCAAATTATTGTTAAAGCCCCAAAATGAATCCCTGGCTTCACCGATTTCACAAGTTAAAGTTTTGAGTTATCATGCTAGGATCCATTGAAGGTTTTATTGTGTCTACGTCATGGTCGTCTTCCTCATTATCATGCCTTTTGGTAAGACAATAAAGAGGGTGATGGCCTACATCGGCATGGAAAACAGTTTCGACATAGAGGTATACGCATTTAGATGTTTTCATTAAATAACTTAAATTACTACATGTGACTGTCGATTCATTGAATCGTGGACTAGAACAAAACACAACAACTTTTAGAGCCACAAGCCCTTAATTACTCACACTTGGAACTTTCTCAAATCTAGCCATTAATAAACTTCTTTTGGTATTTTGGTTCAATTTAAAAGTCAGATTGTTGAGAATTAGACATGCAGTGAGTTGCAAGGATTCAATTGACTTAGGCTTCATTCCATTTCCCCTCCATCTCATAGATGTATGCTTTCACGACAAGTGTTGAACAAAAAATTTTAATGCCCTAACCCTAGTTATGCTAGCTTTGCTAACTTGCTTGGTATGTAAGAATTTTTTTTAATGTTTTCTGAGTTGTGTATTATTTTCTGTTAGGTGCCCATTCCTTATCATTCTTAGATCTCTCAAGCTTGGATTCCACTTGGATGCCTCAATATGGTTAGGGCATAGTCTAAGTAGTTTTTTTTATAATGAAGTGTGCTCCAACTCAAAAAAATACAATAGAATAGTTGTTATGTTACTGAACTGTAAAATTAATGATACACATATGACAACTTAATTCGTTCAAAGTAAGTTTTGTTGAAAATATATCATTTTTTCATGTAAATATTAAAGGGTGCTCAATTATAAAAAATTGTAAAAAATTGAAAGGACAATATTTATTTTTTGTATTTTTTTGGTGAAGGGTTTACGTAATTTATACTCGTCAATGTAAGTACAATTAATTATATTACCCTTCATCTTAGAAGGGCTCCAAGAATAAATTCCCTTCCATTTGAAATTCAGACACACCCTTCAAATTTGATCATTGTTCCTCAATTTTTTTTACTAAATATAAACATGGTGAGCATGCATATAAAACCAACCTTGGTATCCATGTACAAAGTTTTCTTTCTCGAGTGTTTAATGGTAGCTCGATCGAGGTTTTAACGGCTCGATAAACCCTCGATCGAGCTTCCATTAAAACCTCAATCGAGGCATTTAAATACCTTGATCGAACTCCAGACCTCAATCGAGGGCCTAAAAAATAGAGAATTAGCCCTCTTATAGAAAAATCAATGTTTCTCTATGTCTTCTAGGGGTGTAAACCCTGGCATTTATGGCATACAACTGAGCGGAGTTTATACCGATAGATTCATCACTGAATCCTCTATCCATTGAGGTATCATGCATGCATTTTGGCATTCATATGGGGCTTTTTTTAATTAGTTCTATAACTTACACTTAGAAAACCTAACAACATTTTCGAAGCAGCTCAAAGAAAAATCCGCGGGGTAAAAAATACACATCCAAAAATTTCTAAAAAATGCACAACCCACACATCGATGCGTCATCTTCAAAAGGGTGTCTTTGGTTTTTCAATTTTTGAAAACAGTGAAAAAAAAAACCGGGATGGACACACGTGTATAAAATGATGTTGAAATCAGATGTGGTCACTTTCGAAAAATAGTAAATAATTTTATATTACAAAATAAATTAACAAAAAAATATGCAGGCCACAGTGCATTTTGTTTAAATCATGCTCATATATATATTTTTAAAATTATTAATGTAAGATTGAATTATTGGGGTTGGACACGAACCACTTATTAACTTCTTCAAATTTTTAAGGTCACACAGTTCATTAAATGCAAAATTTCACACATTAAATAACATCGGAATATTTTTAAAAAATATCATTGGGAATCCAACATAATATTCTACAATTTGTTTTTTTACTACAAGTCGAAATTCACATGGCATATATGCGTTTTGAGGGCTTCTATCTAGCACATGAGTTAAAAATCAGGTTTCCATTGCCAAATTTGGCTAAAACGTGTTACCCACCTTCATGGAATCACCTGATACCCTTCTTTGATTTTTTATAGCTCTCGGGCATATCTCCTACATAGAACCTGAAAACACACATATCTTAGATCCTTAAATATTAACATTACAAAAGATATTACTACAGAACCTAACACCTCACCTAGGTGCTCTCTGGCAATTATGCTTAAGAGCCTAACACCTCTTGTGGGTCCTCACTGGTAGCTCTTTACCTAGGAATTAATATCATAGAGCGCTCAATAGAGCCTAACACCTCACAAGGGTTCTCACTAGAAACTCTTTACCGACTTATCAAAAATTAATAAACCTAAACAACTTAAATGCTTCAAAGCAAATGCACTCAAGACCAAACTCAATTTCTCTTGTTTAATCACATAGTTTAAATATCCAATTTTCTTCTTCATATTCATTAATTGGTTACTCATGTATACTTGCCTTTAAAAGATTTGCTTAGTGTAGAAAAGTTTCTTGGAACAAGTGAATTAATTTCTATATAAATATAATTCTGAAATTGAGAGTTTAAACAACTATATGATTAATTGCCCGAAATCTTAGGTTTAAAACTGATTTCCTTCAACTTCAAGTTGCCACCAGTAACTAGAGAGAGTAAATTATTCTAGAACCTAGCATTCTCTTGTGCTCACTGACGGTTCTAGTACAAATCCTAACATCTCCACAATGTTTTATGGCAGGTCTGTGCTATTTCATGGATACATTCCATAGAGCCTTCACGTCTTGTGATCTATGGAATCTCTCTCTTTTATTTATGTATTTCTCCATATAACTTTTTGCATGCCTCTTCCCTTTGCCTTGGACTTTTATAGAAAAATAACTAACTCTCTTTAGTACTGACCACTTGTCTCCGTAAAGAATGTTGAAGATTTGGTAACTGTTTTAAACCCAAGTTTCTGTCAATTAAAACAACCTATGTCTGATATCATTTCAAAAGAAACATTGATGGCAAAAATATCATAATCATCACAGAGCATATTTTAATACTTCTAGCATCTATTCATATATAAACCAATTCAAAAATTCTATGAATCAATTTCCTTAACATAGACATGCCATGTACACCAATCTTCATCCTTAATAATGTTACAGCTACCATAATCAAGTATTTCAGTAAAATTTGTAAACCTCTAACAAGTATATTCTCATTATGTCAAGTTATCTAACTATTGTTTTGTCAAAATGTGTTTGTCTAATCTTTCATAATAATCTAGGAATCATAGTGTCTCTCAATGTTACCTTGTTTCCATCGAAAAGTTTATATTTTGTCCTTATGTATCTTATTGTTTCTCATGTAGCAGTGCTTCTTGCAACCATGCATACATATTCCTTTGCATAACATATTACTTTTTCGGTAACTTAGTCGTAACTACAGTTTACCAACTGGCGCCTCAAACAACCTTCATTTCTTATTTTCTATAAGCTTGAATTTACACTACCAATTCCATTAGTTTTGGTTCGGTTTGTTGAAGTTTTTGTTACCAAATAAACATGTACATTACACAAACAACCTTTGCAAGGGGTTATTTACCTCATTCTTTTATCAAAAAATATATATCAACAAGTTTCTTCTCAAATGCATTAAACACCAACGTTACACAGAATATACAGTCCAAATGTGATAATAGCTATCTTTATGCATAATTATGATACATTTATCATGCTTAATCTTACTGATATGAAATTATGTCAATATACTCTATCTTGTTGATTCCCCATACCTTATTGATCATAAACTTGAATACATACTAAACTGCTAAAACTTTTACTAACTCAACTAATTATTCGCAAAGTTCATACATACCTGTATATAAGCGAGTCCATTAGGTCTGAGTGTTGTAAACCTGCTCTGATACCATTTGTAACAAACCCAAATTCCACGTAGTGATTTTAGGAAAAATGGGTAATTTTTTTTTTATTTACCTCGTCTCAACATAACCAAGGATGTTAGTCTCAATGAATATTTAGGATCATAAGTAAGATACATCATTTTCACATAAATATGTAAATCAATTTAATCGACAACCATCTCTTTGTTACGTTGGGTGTGGTTAATAATATGAGGTATTAAATAATGACTTTATGTTATTCAACCCATCAATAGAGTAGAGTAAAGAAATACAAGCAACCAGCCTTCACATGTCTATTATTACACACCAATTTCTTTTAATTTGAACCATTGCTTATATAGACAACATGATCTTACTTCATTATTTTTAACTACCAACTACTAACATCATCTAGCCTATGAAGCACATAGGAACATTAGCATATTTTCCACATCTACTTTAACATTTCTATTATTATTACTCACAATTCCAACAAATACTTCCTGTAGTTTTACTCATACCTTGTTAATGCCAAATTTTGCTACACAAAAAGAAACACCGCCATCTCAAACATCATAGAATAAAATTTATATGAAAATATGAATACCATACTCTGTCTTAAACCTAATAAGAGAGTACAAGGTTACCTACTCTTACAAAAAAACTTAACACCTTTAAAATCACGGACTATTCTTACAATCATTAATAAAGTATACCTTCACGTTTATACAAACATATGCTTCTTATTGAGTCAAATTGCAGAAATAAAACATCTAAGAAATAAATGGAAGAAAAAGACATCAATATACATGGTTCACCCCAATCAGGGGCTACGTCCACCAAAATTGTTCATCTTTTTATTATTTTATCCAATAAAAAGGGTTGCAATCCTGCAACACATTTGTTGCAATTACTTTCATTTTTCCACAAGGTCTCTTTCAAAGAGAACACTTCCAAAATTCTAATTATTATTATTTTGCTTTATTATAAGGCATTCCTTCTAAATCCATTCCAAATCTCTTCACCTTAAACACTTTTATCAAAAGAAATGAAGATAATCAATAAGGTTTATAAAAGCTCCCATTAATTAAAATAATTTTAATTTTAATCACAATAATAAACTTAGCATATAACCAATCAACTTTGCTTAAAACAAATATACCATATACCAAATAGCAAGACAATGCTCCATCTTGACCACATCACTTGGCCTATAAGGCATTTAAGTTATATAAAAAGAATACACATGTCACATCCCCTCCCGTCCACCAGAGAGAGAGAATGCGACCATAGTGCTGCTAATCCAGGCAATCTAACCCTATGAATATAAAATAAAAATGCATTGAAATAAAACATACACATATGCATACAGTTGCAATTATACAACGGAATCAATTCATCCATTCAACGCATTAGACATGTTGATCATTTTTTCATTAAGCAACAAATACAATTATAGAGATCAAATAGACAAGAATACTTATCTTGAAAGAAGCTTGTCCCGCAACCAGCTATATCGCTGCAATGTTCCACCCAACCATAGGCCAGTGTGCTCATCAATCTCTCAACAACACTGCCATCCACGAACTGGGCATGATTCCCACAAGGAATAAGGGAACACTAGCAGGCTCACACACAAACAAAGGTATATCAAAATTCAGTCAATCCAAACAGAGTTATGTTTATCAAGCTACTAGGGAGGTGGAAGGCTAAATTGCTAAGCTAGTGAGCCCAATCACAGAGCTATGGACACCTGCACCATATCTGGCTTGACTTCTAAACATATACACAGCCAACACAAGGAAGATTCCCCTTCTCTACTACATAGTCCCTCAGGTTATGCCTTCCATCCCAGTGTTATTCAGGATGTGCAAAGAAGAAAACCAACCCCTATAGATCTATCTGTGAGGTTCCTTCATACACTAGGTTTATCAAGCTCCTTCAGACACAATTCCACCCCCAACCAGTTCAGATCAAAGAAAATATGACCACACAACAAAATACAAAATTTTGAGTTGAGGAAAAATGGTTTCGGCAACAAAACGAATTACCAAGATGGGTAAAAACAACCATTTAGTAGCAATTCAATTTCCAGAGACAATTATGGCCCTAACGTTGCCAAAATGGACTCAATAACACCCAAAACAATCGTGGGTCTCGTCTCCCACTCGCTAGCATTACCAAAAAACAATTTCCATCTTGGAAAACAATGGGAAAATGTAGCAAAATCATGGGGGAGGAAACCCAGCCACTGATATTTACAAAAATGATTTCCCAGCCTGAGGAAAATGAGGTAAACAACCAAAAATGTGAATGAATACACACACAGGAATTTCTAGCTACCTCCAAAAGCCCAACGTGAAGGAAAAATGGTGAGGAAAACATGAAAACGTGAATGCATGAAGGAATGGGCAGACATTTTTGGGTTTTTACTTACCCAAGGAGTCAAAATGTGTTTCCCAAAAACTGATAGCTCCTCCAATTCGAATTTGGGATGCCATACCTTGCCCATCCCATGCAATAACCAACTCAACCAATTTATGGCAGTAATAAATGATTGGGTGAATAAGACAAGAAAGGTAGTTTAAAGTTTTTATGGGTTCTCTCTTTGACACATGGATTTTCCCCAATGGCTCAAGGTTAAACATCCCCACCTCATCCTTAGGAAATCATGGCCCCATCTCTTTTAATGTTGCATTGACATAGCTAGTTGTGGGTTTTTTTAATTAAATTGCATATTTACATGATGTCCAAAATTATAATGTGTCAGCTAGCACAAAATACCATCGGCGTCGATTTTAATTACCAAAACATAAAATGATAAATCAATGGTGGGGCTTTTTCCTTTAGCTCCACACCATGATTAAGTACAATATTTACATCATATACATTCAATGCAAATGGGGTCAAAACTGGGGTGTTACAACACATAATGCATATAACACTAAGAGTAGAAAGGTTGGGCTAAAGAGTACTATAAAGGTTACACCTTGCTCTTAAATTTAACCCCCTAATATTCTTATAACAATAATCAATTCGGCCTCTTCTAAATCATATGGAAGACATGGTACCCATTAAAATGACTTAATTACGTCGATAGACATTCTTTCCCTGAAGTTCTTTTGAAAAACACTATTCACTCGTCGTCCCTCCCGTGAATTAAAAGATGCCACGTGTCTCACAAATAAAACACTGACACCTGACATGTTTGACGCTCGATGCTCGAAATAAGGCTTTTAACCTAGGTTCATTTGTCTCTGCTGGTCCAAAGAAAGTCCCACCCTGCGCTGAAGCCCGACCTTCAGAGTGGCAATGGTTTTTAGAGGAGTCAACACCAAGGTTGGGGTTTTCCTCAAAAGGATTTCGCAAATATCATCAATGTTTCTCTTGCAGACGAATTGATAAACAGTTGGTTAGTAGTTGTTTATTATTGGGTTTTTCCTTTCCAATTTTATTTCAAGATTCTAAAAACATGTTGACCTGTCAATTGCGCGTGATAGAAGCCTCGTCTTCATCAAACCTCTTAGCTATGGTTTCTAGTTAGAGACAATGGTTTTGTTAAGGAGTAGCTGCTGTTATAGCTGATTTTACCACTCCAGGTGAATCACTCTGGTATGGCCTTCCCCTGTCCCTCTGCAGACTCCTTAGACCCCTTGGACCATTTTTTGTCATTTGATGTTTCCTAGACCATCCCTATAAACATGTGAAAAATGATACACGCGACTTTTAAACCCCTAATTGCGTATATACGTGAATTTGACCCCTAAAACCGCGTACATCGGGATGTGTACAAAATCCATATCCTTTTGGAGTTTTCCTTGACATGGATCCAACTCACTTGACTCTTGGCCTTCCATATGCCTTGAGATCGCTCAGATTCGACCTTTAATTACCCCTTTGAAAAGCTATATAAGGAACTCTTTGGATACATTGAAGGCATAAGAGAATTGAGAGCAAAGAAACTATAGTCCATTGTTGTCGGAACTTGTGCTTGAGTCTGCATCCCTTTGTCCCTTGGAGCACTCTAGTGTTCTTCCCAAACTTGCCTTTTGCTTTTGAGCTTGCTATCGAGAGATGGAGGATTAAGGTTGTGGAGGCCCAAGTGGGGGATTCAGTTTCTCCGATTCGCAGACATGCAAACAGAGGTTGTGTCCATTATAATCTCTGATTTTATATTAATAGAAATATCTTTTCCTGTCCAATAATGTATGTTTGAATGAATATTTTATCCATGGATGATTTCAAATGCTTATACATTGTTGATTATATATACTAGAATAGATATAACACCAATATATATAGTATGCTTGTCTTGTTTACTTGTTGTTGAGGAAGTGATTTATCAATTCAAACAGAAGTTGGAAAGCTCAATGGGGATCTACTTCAACCATCCGGAATAAGGTACAAGGTCTGATCCTTTAGTGTTAGATATTTGATTTCTATTGCATATTGGAAAGGATTGATTTATGGAGTCAAGCTGTCTGTTGTGGTACCCCAAGCCATAGGAATTTCTCTCTGTAACAAAATTTACGACTCCGTTGGGGAGTTCCTAGTAGTTGTCCTTTGGGGGTTTTCTATCGGCATTCAATGACTTTGAATTGCTCTTTTTCTCTTGTTTCTGTGTCGGGTCTTGGGGCATGTTTTCCTAGTAGTGTCTGATTGGTGTGAAGTTTGTCTCAGCTTGTCTATTTTCCTTTATTTTTATGCACCTTTCTTCCTGTACGCGAATTTTTTAACTCAGATTCGCGTATATATGCGGGTTTCACTGCTATTTCTGCATACACACGTAGGTTTACTACAAACAGTCACATATTCCCTTAGTTTTGCCTTCTAGAGGAAGATGGATTGTTGCTGGGTGAATTTTGATGATTGCTGAGTCTCCTTTGATACTGCTAGAGTCTGTATACACCTCTATTTCTGACCAGAGACGTTTTTTAGGGTAAAATTTCTTTTTTTGAAGAATGTTCTTGTCATTGCATTTTCGATTTTTTGTTTTGGGATTAGTGCATTAGATTTATTTTACCTTAGTACTTTTCTTGAGTGCTGCTTGAGTGTGCTTGCAGAGTCTGGGGGTCGTAGAGCCATTCTTTTACTTTTATATCTCATTTTTATTTCAAAAAATCCAAAAATATTTGTTTATCATCATGCATTGCATCTTGCATTTTACATAGTACTTGCACTGGATTTGCTTTAGAGTATTAGTCAGGATTTCATATAGGAAAGATTGCACCTATCATTCGAAGAAAATTGTGCATTTCACGTAGTAGCATACCCTATTTTTCATGGACACAATGCATTTGCATTGATTGTTAGGTGTGCATTTTGCTTCATGTTGTGTCATAACGCCATTAGTTGCATGGCCATATACCTCTTTTGAGTGATAAAGCCAATTAAAATCAACGCTTAATTAAAATGAACTACACTATTTTATTTGATAGGGTTCACCAACAAGATTAGGTTTTAGGGTCTTGGAATAGTTCATTGTGAGTAAATTCTCCAAGACCACTAAACAACAACATGTATGTGTCTGTCCAAGTGAGTGTGTGAAATTCCTTGGTGTAACCAGTGTTTTTCAGGATCCTCCTCTCAAAAGGGAGTTAAGCACGAGGCAGTGTGAGCAGTTATTGATTGAGATGACCCCTAGTCATAACTGAGTAGCACCAGAGATATTTACAGGATTGTATTCGTATCTGGGGGCTCTTTCGAGAGTTTCGAGCTTTGCTACCCTACCCATACGATCAATCCCACCTGCGACTGTCCGTCTGAGCATTGATTATATTGAAGTGACCTTAGTGGCCTTACCTAGGATATCAAGGGGGTGCTCTACAGGGGTTATTCTGCGGGTGTCCCGGCCAGGTTGGGGTCGGACAGCACAGTCACTTTACGCGTTGAAGCTGAGGGCCACAATAATTGGTTACGTACCTCTACTTGTTGTGTATGGGAGTCTCAAGCCTCTCCTAGGTGAAACATACCTGCTTCATTCGGGAGCTCACTTATCCTACCCTTGATTGCTTGTGTTTGGCTTTATATTTTCTTGGTGATTGCTCTATGCACGTTAGATTGCCTAGGGTTTATGTAGATAAAGAGTTTTTTATATTTTTTGGGTCATTGTGGATTCGGGTGCGGTGCCTCGCCGTTCTCGTCGTTTAGTAGGTCTTTCGCCTTCTACATCTCCTCCTCCTTTGGGAGAGAGAAATAGACAGTCCAGGTGGACTACTTCGCACATTGATTCACACACGATGGGAGACCATGTAGAAGGTATTCCTAAACCACCTTCTCCCATTCAAGTGGAGTATGGGGAGTTTACTCCTAACTATGATCCTTCACCTGATTTGACTGAGTTAGGTCCTGTAATTTCTAAGATAGGTACTTTTCATGATAGACCTACTTACTCTAGTGTTGATCCCCCATTGACGCATCGCCGGTATGGAATGTCGGAAGATGATGAGGCTCATTTTGAACCCGTGAGCACCAGTTATGGTAGTTATGGTATGTCTAGTTTTCCCACACATGATTTGGCATCCCATGTCGAGTCTGAGTTTGAGCCTAACACTATTCCTGGGGGCACTCTCATTCCTTACCATGCGGAGAGGTTTGGGAGCACAAGTCACATTGCACTTTCCATCCCGGCAGTGGAAGCTACATCACATATTCCTCCTAGGTCTAGGGTTAGTGATCCTATTAGGATACCAGATCCGAGACGAGTGACTATAGGGAATAACATGTACATAATTACACAGGTCCCTTCATCCTCTGTCCCTAGTTCTTCGAATGTTCACCCTCCACCTCATTCACGTGGTCCTTCGGGCCGAAACATTGCTACGAGTCATGTCCGTACTGCGGTTACTCGACCAGTTGTGTCTCATGTTCAAGTACCGCCCATTGTTTCAAGAGGTCATGTTCATACTTATAGAGGTCATATTACTACTTCCGAAGCGTATATTCCCATTTCTGGAGCATATATTACTACTTACGGAGTGTCTCATGGGGCATCTCATGCGATGACTTATGGACCCTATTATGGGACGCAGTATGGATAGGGTTCTTCACCTTATGGGTGCGGGTATCAACAACCCGCTTACTCTCCAAATTACGGCTTTGTAACTCCGAATAGTCAAGGTACACCACACTATGGTGCTTCCATGCCACCCTATACGGGTCAAACGTGAGGAGGGCACTATGCCCAAGGCCATGGTGGTTATGGTAATCAGACCTATGCGAATCAGAACTATCAGGGAGCGATCCATCGACCTAATCATCCTAGGCTCCATTTCCTCGCAACGCTAAATCTTCTTGACTTGTCAAGATTGACGAATGATCCTGTAGCTCATGACCCAGCTTGGCCAGCTGTCCTTACTAAGGTTCCCTCGGACATACCCAAATTCGAGGGCAAACCGGGAGAGGATCTGAGCGAACATGTTACTACCTTTCGCCTATGGTGCTCCTCGAATTCCTTACACCAAGACTCAATCCGTTTAAGGCTGTTTCACCGCACCCTTACAGGGCCTGTCGCGAAATGGTATATAGAGCTACCTAGTGGGGCATTCACTTTGTTCGATGACCTAGCGATGACTTTTCTTAACCATTTCCAGCTACCAATGCGTTATGACGTTGGTACAGAACTCTTGTCGACATTTCGGCAGGATAAAGCCACACATATCTCAGATCATATCCAAGAGTGGTGTAGATGGAAGAGGTTGATTAAAGCCTTTATACCGTCAGAATTCCTCCTCGAATGGTTCCTTAAGTCGTTATTGCCTTATATAGCGAAGGATGTTTCTACATCCGGAGTGCAAAATGAGGAACAAGCCATTTTTAGGGCGCAGAAACTGGATTTGATTTATGCTCAATCCGGTTTGTTATATGAGATCATTCCCAATGCTCCGCGTTCTAGTTTCGACCCCAAAGTTAAACCTGGACCACATGCCGATGGAATTGTTGGTTGTGTGAGTGTTAAACCTGCGGATTCGGTTGCAAAACAAGTCAGTCAATTGTCAATCAACCAATCTACTTCGGGACAATCCATGGCTTCGTCTCAACCCACCCAAATGGCGAGTGTGCTTTCGGTACAATCGTCAGACCAGAAGGGTAACCAGCAGCCCGAACGGAATAAAAAAAAGGGTGGGAATAGGAATGAAAATGCTAATAATAATGACAAGAACGCCCATAGTGTTGGGGGGCACAAGCAAGCTAAACGTAAGGTTAAATTTCCTTGCAAGTTGTGTAAGGAAGATCACCTCACACTATTACATTTCGACCAAAAATCCGACGGCCGTCATGTCGGATTTTCGACACTTTCCTGTCGCATGTACGACACTTTGATTTTTTTTTAAGCGTCGGAAACTTGTCGTCGGTTATCCGAAACCTAAGTAACCGTCGGTTAAGCGACACTTCAGTAACCGTCGGTTAAATTTAAAGCGTCGGTTAAGCGACAGAATATCTTCGACGGTAGTGAAATTTTTTTGAGAAAATAACCTTCATGCCGTCGGTTAAGCGACAGAATATCTTCGACGGTAGTGAAATTTTTTTGAGAAAATAACCTTCATGCCGTCGGTTAAGCGACAGAAGGTCCATCGGATAAGCGACGATTAGTCAATTTTTTTTTTTAAATATTGCAAAAAAGATTGAGGAGTCGTCACTTAAGCGACGGTTATAGAGAGTAACCGTCAGATAAGCGACGTCAAGAACTGTCACTTAAGCGACGGCAGGGAATTTTTTTTTTTTTAAATATTTCAAAATTGGGTACTTTGCATGTTGAACTATTGATGTGTAAGTTGGCTTGGTCATTGCCTGCATTCGAGCCTCGAAGTTGGCTATATCAATCCCTTGAATGTGGATCTCAATTGGTACAGGATGCACACCAGGTGGAAAATTGAAAATCCCATGTGCAGTAGCACCAATCCACTCTCCAAGATCTTTAGCATTTGCAAGTGAAGTGGAAAGCGCAATAATACGGATACGATTTTCAATTTGGCTTGAAATATACCTCATTCTAGATACAATTACCTCCAGGATTGGACCACCCTCTCCTCCAATTAAATGAAGTTCATCCACAATGAAAAGGCTGACTTGCTGAACCAGTTTGCGCTGTTTCCATCTCCGAGACAAAGCATCCCATTTCTCTAGTGTGCTTATTATTATCTGGCCCTTTTCAAGGAGCTTCAAATCAGTTGCAGATTCACCTGTCAGCTCAACTACTTTCAGTTCCAATCCTTTGCCAAATTTCTGCTCCCGATACCGATATCGCTCTTTGGCAAGAGCTTCTATATGAGCAATATAGACACATCGAAATACACTATCTGTGCCTTTTTGATGCAATCGTAGTAAAGAAAACTCAGCACAGATAGTCTTACCGCTACCAGTAGGTGCTGCAACTAAAACATTATCATCTGAGTTATAAAGCACAGTAAATACCTGAGTTTGAATAGGATTGAAGTGTCTAAACTGTTGATAAAGTGCTTCATATGAGGGATTTCTTAACGCAGGCACAGGAAGTGGCTGCAAGTCTAGCAACTCAGTTGGAGGTGGGTATTTCTCTGGCAAAATAAGATGTCTAAATGAAACTGGCAATATTTTATGTGACCCTAACCACTTATCAGATACAACACGAATAAAGTACTGGGGAGGAAGAGGTTCATGGATGGGGACAATGAAGCTCAGATGATGGTCATCTTCAACAAACTGCATTTTTAACATAAAATATTCATGATGGAGTATATATTCACCATCATTGTCTTCTACTATTATCCAAAAAGGTTCCACATATCCATGAATCTTTTCATCCCACTGAAAATCTAGAGTGATAGTTAGTTCTACTTTCAATACAGTTCGTGTTATTGGTTGGAAATGAGCAGAAAGATCCAACTTTGGAAACTAATGGACAAATTTATGAATGCTTTTAGCCATCTTTGGAAAACGAATGAGCTCCCCAATCTCTTGAGCAGAGAGATCATAGTATCGATCCCAAGCTAAATCTTTCTTTTCAATTTTGGTCAAAATATCATTTGGGATGCCTTTGAATTGACGAAGAGGAGTTTGAACACTCCACATGCGCCTATTAACCATTCTTCACAGATTAAGAGCTCTTTTGGCTAACTGAGCCCATCCTCTTTTTAGGACAATCTCAAAAAGCGCCCTCATCAAGCGACCTGCACTCTGAAAGCATAACC
>LPNX010462968.1:0-36888 GCA_001517045.1 Pseudotsuga menziesii
GAGTGTAAACTTCCCACAAGCTATAAAATCAGACGTAGTGGACCATTCATTAGGTAAATCCTTGGTTCTACCACTGTATCTGGGAAGCTCCTCTCAAACAAGAGTTAAGCACGAGGCCGCGTGGAGGCTTGGACAGAGGGGATAACCCCCCGAATCCTTGTCAAAACATAACCCAGGAGTTTTGCGCATCTAGGGATTTTGTCTAGGCAGAATTTCGGGCTCAGCTACCCTGCCCATGTGTACGAGTTCGGCTTGTGACTGTCCCCCCAAGCAGTAGGTATTATCAAGGTAGCCTTTAGTCTCTTGTCTTTTAGGGCTCATTCACAGGTAAATTGGAAGGTTATTTCTGGTTCACCTCGGACAGACTTGGAAGGTAACCCTTGTGGAAAGTGCAGGAGGGTGGTGGGTGATTCCTCCACTTGTGCCTAAGAACCCCTCAAGGACACCAAGTAACTGTTCATCAGCCTTCTTCTGGAAGGTATATCTTTATAGCCCGTTTAGATTGCTAGAGACTCTAGGATCTTTTTAGTGAGTGCTGTGTGGTTTGTCTGTACTTAGTGGGCCTTTAGGTGTCTTCTTTGTAATTTTGGTTGATCATCAACCTCAGACTTTGTCTCTTGTTTTAAAACTATGGCTAGCACCCCTTCGAACACCAACCAAGAGATCCCCATGATGGGAACTCCTTGTCATATTCCTCTCACAGGGAATGTTGGTGTTCCCTTGATGGCCACCTTGAATCTTCCGGGATTCACCCTAGGGCTACTGGTGTGGTTGTTTTCCACTCCAACTGTCCTGAATGCTCCTGATGCTTCTCAAGTAAGCACCTTATATCAAGGGCATCAAAACACTATCTCCCCTACACCTGTAGTTAGTTCTCCTCCTCCTTCTACCTCATGCGGTGAAAGTACTGATACTAGTAATCGACAGTCTAAAAGGAGTAAAAGAAGGAGGAATAGGAAGAAAGCACATAAGCAAGGGGCCACCCATTCAACCTCTTCAAGTCAAGTTGAACCTCACCACCCAGCCTCGGTTGTTCAGGCCGGGGGCACCCATCCAACCTCTGCAGGTCATGTTGGATCTAGTCACTCAACCTATGGTGTTCATGTTGAGTGCACCCGTTCAACCTCTCGTTTTCAAGTTGAACCATCCTATCCAACCTCTGTTTTTCATGTTGGAGCTATCCATCCAGCCTCTAGTGATCAAGCTGGTGGGATCCTTCCAACCTTTTCAGGTCATGTCGGATCCTGTCACTCAACCTCTGGTGTTCAAGCTAAGTGCATCCATTCAACCGCTGGTTTTCAAGTTGAACCTCCCCATCCAACCTCTGTTGTTCAAGTTGGATCCATCCATCTAGCCTCTAGTGTTCACGCTGGTGGGATCCTTCCAACCTTTCCAGGTCATGTCGAATCTTGTCACTCAGCCTCTGGTGTTCATGTTGAGTGCACTCGTTCAACCTCTGGTGTTCAAGTTGAACCTCCCCATCCAACCTCTGGTGTTCACGTTGGATCCGTTCACCCAGCCTCTATTGCTCAAGCCGGGGGCACACACTCAACTGCTGCAAAGCATGTTGATCCTAACCATTCAACCTCTATTGTTCACGTTGATGGTGCCTGTCCTACCTGTGCAAGTCAAGTTGGACCTAGTCTCTCAGCCTCTGCCAAGCACACTAGGGGCAGTCTTTCAGCCTCTGTGTTTCAAGTTGAGGACAACCCGTCAACCACTGCGAGTCATGTTGACACTGTTGACAATTCTACCCATTCAAAACACAAGCTCAAGTTTCCTTGTAAGCTTTGTGAGGGAGACCATCTTACTTATAAATGCTCTTCTATTGAGGAGGTGTGAAAAGTTTGGATTCATGGTCATCCCGTTTTTGAACATTATGGAGTCTCTCAACAACCAGCCTCTCTTAGTGAGGTTGGACCCAGTCATCTAGCCTCTGTTGTTCACACTGGGGGCAAACTCTCATCCTCTGCAGGTCATGATGAGAGCAAACAGTTAGCCACTACTAGTCATGCTGATACCGTTGAGAAAACTGGTCATTCGAAGCATCATCTTAAGTTCCCTTGTGTGCTATTCAAGGGTGATCATCTTACTCATCTATGCCTTGCTATCCCAGAGGTGCGAAGAGTGTGGTCCAAGACTCATGGATTTCGTTCTTCTGAACACCCTATAGTTTCTCAACATCCTACTCAACCTTCGGTTGATCAAGTGGTCGAACAAATATCAGATTTGGTTGATCCCACTCTTCTTTCAAAGAGTGTTCCTCATGTGATTGAACCAACGTCATCTTTGGTCAATCCCACTCTCCCTTCGGAGAGTGACGTTCATGAAGCGGTTGAATCGATTCCAGTATCGATCAATTCCACTCTTCCTTTGGAGAATGAAGTGTCTACTAGTCACATTTTCTTCACTGTCAGTTTAGATCTTACTAAACAAGGGGGCACTGAACTTGTTTCGGATCAACCCCCACCAAGCTCTCGGATTGCTTCCTTTGATTGGGATAGATTAGTTGAGCCGCGCCTTCCTTCCGTTGCACCTTTCCAGATAAAGGTAAAAGTTAAACCCTATACAATTGCTCATTGCATTGTTGATGAAGGAGCCTCAGTTAGTATTTTGTCTGCTCGTGCTTGGCGAGGTATGGGATCTCCCAGCCTTGTGTCGACCGCTAGTCAGTTACTGGAATTTGATAGAAGAACTTGTATAGCCTTGGGAATTCTTTCTCAAACACCTGTTACTTCGGGTGGGAAGACCGTCTTAGTTGACTTCATGGTGATAGAAGACCCCTTGGACTTAAATATGCTCCTTGGACGTGATTATGTCTATGCCATGCAAGCTGTGGTGTCAACATTCTTTCGTGTGATGTACTTTAATCATGGCAAAGAAATTGTCACTATAGATCAGTTGGATTTTCTTGATCCATCTCTTGACCCAACTAGAGACCAAGTCTTTCCTTTATTGATTCCCAGTGTTTCTGTAGACACCACCCCACCACAGGTGAACTATGTGGCTTCTTGTCATTTGTGTTCAATTCCTACTGAGAGGCGGCCTCTGTTTTCATGCTTACCTTCTCGGGACTTGGTCCCAACAGTTGATCAGGTGAGTCATCCTATACAGATTGTAGAGCCTTCTCTCCACTCTGTCCATCTATTTGAAAGTTCAGATATGTGTCCTATCTCGGATGATTTCCTCCTTTCGGATGAAGTCTTCCTGGAGTCTTTGATACAGTCTGGCCTTCTTTTTCAGTTGTGATTAAGTCTAACCCTAATTTGCTTAGTAAGCCTTCACTTTTTCTTATGTTGGTTTTTGTTGAGTCTTTTGATTTTTCATTTCAAAAGCAAGTGAGTGATCCTGATGAGTTTGATTTTTTCTTATGAATTTCTCAGCTCCTATGATATTGAGTTTGTTCCCGCCGACTCTATCTCCCTTGTTGATTTTCACTTCTCTTCTGAGGTTGATCTTATTGATTATAAACCCTCGAGCCTTGGTCCTTTAGAATATTCTTCAGTTGATTCTACCTTGACTTTTCCTTTTGTAGAAGATAGCAAAGTCACAAGTGTTTCTGCCAAAGTGACCCGCATCAGATCATTTCTTCTGATGTTGTTGTTTCTTAGAGACAAGATTATTAGTTGGATTCACAACTGTTTATGGGCCTCACCTTGTTGTTCAAGCTATAATTGCATTTTCATATGCCCTGCTCGCGCTTATGAGCCTGATGCCGGCTTCCACACTTTTAGCTCGTTGTATAAGCCCTCATCTTTGTTCTCATCACCTCTTAGCCTTGTATCATTTTGCCTTTGCAACTTGACACCTTTTACCCTGAGGAGATGCTCCCCGAGTGTCCTTACCTTGCTCACTTTCCTTGCTTTATGCATAGGTCTGTTCCTTGCACTTGGAACTAGTTCCGCCTGTTTATGACACTCGTCACCTCGCATTTAGAGAATTCTTTCTGCTCTCCTTCGAGCTCATTAAAAACAGTAAGGAGGCCGCGAGTTGACTTTTCCGGACTCGTTAAAACTTCACGGGAAAGATTATGATTTTCTTTAGGCCCAAGTCTGACTCCTCAAAATATACTTGACTGCCGAGTAAACTCGTCCGTTCAGGCTCGTTAAGAATATGTGAATGGGCATCCACATTGGTGGTAGGTTATCTCTTTCTCGGACCATGTGGAATAATACGATAAAGGATCACTCTCTTTTCTACTGAATTGAGAAGAGTATTCTCAGGCATAGGTTTATCTCTTTTCCGGACCCGAGGGACTAAACTTACGAAAAAGGAACCCCCAGTATGAGCTTAGTTTTCTCTTTTTCATGCTCTGGACCAAAACATGAAAAAGATTCCGAGTGTACTTTATGTCTTTGTCATGCTCGTTAAACCCTAAAGAACAAAGCATCGAGTTTATTGTTGTAAGCTCCATTTCTCGTAATCAAATGGATCTTTCTGAGTGATCTTGCCTTCCTTCACACTCGTAAAACTCAGGCTGTATATGCTGCTTTTGAAGGAGCGTCGGGTAGGTGGATGATTTAACCTTTTTCAGACCTTCCTGACTAAGTACGAAAAAGGTGCGCCTTTTCTTCTTCGAAAGTTAAGAGAGTTCTTCTTTGGTTTGTTTTATACTTTTTCAGCCTCACGAGACTAAATTGTACGAAAAAGGACCCCCTTGGAGTCTTCTTTGGAGTTTTCAGACTCTCTAAACTATGAAAACACCATCGAGCATGTACTAGTTCGGGCTCGTAAAATCCACGAATCAGTGCCTTATCAAGCATTCTTCTTTCTTTTCTTTGAGCTTGTCAAAAAATGAAGATGGTCCTGAGTTTGCTTTCTTGGACACGTTAAACCTTTACAAGAAATAAGGGAAGGGGAAGGTTTCTTTCCATGTCTTTTTACATCATGGCAGCAAGTCTTGTTTCCTTGAACAAAGCACCAGTTTTGAGTCCATCAACAGTTGGGTCCTATTCCTTTGACCTTATCCTAATTCAGAGTTTTTCACTCCTCCAGTTGGTCTCTTTTCCAAGTATCTGGGGAATCTGTCAATGTCTCCTACATTGTAGATTTGTTTCGTTGGTCCTATTTTGTGTCAAAAGCTGCCTAAGTCACTTTTGTGTCGTGCTCACTATTCAAGGACTAAACCTTTGTCGACCATTCTGCAGTTTCCTTGACCTTTTGTGTCGGCCATTCCCTGGTATCTGTTCATTACATCATGTCTTCAGCGGTCCTTTTTGTGAAATTCAGTACCAATTCTAGATCCAATTAGTCTTTGACTTACCTCGTGTTGGATGATGAAGGATGCCTTAATGCCTTCCTTCCAACGGATCTCTTCCTATCGACTGCAACACATCTTTCTCTGGGGACGAGATTTAGAGTTTTATGACAGTACCTTGGGAATTGTTGTCCTCAATGGCAATTTCCCTCGCTATTGGGTAGTGGGGATACCTTAATGTCTCCTACTCGATAGATTCTTCAAGTGTTCGATTTCAAGTCCTTGTAATCACACTTGTTAGAATGTACTAGGTACCTTGGGGACCATTTTCATTAATGGTGGTTTCCCTCGCATTTGTTAACGATTTTCATTATTGACCAGTAATCAAACGGTTTCCTCCATGTTTGACTTCAGCTCCTTTATTCGTATGGTTAGGATTTGTACCTTTTTGGGGCAGTTTGGATTGAAGACCTTGGGCCCACAGTAGCATTGTCATTTTTTTCTATTGCCCGAGTTGCGCAAGACTTTGTTATACTTTATATGATATTTTGTTGAGACATAGATCCACCTTGTATTTTTGTGGCTATGATCGATTGTTGAGCATGGATCCACCTTGTTCATTTGTGGCCATGGCTCCTCTAGATTTGATATGACGCCTTTTTTCATATTGAGCGACCATTATAGTTTCATCAGTTATACATATGTTGGATCCTCCTGTATCTTTCGGGCGATGTTTTGTATATGGAGATCTACGTTCCAGAGATCAGTTTTTCTGACATTTATCTCTCTTACAGGTACCTTCACTCGAGCCTTTCGATCTTTGATTCTCTACTCTCTCCACAATCAACTGTTTCCTTTATAATGTATTTCGGCTATCGTCTTCCCCTCTAACCTCACACATTAGGGGGCATATGTTATAGCTCAAAATGACACATCTCTTCCTGTGACCACTTTCCCATGATTCCGTCGCATGTCGACACTTCCATGACGACACTTCATGAAAGTCACTGAAAAAACACCTATCTTGGAGGACCCATATATTGAGTTTTGTAACTCCGTTTGACCTCATTTCTATGCCATTGGAAAGGTATTTCAGTTAGATAAAACTTTCTAGAAGACACCAAAGTTTGAAAATGCCTAGAAGTACCCATAAAATGTGTTTTTTGTGTATATTCGACTCTCCTTAAGGCATAGTCGCGTATCATATGCAGGTTGCTATACTACAGACCCGCGTATGTGTTTCTCAACATTAAAACATAAAAACAAGAGTTAATTGGAGATTAGTTATTTCATTTAACTGAATTTCCTTAACTGCTGTAACTTCTCTAACCTTTGAACTACCTTATTTCATCCATATAAATAGAGGTAGGAAGGTCCATGAGAAGGGACTTGGAATTTATGCATTGTTGTGCTGGAGGAATTAGGACTCTCTTTGCCCACACCTTTGCCCTGGAGGTCTTCCCCTTGTGTTGTAGATCTTGGAGGATTAGTTCTTTCGAGAAGAGAAATAGCAGAACCAGATCAAGGTTTCGTGAGGTGCCAAACTTGAAGAGAAGGTATACTTGTACTTATTTTCAAGATTAATAAAGATGTGATGTCCTTCTTCTTCCCAAATCATTGTTCAATGTGTGATTGAATCTCTATTTATGATCATATGATGATGTTATTTAGATCATTTGTTTATGTTTATTTGATTATCATTCTCTTATATGTGGTCATAATGGTTTGAGGAAGGTATAACTTGTTTTGCAGGTCTCTTGGAACGAGAGGAGCAAGAAAAGGATTGAAGAGAAAGCTTGGACTAGCCTTCAGTTAATCAGGTGTGGACCTTTCTTATCTCTGAAACTTGCTGTTATATGCTTGCTGAACATTGTGCATCTCTCTTTCAACCCCAATATGTTGATGGCCTCTTAAACCCTAGCCATAGGACACTTTCCTTTACAACACACCTTGCAGACGGTTTCAGTTTTATATATTTTTTAATCATATAAAGAATGGATGGGAGTAACCGATTAAAGACTTAATGATACTCCTAACGTTTTTGAAGCACCTTAATGACTTTTTATGCTTACGATCGTTGAATCCAACTAAGGCACGAGCCTAGACAATAGACGCACCGTTATCTAAGAGCATCATCCTTGAAGCAATTGCCTAATAGATGGACCTATTCATGCTTTTCACCGGATACGTTTTTTTTTAACTGCCCTTAAAATTGAGACCTCGATATGGGTAATCAACCCTGTATGCGCTGACCCTCTTACGCTCTAAAGCTGTCTTGGCAGGAGTTTCTTAGGAAAGTAATGTTACACTTACATATATTCATAGAAAAGTAATGGTATCTATACCCTTGTTTAGAATCTAAAGCCATAAAATGAGATAGCGCCTACCCAACGCGGTTAGTATTTACGCTATAGAAATTCTATTTGATACATATGTATTTTTATTTGTAATGTTATATTTCACATATGTAAATTGATATGGTTTATATGGTAAATATGAAACAATAACCTTGGCCTTACATTATAAATCTGATATGGATTTAAAAATACAGAACATAGTGGCCTTAATTCGATTCCTGATTATACGCAGCAATTATACATCAGTGTTGGATAAAACTCTGCTTGTATTACATGGACATGAGTATATTAATTATACTGGGCATCAATATGACTTAGGTCGCATGCGGTTGGGATAGGATATCACTTAGTTATAGAATTGAGCAATAACCCTCGAATGCTTGCCTCGGTTGGAGGATTCAAAAGTATCTCTCTCTGTTTCCTTGTAGCATTTTACGCTTTTCCATCTGAAAACTAGAATTAACAAAATCATAAGCATAAGTGTGGCTGGTAGTAAAAAGTAAGACCTTGACCATAGTAGATTTGATGGATTAGGCCTTAACCCCCTGTGAATTGTTTTCAATCACTATATTCATGCAAGATTTACTGAAAATTGTTTAGAGTTAATTTAATATTACTATTCAAAGGAAAGGCCTTGCATCAAGGCTAGTGTACTATAGATTGTAAACCTTTTGAAAGGTAACTAATAAAAGAGTAGCAGTTTTGGTGGACGTAACTCCTGGAAGGGGTGAACCACATATATTGGAGTCTCTCTTTTCTGTGTTTAAATGTCTTGACATCTCTCTTGTTGGTGCCTAAATGTCTTCTCTTTCTTGTATTGCTTCTGTACTTCTCACATTGCACTATAACCTTATAAATTGCTTAATTTGGACATTGGTAATCAAGGAATGTATGCTTACATTAGTTACTTTTGTCTGCACACTAGGACATATGCAAAAGTACCCTAGAAGTAAAATACTCATGTACCACGCATCTTCAAGTATAAATGGTAATGTATTAAGATGACTAGTATATGGTTGATGGAAGGTTGATAGATATGTTATGATCAAGAATGGAAGTATGTCTCTCATGTTGCATTGGTTAGAAAAGAATATTCCATTTAACATATTTAAGATAGTAGATCTCCTACTAGGCATGAGGAGTACAAACAAATTTTAAGAATAAATACCCAATGTTTGAAATAACAGACTCTCAGTTAGTTGAAGAGCCCTCTTAACCTAAAAATGAGATTAGGGAGTGGTGATATGTAAACCCAAAAATGTTAGTTGGAAGCTTCCTATGAATAGTGCTTCTTTGAGGAAAGACTTAGTCAGATAAGGCATGAATGCAATGAGATCACAAGGTCTTATGTTGTTATTTTAAAAATTGCATAGTAAGCTTAAGTGAAGATGAATTTTCCATTGGAAAGTACAATATAAGGGAAAATAAAAAAGACACTGCCATTGATTTGGGTTCCTGGTATAAATATGTGTGTTATGATTAACTAGCAAGTTTGAAGGTACAACCGGATCATTAACACAGTTTATTAATTTTCTTAAAGAACATTTAAGCTTGTTATTTTTTGGGTGTGACATCCATATCGTTAGTCGAAGGTTAATGTAGATGCAAATGTGATTAAAAGAACATGGGAGTATGGTATCTAGAGATAGGTTAGATGCTACACCTAAGTATTCAACCACTTAAGGAAAATACATAATCTGGTTAATACTAGAAGGCACAATATGAAAGTTAGTTTATGTTGTCAACAGAAAATCTAGTAAATGGATATAAATTGTCAGATGATTGTTTTACCCTATGTGTACTCTGGTTTTTATCGATTTTTTATTGGATATGATTCATTTTAAATACCATGTAAGATATGTCACTAACATGTTTTGTAATAACAACGAAACAAAAAGAAAAAAATTACCCTCTCTTTTACAAATAATGCCATCGAGGTATCAGAGGTACATCACAATAATATCCTGAGGTCTATGTTATCAGCATTTGTAGTGAAAATGAAGGTATACCATGTTAGAGGTACAAGGTAAGGATTTCACTAAGAGCTATATTATGAAATACTCTTAGAGAGTTGAAAGGAATAAAAACTCTTCATCAAGCCCCGGTTTTATATGTTACTAATATGGGTGTGTGACGTTATCAATAGCAATTTTAGTAAATTGTATCCAAATTTGCATGTTTGGTTTTTGTAGAGGGGGATGATGTAAATTGTCAAATGATTGTTTTACAATGCGTGTAATTTGACTTTGATTGGACATGCTTCATTAAAGTGCCATGTAAATTGCTACTAACATGATTGACTCATTTTGTAGTGACCGCGAAACAAAAAAAAATCCCCCCTTACACACAAAATGACATTGAGGTATAAGGGGTATGTTACATATGGTATCAGATCGAGAGATGAAACGCTTGGGCCTATTTGGGCTCAAAATGCTTCTTCATATTTTATTTTAGGAACTAACGATTGAGTTTTGCTCTGTGATAATAGAAAATCATCAAGTTCACATTGTTCGGCACCTCAAGTTGTACCAAACACAAATGTTTATTAACCTTGTAGTTGTGTAGGAGAAGTAGGAACATCTTCTCAAGATCGCAATAAAGATTACCATTAATTTGTAGGTCGATGACATAAGTGCATAGGTACCTTGTTATTTCTTTTATTTTCTTTCGAAAAGGTTTATGAATGGTTGATATGATTGTTCGTCTTTATTTAAATTGCACAAGTAAATTCTTGGAAAAATATAAGAGTCTTCTTAGACAAACTTCTGGTCAGTGAAAGTACTATAGTAGTTTCTACTTTAATAGTAATGTGGGAGTTGAATTGCTGTTAATGACATGATGTATGATTCTTAGAATTGTGATGTGTTACATCGTAAAACACAGTCAATAGTGTCATTAAAAAGTAGCATTTGAAGGGTTACCTAATTACCAATTGGAATGCAAGACTACCAAAAAAAAAAAAAACCTAATGAGAATTGGGTATTGATTATAAGTACTCTCGACCTAAGTTAGGGTTCATTATCGATAATAAATAAACATAAGTGACTCAGGAGAGTATACTCCAAAGTCTTAGAAGTATCATTATGTGAGGGAATATGGTTATGTATATGTGTAGATACATAACTTACCTGAGGATAACAAAGTAGCTATTAAAAGGGAACGTGATAAGTTGATGATTAGGATTAATTATATTACCCTTGAAAAACTCTCAAAAGATTTGCCACAAACTATCATATATAGTAAGAATGATTTAAACACAAGGGTAAGTAATAGTGGTAGCTATGCTAAAGATATATATTGTGCTATCAAGATTATACAAAATACAACTTGTATTAAATAAATATTGGAGGTGTAAAAAGCTATCAATACTAACATTATGTAAAATAGAAAAACACCTCTTTAGATGTGCAATTTCATGTAAACCACGAAACAAATAATTGCACCCAAATCATATGAATACAATGGTATATGTTAAAATGAATGACTCCAATTGCATATAGATGTTGGTAATAGGGTAATTTGGTTGAGGCACATGAATTGATTATATCCAAAGTAAATTTATTATTTGAGCATTTAGATAAATGGTAGGAGAAAGTAATGGTTCTCAAGAGTGGGTCCACTAGTGTTGAACAAAACTATTTCACCTCTATGTACGCATATAACTAGCCTACAACCTTGGGTCCTAAATGCATATGTCATAAAGAAGAATTGTGTTATTTTAGCCTCGCTACATTGAACTAACAAAAATGGTTAGTCGTACACCTAATAATTAAATGATGAAAGAAACAAATGTTATTTGAACTTGTGTGTAAATTCCTCAGAAAACATTATCAAAGTTGTTAGAATGTGTTAGTGCTGGAGTCAACAAATGATTTCCTTCGTACGAGTGAAATAGATGTAATGACTACATTGGAATGCTAATGGCATTTTCAAAAAAGGGGTTCTAAGGAAAACCGTAAGATGCAACCAATCAAAGTGGTATTGCTCGATAGATCGGGAAAATGGAGTTTTAATTGAAATCCATTCAATAATGAATGGGGTATAATGTTATATGCTAACATTGCAAGTTATGCCAGGAACTCTGTTAGTTGAAGTGGACTATTAGAGTTTTATTTGAAATCCATTGAATAATGGATGGGGTATAATGTTATATGCTAACATTGCAGGTTATGCTAGGAACTCTGTTAGTTGAAGTGGACTATTACAGTTTTATTTGAAATCCATTGAATAATGGATGGGGTATAATGTTATATGCTAACATTGCAGGTTATGCTAGGAAATTTGTTAGTCAAAGTGGACTGTTAGAGTTTTATTTGAAATCCATTTAATAATGAATGGGGTATAATGTTATATGCTAACATTGCAGGTTATGCTAGGAACTCTGTTAGTTGAAGTTGACTGTTAGAGTTTTATTGGAAATCCATTGAATAATGAATGGGGTATGATGTTATATGGTAACATTGCAGGTTATGCTAGGAACTATGTTAGTCAAAGTTGAATGTTAGAGTTTTATTTGAAATCCATTGAATAATGAAGGTGGTATAATGTCATATGCTAACATTACAGGTTATGCTAGGAACCATGTTAGTTGAAGTTGACTCTTATAAAAACATATATATATATATATATATTGCTGCCATAAATCATGAGGTTAAGTATGGGTGATGTTTTACTTAATTGTAGAAACCTGAGGTTTATAACTAAGGACTAACTGTGGATGATGTTTTTTACATACTAACATTGCAGGCTTCATCAAGATTATGACCATTGCTATAATCGACGTAGATTATGGTAGATAAATCCCCCTACGTATGTAAGATCTGCTCAATTACTCAGAAAAGAGTAAGGAGTAATTTCTCTAGATGATTTACAAGGTTATATAACTCGTGAATGATGATTAAAATCGATGCAAATTATGAAATTCTGATAATTGATTATTGAAATTTTGGGTTAACAATGAATGCTTTGACTAACCATGCAGCTGATTCACGAAATCAAGACAATGGCAGTAAAGTCATGCAAGCACCAAGGAGTGTGCATTGCAATAATCAAGGTTAAAATTTATACTAAATACGAACAAGAAAAATTTGGATGCTGCGGGAGCACCATGGTGTTAGGCAAGTGATTTCCACGTGAGCACACTGGTGTTAGGCATCTATGCTATAGAAGCACAATGGTGTTAGGCAAGCGATTGCTGTGTGATCACATTGGTGTTAGGAATATGGTCTGGCAAAAAGACCTAGGCTAAAATTTGGACATCTGGAAAGACATGACATTGTTTGATGTCACTAAGGAGAAAACTTTTAACTAGTGGTTAAAAGGGAGAGTAACCTTAGAATTATTGTAAGTCCACACCAGAATGGAAAAGGAACTCGAAAAACATAACGAACGTAAAAATGTGTTAAATGAATTTCCAAGAGACTTTTACATGCTTAATGTGAAAAAAATAAAGAAAGGATCCTTCCTCCAGTCGAGGACGACATAACTATCCAAGGGTTGGGCCGACCCCCAAAAGGGTAGTAATTATGTTTTATTGATGAATGAATTACATTATAAAAATGATTGGGCATTATGACCCAAATGAAAAACTAGGAAATTGCATATTGTTACAATGATCTATGGATTTTGTTTAAATTTAATTACAATTTTGGCATGAATTATTGGATAAAAGTTCGGCTAGACCCGAACCTTATGCAGGAAGATGCAGGTCTCGATAATAGCAACTTAAGAAGGGATGTGAAATATCGATAGAGATCAAAACGATGCAGACGAAGCAAGAAATATGACTCATGAGAAGAAACAAATTGGCTAGAAATTGGAACACCGAGGACGGTGTTAATTTCAAGGGAGGGAGGATGTAACATCCAAGTTGCTGTACCCTGAATTCTTTGTAATTGGAAAAATGTTAAAGTGTAATTGTTATGGTTAGGAGCTCAAGGCCAAGGCCCCACCAAAAACAAGAACTGAAACTCTATATAAATTAGTTACCTAAAAAGATGAGCTCAGGAGACCTAGTGCATGAACACCACTTAACTTCAGTCAACTAAGCCCACAAGGGCTGAAGGTGAACAACTAAAAGAGCCATAAGTGATAACTTAGTCTTATTTTATTGTTTGAAGTATGTTGGTATTAGAAAAGGTATGCCCTAGAAGGGGTTCACACTTCCCTAGATTTTATCCCAGCAAGGATATCGTAGCCGAGACTACTAACCCCATTATGGCTAAGCCATGTTGGAGGCAAACGAAGTCATCTTCGCATTGAAATAAAAGAATCAAGGGTTAAAGGTTTAAAAGGGAAAACAAAACCAAGGAATTAAGGGTTAAAAAGACTATAAGTCAAAGCCCCCCAAAAATATATTTCAGGTAAAGGAAGATACAATCTCCAGCATGCCTCATTTAATAATTAAACAAAGACACACATCCACCGAGACTAGTTCTATTGAGACTCATATTATAACTTATATGAAGTCAAGATGTACATGTTCTTTTTAAGAG
The DNA here is from genome assembly GCA_001517045.1 of Pseudotsuga menziesii. NCBI lineage: Eukaryota > Viridiplantae > Streptophyta > Pinopsida > Pinales > Pinaceae > Pseudotsuga > Pseudotsuga menziesii. The sequence continues at coordinate 14,049 of LPNX010462968.1, forward strand.
AAAAAAAAAAGAATGCTGAAAGGATGATAGGGAAATGCCTACGATAGTGGGCATGATGAGTAATTAATTCAATTACTCCCCCAACAATAAGGAATATTAAATTGTGCAATAAAACCTATTATCCTTGACCATTACTTTTGACAAGTTAAAAGGTTGGACGCATGTAATTTTGCTCGTTAACTCACTACCAGAATTTTTGTCGATTTTAGGGAGATTTTCTTCAGCTAAGTTAATGGCAGATTCACTGCCTTGGATTGGGGGAAGTACGGTGCACCTTAGGGAGAGAACCATTCTCCTCCGGTTATTTATTAGGTTCTAATTACTCCATTAAGGCGGGATACACTATAAAACATTACGTTTGGGGAAGAAAGATATCTGAATGGTTGGGGAAGGAAAATATCTGATTCTTCTATTAATATACCGGATACCCTACACGTTGGAAGTAGGATCGATGCTCTTGGGAACTTTGGGAGGAATTTAGGATTTGCTAGCCTCTGTTTTGTGGCAGCCAGAAAACCCGAAATGCATGGGTAAGGGGTCGGAACTCAGAGTTGTAAACTACCTCAATTTTTTTTCTTTATTCCAGCTATACATCCAATTTATCTTTTCCTTAAAACTTCAAAGGTATAGTTCACATTTTCCATAAGTAAAATGTAAAATTAATCTTGTCATCTACCCCTTTTAGAAGCTACAACTTGTTTAAAATGGCATGCAACTATGTAGATCAGTACCTAAGTGTTGCAATTTGGATTCGGTAAAAATTTCCTTTGATATACTTTGCTTATGGGTTCCATTGCTGACAGATTGGACCACACGGTTGATAAAATTACTTACTAGGCTTCAGCTAACCTTCCATTTTCTGTGACAAGTGCACTAAGAAATCAGGAGAGGCGTACCTAGGGAAATCAACCAACTCCCCATCCAGAAGGCTTGGAACAATACCTTTCTCTTGAAAATTCATGGTCTAAGCCCAAGATCAACACCGGGAGCTTTCATGTCATCCCATCATGCTAGCGAAGTCCACATGCAAACAAAACAAAGCCCAAGTTTAAAGTCCAAACACCAAGCTCACGCAAGGAGGAGTATATTTTACTCGACCTCAAGGAAAACAAGGGTTTATCCTAAGTTTTAAGCAGACTGACTTCCCTCGGAAGGAGGACCTGTAAGTCATGGCTTAGTCCAAGGTTTTGCAATAAAAAAGTGGCTTAAGATGCGTATCACAAGGTTCAAAAGAAAATCCCACATCGTTCGTGATCTTGCTGCCAGATGCCACTGGGACGACCTACCTATGCTCCATGTAAAGGTTATGAGGTCCACAATGGGGTGTCCAGCATGTCTAGAATTGACTTTGCAGTTGTCACCTCCTAATGAATAAATGGTAGGCATAAGCTACGACGGTCCCCATGATCACATGGATCACGATGAGTTGTTGACCACTGGGAACTGTCGCTGTATGCTTGACATTATTATGTTCTTTAAAGCAGTTGTACTTGCGGCCTTTAGGAGAGAAAAGAGACTTCTCGAGAGCTCCAATAGCTTAGTGGCGTACTCAGGGTTTGGTGTTTGGTGATGGGATTCATTCGAGGGTTTGGAGGAGGTATTAGTGTTGGTGACCTGCCACCGCCCTGCCTGTCACAGGACTAAATCGGTCCCTATCGTGCTGGTGATCTATGCCCAAACCATTTCTCCACAGGTAAATAAGTTTTTCTGCTGCTTAGTCATTTCTTTGTTTTAGTCACAATTTTTCCCACTGCTGAACATAACCCTCGCCTTTGGTTGCAGGTACCAAGTGCAGGATCGGTTGGACGGATGCATGCAAAGAAGATGTTTTTTCTAGTAAGTGATTTTATCGACCTTGGGGTAAAATCTGTTGGCAGTGGGCTTGCCAAAAAGGAGGGGGATCTTTGTAGACTACGTCTGTAAGGGGATCAGAGTGTCCCAATGTTTTGAAACTATCAGTGTTGATGGGTCTTTCAAGGTGTGGCAGACTCAAAGTCATAAGCGATTTATGGTATTTTTAGTTTCTCTGTGTAAATATATGTATTAAGTTCAGACAGTCAATCCTCTCAAGGGCTGTAATGTACTTTTTTTTGATTAAAAAGGATTTAAGTTGAGAAACTTTGGCTCTGCTAAGTTCTTGAATTATTTAACATCACTATGTATGAATGGACTGTGTATAAATTGTTCTTTTGTTTTAATAGATTTTATGCTGTGGCTCTTGTGTGGAACAATGACCCATCTTCGTGTTTCTGTCATTTAAAGTTTCACTGTAATTTTTAAAGGTAATGTCGTTCTGCGTTAAAAAGTCTCATTTTTTTATAGTTTTATCAAGGAACCCTTAAGAGTCTGAGTAATATGTACTAAAGAAGAGCTCATACTCTAGCCTTTCCTTCCTTCGATATTTCGATGCCCGCGCCTTCCATTGGTCCTTCCGCTCAGCTTGACAGGGTCATTTCTAGACCCACCTTGTGGCTTGATCGAAGACCCAGTCAAGTGGGCTCTATCAAAACCCTCATTTGATAGTGGTTAAGTTTAAAAAAAAAACATTTGTCCCTATGCTTTTCTAGCTCTGTCAAAGTGAGCGAGGCGAAGGGATTCATGCCATAAGGGCTTCATCGATTGCTTATAGAATATCAATAATATTTCCTCCTTGAAGCCAAATATTCTCCGGTAGACACTTCCTCCAGCATAGAAGATTAGGGTTCTAGTTTTGTGTTACATGCATGGTCGGTGAGAAAGCAATGTTTGGGCCATGCAGCTTAGGGTTTTTGGCTCCTAGTTTAGCACTAACTCCCAATCCATTTCCCCATAAAACTAAGCATTAAACATATAGGAGGAAGGGGCATGAGGATATCGATGCCCTTTGGTCTCAGTCGTAACCCTTCTGACAGATAAAATCCCACAGAGAGTTAGATTCATGGCTTGGTTGTTCTGGAATCTCATCTAATAGCATCAAGGGTTGGGAGCCTTTAACAGGAATTTTGTATCCTGATATATATGTGGTATATACAAAGAAAACAAAACAATATCTTGGAATTTAAAATCACCATTCCAATTTGGATATAATCTACTACTTGTCTACGCAAGAACTGGAATTAAAAATCAACCATACCCTATGCATTAAAAGTTAAAGTTATAGCAACAAACCCTCTTGATAACCCGACAGAGTGAATAAGAATAGATCTGTGAACTACAGAGACATGCATATAAATATATATATAAAATATTGCTTCCTAGCCATAGAGAATTCTACCAGATAAATTTTACTTGTAGCATAACTAGGATATTTCACACTCAACAAAAACGTAAATCTGAGATAATATAATACACACTTCAGTATACAGAAAAAACATCATCAAACTCATACTCAAAACCTACATATCAGCTACACCGACTACAGTGTAAGCATCCATGTTCCACCCAACCGTAGACTAGGATCAGCTCCTTTGCCTTCTAGTCACCCCCGAGCCAAACCTCCCAGGAGACAACAGGGACCCCTAACTTCAGATTCAGATCTCAGAATATCCATAGGAAATCATGCCCAACAACAGGAACTCTCTCAGTAGAGTCCTATTCCGCAGCATACTCGACAGCGTCCTGCCCACACCGTATGCTCTTTTTGTCCCTTTTTCCTTGGATCCTTTATTTATTTATTTTTTCCTAGGTCTTTCCCCATTATCCCTCTCCCCTTCCGAGGGCTTAATGATATCCCCTATTTCAAGGATGTGTCTGTACTGATTCTGCACATCTTACACTTACTTTTTTTTCATTCCCTGAGGTTAGCTGGTCCCTATCCCTTACTGTCTCCCACAGGATTCCTCTTTTAACCTGGCTGCTTCCACCATATTCATTGCATCATTAATTTTATTATTCATTATCATTAAACCCAAGGGTAATTATTACATCAGTCCTCCCTAGACTCTTTCGCTGAGTCATCAACAGCCACAGTTCATTATACATAGACAGTCAGCAAATAATAATAATAACCAAAAATAAAACATAGTCTAGGGGCATTACATCCACACCCCCTTATTTTAAACACTGTCCTCAATGTTCATTTTCTCCCATTGGCTCGATAAACAAGCTAGGGTACTTTATTCGCATTTCATCCTCTAGCTCCCAAGTTGCCTCCTCAGGGATAAAGTGCTTCTATTTCATTTTTACTCGAGCGATGACTCGGTTCTGAAGTACTGTTTCTTTCTTGTCTAGAATGCATGCAGGTTCCACCTAGAACTCTCCTTCAGGTTCCACCTGTACCAAATTCCAATCGATAATGTGAGCTAAGTCATACGCATATTTTTTTAACAATGAAACATGAAAAACATTATGAATCTTTAAATGAACAAGCAGGGCGAGCTTGTAAGCTATAGGCCCGATTCTCTCTAGGACTTGGAAAGGTCCACAAAATCTTGGAGCTAGTTTCTTGCAGCTCAACAGCTTGAGGGAACTCTTCTTAGGTTTGACCTGTAGGTACATGTGGTTGCCAACACAAAACTCCTTGTGTTTTCTTTTTAATTCAGTGTAACACTTTTGTCGATCTTGAGCCACTTTTAGATTCTTCTGTACTTCACGAACTGTTTGCTTCATCTCCTGTAACATCTCAGGTCCAATTAGTACACGATCCACAGGATTATCCCAACTGACAGGGGTATTACATTTTTTCCTGTATAGTATCTCAAACGGACTCATTTTTGTTGAGGCCTGACAACCATTATTATAAGCGAACTCCATCAGGTGCAAATACTTTTCCTACTTAGTGGGTATTTTCATAACATACATCCTTAACATTTTTTCGATGGTCTGGTTGGTACGTTCTGTTTGCCCATCCGTTTCCGGATGATAACTGGTGCTAAAGTTAATTCTGGTTTCTAAATCTGCAAATAAAGATTTCTAGAAATTTGATGTAAATTTCACATCCCTGTCAGATATTACAATTTTTGGTACACTGTGGAGTTGGAATATCTCTTTTATAAATATTTATACAATATCAACTGCCTTATGTGTTGATTTTACCAAAATAAAATGAGCAGATTTGCTTAACTTATCCACTACCACCATGATAGAGTCATGCTATTTCTATGTTTTTGGTAAGCCAGTGATGAAATCTAGAGATATGATCTCCCATTTCAATTGGGGTATTAGTAGAGGCTATAACAAACCAGCCGGGTGCCCATTTTCTGTCTTAACTTGCTGGAATTCTATGCATTTCGACAAATATTCAATTACATCAGATTTTAAACTAGGCAAAAAGAACTACTTCCTCATAGGAGTTACCATCTCTTGGTACCCTGGATGACTTGCAAATGGAGGTTTGTGCATCTCATTTAAAATAAACAGCTTGATTTCCAAAACATTAGGTACGTACAACCTATCCTTAAACCAAATATAGCCTTTCTGGTCAATCTTAAAAGCTGCTCCGTCCATATTTATCTCATTATTTTGTATATTACTGAGTAGTTTATTATATTTAGCATCTTGACTGCTTGCTTCCTTGACTGACTGCTTGCTGCCTTGACCCTGTCCAAGAGGTCACTCTTCGGTTGGCTCAAAATTATCTCACTAATACCATGAGTCCTTCGACTCAATGCATCCACAACCTTGTTTTCCTTACCTTTTATATGCCTCACCTCGAAGTCGAACTCATTGAAGAAGGCCAACCATCTCGCTTGTCGAGCGTTTAGACTGAACTACGTAAATAAATTTTTCACACAAGTGTTATCGGTCAGTAACATAAATTTCTTCCCAATAAGTAGTGGCGCCACATTCTTAGTTCATGTACCACAACTGCCAATTCTAAGTCATGGACTACGTAGTTACGTTCATGCTCTTCCAACTTCCATGAATCGTAATAGACCACATGTCCTTCTTAGGATAAAATCCCTCCTAGTCCTTCTAAACTGGCATCAGTATAGACCCTGTAGTTTTTAAGGGGGTCAGCTACCTTTAGGACTGGGGCCCTGGTTACCAACTCTTTAATTTTGTCGAAGCTTTCTTGGCATCTTGATGACCAAGCAAACTTTACCACCTTCTTTTGTAAGGAGGTAACGGGGTACACAATTTTGGAAAATCCCTCGATAAATCTTCTATAGTAGCCAGTGAGTCCCATAAATGACCGAACATTAGCCACGTCCTTGGGCACTAGCCAATCAGATATGGCTTGTACTTTCTTGGGATATGCAACAATCCCCTCCTTGGATATAACATGTCCCAAGTACTGAATTTTAGTCTTAAAGAATTCACACTTTTCCAACTTGGCATACAGTTGGTGTTCCCTTAAGGTTTGCAACACTGTCCTTAAATGAAGTTGATGTTCTTCTTGGGTTTTTGAGTAAATCAGGATATCATTGATGAATATCAGTACAAACTGATCTAGATATTTGTTAAAAATTCCATTCATTAGGCACATAAATGTGGCAAGGGCATTAGTTAAGCCAAAAGGGATTACTACGAATTCATAGTGTCCATAGTGGGTTCTGAAGGCAGTTTTGTTTACGTCCTCACTTTTTATTCGAATCTGGTGATAGCGAGATCATAAGTCCAGCTTCGAGAAGATTCTTTCCCCCCCTACCTGATCGAATAGGTCATTGATTCTGGGTAGAGGCTATTTATTCTTTATGGTTACTTTGTTTATATGTCGGTAATCGATACAGAGTCTTAAGGTCCCATCCTTATTTTTTACGAACAAGACCAGTGCACCCCAGGGAGACACACTAGGGCTGATATATCCTTTTTCTAATAGTTCCTGTAACTGAATTTTCAGTTCAGTCAATTCTGGAATGCTCATCTGATAAGGCACCTTTGACACCGGTGCAAATATGGGTAGTAGCTCAATGGAGAAGTCGATCTCCTATTGAAGAGGTAGGCCTGGTATCTCCTCGGGAAATACATCAGGGAACTCCTCTAGGATCGGGTACTGTTTTAGAGAGGTCTGGTTTTCATTTAGGAGTAAGTCAGCAACCCTAACTGCAAAGAGTTTACAGCCCTTTCTCAGGCATTTCTTTAGTTGCATGGCATAAATTTGTCTTACTAAGATAGGTTTGGGTAACCCCCTTACCGTCCAAAGGACTTGGTCTTCAGCAATGTAAGTAAGGTCTTTGAAAAACAGTTCAGCACTACTTTATTCCTCTCTAACCAGTCCATGCCAATTATCATGTCATATGATCCCAAGGGCAAAACATTTAGCTCGATCTTGGTTTTATGATCCTGCAATTGAACATCACAGTTAATAATAAAATATGTTACCTTTCTTTTTGCCCCTATGGCCAATTGGACCAACCATGGTTTTGCATGATTTACCCTAGTTAGTTGGCAGAGCTCCACCGTCCTTGGAGAAATGTAGCTCAACGTAGCTCCTGGATCAATTAATACAGATATAGCATGGTTCAAAACAATACCTTTAATCTCCACTATAGTAGACTGATGGTCGTCTTGACGATCCTCTAAGGCCGCATTTATGCTATGGAAATTCTTGCCAATTTCCCCAATTGTTGATGCTTCTTGAACACTGTACAAGGTCTTATTTTCCGCATTTAGGCATGGGCAATGTCTCCTCAAATGGGGTTCCCCACATTCCTAGCAGGTCAGAGGTTCTCTGGGAGCTCCATTGGCCCCTTTTACTCCCAGACTAGTTGGCTTTACATATCTTGGTGTGGGCGGTCCATTTTTATTATAAGGGCTTCCTTGGGAATTTATTAGGGTGTTCATGTATGGCAATGGTCTGAATCCCTTCCTTTGTTGACTGAACCTCTTTGGTTTCCTATCTCTCCATGTTTTGGATGGGTCGTTCCGCTGTTTGTACTACTCATAACACAGCCTGGCTTTCCTCAGTACCTCATCCAGAGTCTTTGGGTTGTCAAATTCAATTTTGTCATTGTAATACTGCGGTAGATAACTTAGGAATCTCTGCACCTTCACCTTTTTTTCCTTGATATAGGGTATGAACCTCAGCAGGTCTAACAACTTGTTAATGAGCTCCTCCATGGTCATCAAGCCGAGTCTTAACTCATAGAATTCCTTGGTTTTCCTTTCATAGTAATTCTCAAATAGGTACTGTTTTTTAAACAGTATTTTGAACTACGCCCACTCCAAATTCTTCTCCTTGAGTCCTTGCGATATCTTGAGGTCTTGCCATGAGATACTAACTTTGCCTTTAAGATTATAAATAGCCATTCAGAATTTCATGTTACTTGAATAGTTGTAGATCTTGAAATATTTTTTGATGTCCAGCAACCATGCCTCTGCTTCTTCCCCTGTCTTAGATTCCCCATCGAAACTAGTGGGTTTGATCTTCTTCAATTCACCTTCCATGTGATCGAACTTTATCTTTCCACCATTCTTGACCTGATTTTCAAAGTTCTGGGTCTCATTAGAGGAACTACTCTTTCTTTCTGCGCTTTCTTCCCTTTCGGGACCCTTTTTGGTCTCGGTTCGAGGCTCCTTACCATTGTTTTTCTCGTGCAGACTTTGTAGCAGGATTTCATTGATCTCCTGTTGCTTTTCCTGTGCATTCTTTAACTGTTCGTTATCTACCTTGTGTTCCACTACTAGTTGTGTGGTTGGTGGTACATGTTCCGAGTTTTCAGGTTGGTACTCATTCTCCACTAGAGAGGCCATGATAATTCCTGCAGTTTATCAAAACAACTTGTAGATTCACAAGTAAGCAACACAACATGCCAATAAAATGTTAGAGTGTTATCAAACTATAGATATATATATTTATGCAATTAAATAGGAAACTAAGTGTACCCAATATGCTACAGGGTTGAATCCTACGCTCTGATACAATACGTAAACTACCTCAAAAAATTTTATTTTTTTCTTTATTCCAGGTATACATCCAATTTATGTTTTCGTTAAAAATTCAAAGGTATAGTTCAAACTTGGCATAAGTAAAATGTAAAATTAGTCTTGTCATCTACCCTTTTTAGAAGCTACAGCTATTTTAAAATGGCATGCAACTATGTAGATTAGTACCTAAGTGTTGCAAGTTGGATTTGGTAAAAATTTCCTTTGGTACACTTTTCCTGTGGGTTCCATTGCTGACAGATTGGACCACACGGCTGATAAAATTACTTACTAGGCTTCAACTAACCTTCCATTTTCTGTGGAAGGTGCACTAAGAAATTGGGAGATGCGCACCTAGGGAAATCACCCAACTCCCTATCCAGAAGGCTTGGAACAATACCTTTTTCTTGAAAATTTATGGGCCAAGCGTAAGATCAACACCAGGCGCTTTCATGTCATCCCATCATGCTAGCGAAGTCCACATGAAAACAAAACAAAGCCCAATTTTGAAGTCCAAACACCAATCTCATGCAAGGAGGAGTATATCGTACTCGACCTTAAGGAAAACAAGGGTTTATCCTAAGTTTTAAGCAGGACAAATTCCCTCCAAAGGAGGACCTATAAGTCACGGATTAGTCCAAGGTATTGCAATAAAAAAGTGGCTTAAGATGGGTATCGCAAGGTTCAAAAGAAAATCCCACATGGTTCATGATCTCACTACCAGATGCCACTAGGACGACCTACCTGTGCTCCACGTAAAGGTTATGAGGTCCACGATGGGGTGTCTAGCATGTTAAGAGTTGACATTGTAGCTATCACCTCCTAATGACTATGCAATAGGCATAAGCTATGAAGGTCCCCATGATCACATGGATCGCGATGAGTTGTCGACCACTGGGAACTATCGTTGTATGCTCGACATTATTATGTTCTTTAAAGCAGTTTTACTTGCGGACTTTGGGAGACAAACGAGACTTCTTGAGAGCTCCAATAGCTTAGTGGCATACTCGGGGTTTGGCCTTTGGTGCTGGGATTCATTTGAGAGTTTGGAGGAGGTATCAATGCTGGCGAACCACCACTGTCCTACATGTCACAAGACTGAATCAGGCCCTATCATGCTGGTGATCTATGCTCGAACCATTTCACCACATGTAAATAAGTTTTTCTGCTGCTTAGTCATTTCTTTGTTTTAGTCACGATTTTACCCACTTCTAAATATAACCCTCACCTTTGGTTACAGGTACCAGGTGCAGGACGGATGCATGTAAACAAGGAATTTTTTCTTGTAAGTGATTTTATCGACCTTGGGGTAAAATCTGTTGGTATTGGGCTTGCCAAAAAGGAGGGGGATCTTCGTAGACTACGTCTACAAGGGGATAAAATGTTTCTGATGTTTTGAAACTATCAGTGTTGATGGGTCTTTCAAGGCATGGAAGACTCACAGTCATAAGTGATTTATGGTTTTTTTAGTTTCTCTGTGTAATTATATGTATTAAGCTCGGACTGCTAGTCCTCTTAAGGGCTATAATGTACTTATTTTTGGATTAAAAATGCTTTAAGCTAAGAAACTATGGCTCTTCTAAGTTCCTGAATTATTTAACATCGCTATGTATGAATGGACTATCTATAAATTTTTCTTCTGTTTTAATAGCTTTTATGCTGTGGCTCTTGTGTGGAACAATGACCCATATTTGTGTCTTTGTCATTTAAAGGTTCACTATAATTTTTAAAGGTAATGTCGATCAACGTTAAAAAGTCTCATTTTTTATAGTGTTATCAAGGAACCTTTAAGAGTCTGAGTAACAGATACTAAAGAAGAGCTCGTACCCCAGCTTTTCCTTTTTTAGACCTTACGATGGCCATGCCTTCGATTGGTCCTTCTTCTCAGCTTGACAGGGTGGTTGCTAGACCCACCTTGTGGCTTGATCGAAGACCCAGTCAAGTGGGTTCTTTCAAAACCCTCGTTTGACAATGATTAAGGTTTAAAAAAAAACATTTGTCCCTATGTTTTTCCAGCTCTGTCAAAGTGAGCGAGGCAAGGGGATTTGTGCCATAAGGGTTTCATTGATTCCTTATAGAACATCAATAGGATTTCCTCCCCGAAGACAAATCTTCTCCAGCCGACACTTCCTCCATCATAGAGGATTAGGGTTCTATTTTTGTGCTACAGGCGTGGTTGGTGAGAAAGCAATGTCTGGGACATGTAGCTTAGGGTTTTTGGCTCCTAGTTTACCACTAACTCCCAATCCATTTCCCCATAAAACTGAGGATTACACATATAAGAGGAAGGGGGAATGATGATATCGATGTCCTTTGGTCTTAGTCGTAACCCTTTCGACGGATAAAATCCCACAGAGAGTTAGATGCATGGCTTGGTTTTTCCAGAATCTTGTCTGATAACATCAGGGGTTGGGAGCCTTTAACAGGCATTTCATATGGTGATTTATATGTGGTATATACAAAGAAAACAAAACAATATCTTGGAATGTAAAATCACCATTGCAATTTGGATCTAACCTACTACTTGTCTACGCAAGAATTGGAATTAAAAATCTACCATACCCTATGCATTAAAGATTAAATTTATAGCAACAAACCCTCGTGATAACCCAGCCGAGTGAATAAGAATAGATCTGTCAGCTACAGGGACATGCATATAAATATATATATAATTTTGCTTCCTAGCCATAGAGCAGTCTACCAGATAAATTTTACGTGCAGCATAACCAGGATATTTCACACTTAACAAAAACGTAAATCTGAGATAATATAATACACATTTTAGTATACAGAAAAAAAATTCATTAAACTCATACTCAAAGGTCCCTTATAATAACATAAAGGATGTGTGGCAACGAGAATGTTGCAGAATGTAACTCCTGTATTTTTGAATGATTAATTTATGATATGATGTTTTGCTGGACGTAACCCATAGATTTGGGTGAACCATGTACATTGGTCTCGATTTGTGGTGCTCTTGATGTATTTGGTTTTGTACACTCTTGTTGTGTTCCTTTTTTGTGATCTGAATCTGGTATACTCTTGTGTATGTGTTCTCGATGTATTTATCTATTTGTGTCATGATGTATCCCCTATATTATATGCTTTTGAAGTATTTCCAGCTTATATTCTTTGAGGATTGTATTCATGTACCTCCTTCTCTTAATGATAAAGGTGAAAAGTGTGTAGCATGAATTGTATTAAATACAAATATCATTTATTGGACAATTACAGCATGTGGGATAAATAAAATGAAAATGAGATTCATTGACTTAGGTTTTGGCATAATGTGTTTGCATAATGTGCTAAGTGGTATAATAGTCAGAGGGGGAATAGAAATCTAAAAGGACCCCTTTGGTTAGATAAAAGGCCAGAAGTCCTTGTTTGTTGAAATACAATTAAAGAAATTTGGATAGTTGTAAGTATTACCCCTTTGAGAAGGAAACATATTTATGGTGCATTGTATGATAAGATCCCAAGATCTATGTTATCAGTATTTGTAGTGAAAATGAAGGTATACCATGTTAGAGGTACAAGGTAAGGATTTCACTAAGAGCTATATTCTGAATTACTCTTAGAGAGTTGAAAGGCATAAAAACTCTTCATCAAGTCGTGGTTTTATATGTTACTAATATGTGTGTGTGACATTATCAATAGCAATTTTAGTTAATTGGATCCAAATTTGCATGTCTGGTTTTTGTAGAGGAGGATGATGTAAATTGTCAAATGATTGTTTTACAATGCCTGTAATTTGACTTTGATTGGACATGCTTCATTAAAGTGCCATGTAAATTGCTACTAACATGATTGACTCATTTTGTAGTGACCGTGAAACAAAAAAAATTCCCCCTTACACACAAAATGGCATTGAGGTATAAGGGGTACGTTACATATTGGGCCTAAGACCCCCTTGCACATGAGAATGATGGTTTGCTTGAAATATTGGGCATAAGCCAATTGCATATGTTTTATATAAATGATTTCATATGTTGGGCATGGACTCTGAAGCACGTAATTGATGATATGTTTTGTGTTGAGAGAGAAGCTCTAGAACACATGATTATTTAATGGTTGCATTGAGCGAGAGGCTCTAGAGTGCATGAGTATTTTTAAATGTTGTGTTGAGCAAGAAGCTCTAAAGCACATGAAAAGATAAAAATTGGAAGCGTTGGGAATAAGCCCTATAGCCTTCTAAGTTGATGTTGAGCATAAGCTCTCGAACATTGGATCCTTGGCCATTGTATTCTTAGGTGTATCCTACAAATATATCCTAGCATTAGTGTTGAGAGAGGAGCTCTGGAATTGCACTAAGTTGTAAATCCATGTCTTTTAGCGTTGAGTATGGGCCCTGGATAAATGCTACAAGTTACTGAAAAATGAATATGTTGAGTAAAAATGACTCATAAAACATTGATCTCATCTTACTTATTTTTAAGTGATTAAATGCAATTTTGAATTTCTGTATCTCATCAAAGTACTGAAGAAATACCATGTTATACGAGGGAATCCAACATGCAAGGAGGTTTAGAGCTACCTAACCGAGTTGACCTAACCCTTACTTGAATGCCTTAATGAAGAAAGTGACTAAGCTAAAAGAAATGTGTCAAAGGATTAGGGATCATGCTATATGATAGTTAAAGTTAAAATGTTAACAAATGGTATATATATACAGATATATAATCTATACATGGCATGTATAAAAGAATAAGCATAGTAATAATACTAGAAACAATAACTAATAATGAAAGGATCCACATGTTATTATTATTACTAATGATAAACTAAATATTAAAACACCTACAAGAGTCAAAGTAGGAACTAGTCAAAAGTTTCTAAGTTAAATTTAAATAAATACTAAAATGACTTAAATTAAATAAAAAGGGTTATTTCAAGAAATCAAATGATTCTTGATTTAACTACCCATTTTCCTGAAAAGCCTGTCTATAAAAACACAAGCCAGAGAGAGGTTTGGGGGACAATTGAATTATTCGATAATTCTACCTCAAGATATTCAAGAAAGTTCTTGGAAAAGATGTTTCGAAAGAGGAAAAAGGAAACTGATACGGAGCATGATATCCTAGATAGGGAATCCTTACCTTAGGAACTCTAAGCTACTTGCATGTTGGAACCAGCTCGGGGGGATTCGAATTGAAACCAGGAATGGTTTCGGGTCATGGTTGGGTGGAATGTGGTAGTGACCAAGTTATTCGGTTATTTAAAGAGAGGTCGGATCTGTCTGTGTACTTGTTAATACTGGGTATTTGAGTGTGAAAGATTTTCAGCCATTAAAATAGCTTCAACTTGCACGTATGACGTTCTTGATTTTTCCTTGCAATTTACAGAGGTTTTGTTATTAAATGAGGATATTAAATTCAGAATAGATAATTATTATCTCTCTACTGTAGATAAGTTATTTTATCTACTCGACCATGATATTCTACTTAGGAAAATACATCTTATTCATAGTCGTAATGATAGACTATCACCTTTAGTTCTATGAGTAGGAATATTTGGTCTCTATTATTTTCTGTATTTTATTTCATCATTTAAAGGTTAACTTCAGTCTTATATGAAAGATATATTTCTTTAAACACAGTTTATATTTTTAAGTAAGATAAATTTCATGTTTATTATTTCAATTTCAAAGCATAGAAACCATATCAAATTTTTTGTACCTAAATCTTATTAACCCTAATTGATGAACCTTATCAACCAAAAAACTATTTAAAAAGTAACTTTATATAATACGATAGAAACACATTATAAATATAGTTAACCTATATTTAAAAACCTTCCAAATATCATAAACAAACTCCAAACAAATAATTTCCACTTCATAGCTTTACCACATTGTATGCCAGCCATCGAGACCTATCAAGGTTTGTAGGCATGATTATTATAAACAATAATCATACCATATATTATCAAGATAAAGAGCAACCAAACCCACACATACAACATTAAACCATAAACCCACGTAGCGCAAGATCGAATCCTGTGTGCTCATGTATTAAAACTAGAGGTTATATGAAACCATGCTAGTAATCGAATCCTTTAGTATTCCATTTGCAAAATAAATACGTTGTAAAGCTTTACAATTTTCTGCTTAAATCAAAAGAAATCTACACTAACAAAACTAAAATACATGAAGAATTAACCATCGAAACTTTACACAAACTATGCATTTCACATGATGGTTGAAATCACAGCTATCAAAACTCAAACCCATAACCCATCTTTAAGGCATAAACAAAATCATTGATCTATAAATGTTCCACATTGTTTTAAAACAAAATATATATACTGCATTTCATTATCAAGGCTCATGGAGGATATGTAAAAATTGCAGTGAAATTATCCATTAAAAACAGAACCCAAATTTTTTAAATGCCACATGAAGCCATTTGAAAAACCTATTGTTTGGGCTATCACAACCACGTCATTTACCTTTTTCGCAGTAGTAATCCAAGCTTATGGCCATCTCCATACTAAACCACAGGTGAGTAATTTAAAACATAAATGACCATTAAATAACATTTTCTAGTAAAGTTACACAGTCACAAATCAACAAGGGTGCCACTGCCGTAAGTTAAAACTCATCGTTTCAAAACAAACGCTTAAGTTACGGACATGGCCCGAAGGCTCTAGTTTTAAAAGAATCCCCAAAATAAAATGTATATACACATCTGTGGATGCCCATTAACCCAGAGGAACTACAGAGTTGAAACCCTTAACCAAAATATTCTCCATTACAACATAGAGATCGAAGCTCTCCTAAAACATTTCCACATAGAATTAACAACTGTAGGATATCACAGGGCCTACCCATGAAAGGGTATTGGAGTCAGCCTTGCAAGAACCCTACAACCTGCGATTTTGAATCCCTCTCACCTGCATTAACAAAATGAAAAAACTTAGGAGTATGCTAAACCTCCACATACAACAACAAGATATAACGCTGCAAACCCAAATACAGAACATACCTACCAAATGCATAGGACGAGCCAACCCCGCACACTGTGACAAAACCAGAGAGTCGAATAGAGCCACAACCCACAGCAGTAACAAATGGTTTTCCAATCCACGACAGACCAAGCATATGGTTTGTTGGTCACCATTCCAATGAGCATTAACTTTTCCACCATGTCCACCACCATCATTGAAATATCTACCCACATGCTTATAGTCTAAAACCCCAACATTTCGATTTGTATTAAGAATCCCATCAAAACCCTCGTTGGCATAACTAAGCCATGTATTCATGGCATATGGAAAATTCCATGAAGGGCTTAGCATATAAACCATGTTGCATATAAAATTTAAGATAATATGGGTAAGTCTTATGACTTAAGCCTCTCACATTTAAACATAAAACATTTCAACTATATGTTATAAATACATAGCATAGGAATAAAAGCTGTCATTGTCCCAATTCGAAAATAATAATATCACCTAGCTAAGTGTAGGTCTGATAACCCAACTTTGCGTAACCAAGAACGTAAACAATGGCAGTAGGAATAGTTAGGACATGACTTTGGTCCTTTGGTCTTCAACAAGCTTAAGATAGCATAGTATGATTAACATGCCATAAGATGTCTACTTTAGCTGTCGTAACTAGATTTCACCGTCTAAATAAACCTGCATAAAATGAAGAGAAGTTGCATTAGTTCAATATGAACTAATTAAACCCCGGAATAGCAGGTATAACTAGTTACCTCTTCAAGTTTCCCCATAAGGGATACAAGTCCCGTCACTCCACCCTTTAAGAGTTAAAATTTAAGCCATAAATTTTTGTAAACAATGAACAAAAATTATAACCCAAAAGTAAGATATAATTGAACGAGTATATGCACATGCATGACAAATAATAATCAATCAACAGCGTAATCATTTAAAGCAGTTCAAGTAAAATAATCATGATACATAATTACATCAACTACATAGGAAAACCCATAGAATGGTAAGGACAAGATTACGACACATCGATTTAGAAAACCATGACGAACATATTCCGTAGAAGATAAGTTAATGTCAAGATTAGGTAGTAATTAACAGGCCTATAATTTTATTTTATTTTCCCAATTTTTTGGGACGTTAGAGTTAGCAAACACTCTTTGAAAACTATTCCACTTATGTCCCCTTCACTATCTTTTATTAATAAAAAAATAATTCATTAATTTGTTTTATTTTTTACTTTCTCTGAAAAATATTTAGAGAAATAAAATAAAATATCTTAGCAGAAATACTTAATTCTAGGTGCATTACAACGGTCAACCAAAAAAAGGGTGGTCCTAAACTTAGCAAGAAAAACAAGAATTGCATAGATTCAAATAGCACACTTTCTATTCATGAACTCAATCAATCGTCATGAATGAAATGGAAGGAGGTAATTTCTTCTTCAAATGATTTCTACACACACACACGAGGACTACCTTGAGATGAATTCCATCATCCATCTTGGATCATCACTTTGGAAAACCTATAGTAAAATGAGTCTACAAAAGGTCATAGTCCCATTGAAACAAACTCTTAATATAACTACAAAGGACATAGTGGATCTATAATCCATCCTCTAGATTAAAACATTCATCAATGAATACACATACAAAATAGAACTAGCAATGACTGATGTATCATATTGCAACACCCATGGGGACTTCACTTAGTGAACCTCTCACATAGCGCGTGCGATCGTGGGATATTAAAGAATACCCTTAATTTTCAGTGATATTGCCCCAAAGTATTTTTGTTGAAACTCCCTCCCAATACTCAAAACCTCCCCCCCACCCCTTTTTATACCTCAATCCTTATAAACCACCCTACCCGCCCCCACCTTAAACCCCTCATCCCCCCAATACCTGCAATATATTGGTTCAATTTTTGATAATTTTAAAACCCACAATATGAACTAACGTGATAGGATATTGATCTATAAGTGAAGCACCCGTGGAAACACCCACCTCATTAAAGCTTCCGAATTGAACTACAAACAAACATATGTAGTCCCCAATTGCCAATAGGAATTTAATGACACACTATTTTCTTCACAATTTAGCAATCACCATTTATTAAATCTATCTTCATTTGGCATTAAGTGAAGAAAATATTTGTTCACTCCTCTACACTCACGGAATTTTCACCATTCAAAATTATTAATATTCATTTTTCTATTAACAGTAAGGAACGATAAAAAATAGTATGATCGAACCAGTGACGATGGTACAACCATGGGTGTCAATTACATTATAATGTTTTTAATTTTAATTTCTTTACCTTGGTCAAGGCCTCAAAGACAATACCTAGTTCCAAAAATCTCAAATGGTAACAATATGCCAAATTAGAGATAAATGATCCCATTGTGGGGTTATGTGTGTTAGGTTGAGATGATCTTTTTCGGCTTGTGTACTTGAAATCTTAATTTAGGGCCTAAGGTTTATGCTACTTCCATGATCATGTTGAGGACCCTATGACCCATACCTCATGATTTGAAACTCAGTTATCCCCTTCTCGAGGTCAAATTTCTTGTTGATAACTAGTGTGATTTGGTTCAAGGATTTATTCTTCGGCTTGGATTCCTTTAAAATTGGTGTAGTCCATAAGGCATAGATTTTCGCCATGACCATGTATAGGGCCCACATACTAACACCTATTGGTAAAAAGTTATAGTACATCTAATATCCCTAGCAATATTCCTAGGATATGCTATGGAAGTCGTGTGTATTGGATTGAGTAATACTTGGTAATCCTATATACTTAGATGTTTCCTTTAAGGCACAAGGATTGGGTTACCAAGTTTGTTTCCCTCTAGTTTACACCAATATCCATTTTCTAAGGTTAAGGATCCCAAGAGTGTTATTCTTGGCACTAGATGTGTATAAGATTTCTTTATCGTAAGGGATATTTTTATTTTATCAACCATCTTGAGGGATAGTAGACCTGTACATATAGAGAAGAAAAACTTATAATGGTTGTAATGCACACACATAGAGGATAATAATACTCTTAGGAAGAGACGTGTGCTGATTTTTGAGCTATTATTCATGGTACCATATTCACAGAAGATTGTTTTAGGGTCAACTATTAAGGTCTTCTCTCTAAACCAGGTGCTCAAACCTAATAATTATATGAATATTACTAAGAAAATTTAATAATATCAATAAAATTATTCTCAATTGAATAATAAATTTTGAATTCAAAAGTCTTTTATCCATAGTTTATAGTAGTAATAAATTGAAAATGATTGTCTTATTAAAAACAAAATATGTTATTTACAAATCAATAAAAATAAAATGTTGAATTTGTCTAGAATAGTGCAAAACTTCATAAATTAATTTTGCCGATTTATTTGAGTAAATACAAGAAAAAATAAATAATTGAATTATGTTATTCACAAAACAATTATATGTGAATTTGTTATGTTTATGATAGAAATTCTCAATGATTAAATATTATTTGTACATGCCTATATGAAAAATAAAGACTACCACTCCCTTTATGGTACTTGCGAATATGGCCTTTCTTTTAAGAAGGGAAAACACTACTTTCAAATTATAAATATAAATGGTGTTAATACCACCACCTTAACACCAAAAAATTATAAGTGATGTGAATACCACCACTTTTTAACAGCACAAAATGCAAGCGATACTAACCTGAAATGCTGAAAAAATGTGTTTTCTTGTTATACAAAAATTGGGGTATAAATATCAGGCTCGCACCTGCAATAAGCAAGAGATTTAATCCAGCGGCTCGCATCTGCAACAAGAAAAAGACTTAATCCAAGTCCATCCTCTCAGGCATTGCTTTCTACGTCCTCAAACTTAGCCTCTTGTTATACAAAAATTGGGGTATAAATATCAGGCTCGCACCTGCAATAAGCAAGAGATTTAATCCAGGGGCTCGCATGTGCAATAAGCAAAAGACTTAATCCAAGTCCTGCCTCAAAGGCATTGCTTTCTGCATCCTCAAAGTTAGCCTTCCCGAAACAAAGAAATGATGAACTGCTGCGTACGTTTGGGGGTTGGCATTTTAGATCTGTAAGAGCTACCATATTACTATCCTTGAAATAGTATTACCAGATTATGCTTATGTTTTACATTTTATTTGGTCTCGTTAGTAGTTTGTAGAGGAGATTAACATTAATTTATCTAACATGACATTCCAGAAGTGGCTTTGTGTTGCTCATGTATTGTGCACCAATGTAAGTATAACATATTTACGAAAGCGCATTGTCGTGTACACTCAAACTTAACCAAGATCTTAGTATTAAATACAATGTAATGAATATAATCTGTAAGTTTAACATTTTATTTTGTAATATTGATTTACAGTGCTGCGTTCATGAGGATAATAGAAAAGAGAAGCACTGAGAGTTTTTCAGGTTTGCCGTATGCAATAGCTCTCTTCAACTGCCTTATCTACACGTTGTATGGGTCGCCTCTAATCAGCAATGGGTGGGATAACGTTGTTGTTATGGTTATCAACGACATTTGCCTTCTTCTTTAGTGTTGCTTCATTTGTATCTATCTCAGTTTCGCTCCACCAAAATTTAAGGTATCATCTCGTCGTATTACCTACATTTATAGGATAAAGTTTAGTCCATTTTTCTAATCAATGCCTTAGTTTTATTAATCCATGGAGGCATTTGGCAGTAGATAAACAGCTAAAAAAAACTCGCATTGATCATATCGATATATATATGCAGAGGAATATGGCGTGGATGGTTGTTAGACGTGTTCGTGATGTTTGGCACTATTGCAATAATTTCCTTGCGTGTTGTCCATCCTCACGAGCAGAAGAGGGTCCTTGTAGGAACTGTAGGAATGATAGCCACTGCTAGTCTATACGTTTCTCCACTATCGGTAGTTGTAAGCATATTCTACATTTGCATCAAAAATATTGAAAGGGTTAACAGAGTTGATTTCAGCATCTTGAATGATTGTTTCTGTTATTGATCCTGTCTAACGGTAATATATAATTATATACAGAAACAGGTAATTCAAACAAAGAGCGCGGAATTCATGCCGAGTTTCTATTTCCAATGTTCTTCATATCTTGCAGGCACCATACTTTGTTGGAGTGCCATTGGCGTTTGGTCAGATGGTTTTACATTGTATCTACAGAGACAAAAGTAGCCAGCGTGTTGAAAATGCAAAGGTGGATACAAGCGAGCAGCTGGAATCGATCAAAGAAAACGTGAAAGAGGACATAAGAGATCGCTCTGATGAAGATATTGAAATTGTTATATCAGATGTATCATAATTATCGTTACATCACACTTGAAAATATGCATTTCCAATTCATTCCGGAAATTTCCGATATGTTCGCTTGTTTGTTGCAATAAGTCAAATAATTCGATTTAAGTAACAATGAGTCATTCCTCACCAGAATTGTATATCGTCCTATACAAGTCCATTTCTGTATTCAATGGCTTTCCTTTGTATAAAAGACCCTGAATACCTGACGTATACCTGACCTATTCAATATGTGGAAAACAATTTTTTTTGAACATTCATTTTTGTTAAACATCATTTTCACTTTTTGGACATTGTTTAATTACAAAAAGAAAATCCTTCTTTCAGTATCTTAAGTTAGCACAGAGCTTAGGGATGGAAGCATATTCAAGCTGCCAACCTGAATTGCAGCTGAAAAGGAGATGCGCAGAGCTTAGGGATGCGCAACATATTGAGACTCCCAGCATGAAATGGAGCGTGCGGACGTGTGAGCGTGTCAAGGATGGAGGAGTACTGTACGGAGCCGGAGCGGTTTTTAGTTACTAAAAAGCTGAATTAAATGGGTATTTTCCAGGCTGGGTGTTTTTTTCATATTGAGTGAGAGGAATAGCCTACGGGAAGGCTAGCTCTCTCTGAGAGCAATCATTCAGAACTTGGCAGCATAAAGCCCATATGCTGCCATGGGTGGGGCGCTCTGGTGGCTTCAACTTGAAAAAACCCTAAAACATAAAAATAAAAGAAATAGTAAAGGCAGCCTTTAGGTAAACAAAAAAACCAGAAATTTTATTAGAGAAATGCCTTTATATAATAAGGAGTTTTATTAATAAGTGAGATTAAAGATAATACTTAATAAACTTAATCTAAATATGTGCGCCTTTTTTTTCTTGTTCTGCCGGGTGGCCCAGCTTATTATTTTTATTAGAAATTGAGTATTTCCTCATATCTGTATTTAAGAGTAAAAACATGTGCAAATAAAATTGAATGAAGAAGATTTGCACCATAAACACAACAATTTGGTAAATAATTAATATGTAAATAACTCTTTTGAGTTATTTATATTTTGCTTTATTCGATCCAATAAATCATCAAAATTAATTTATGAGTTTTTGCACAGAAATTATAATAAATTTATTATTTATTTTTATAATATTTAAATAAATAATTTGATGCACCATAATTAGAAGAAATTAAATTATTTGTTTTTATACTGTTTAATATGAAATAATTTCACATAATTTATTTATAAAACTTTATGTTACAAACTCAACTTAACCCCAAATTTGTATATTTTCCAATACAAAGTCATTTCCATATTAAATATGGCTATTCAAATATCACAAGTATTCAATGGATATGGTTTATATAAAAAAGCACTAACTGGCCCATTCAACCTGCATAAAACATTTTCTTAACCTCAAAATGGAATATGAGATATGTAGGATGTGTATAAGATGGAAATATATTTTCATTTTATTTTTCACAAATATGTCCAAGGCATATACATAACCCACAACATCCCTTTGAATGTTTGAATGACATTGTTATTATATATTAAGCTTTTGTTTTTTCATCAGCCATGTTACATATGGTACGTTTGGAACCAATGAAAGTATTATGTCCAACATGTTTTTCATTTTATCTTTTCATTTATTATATTTTGGCACTTTGTATAAGTAGGAGTTTTTCTTTTCTTTTAATGTTTTGAAATTTATTAAAATAATTTCAATATTTGAATTACCAATATAAAAACTATAAATATATTATATGTTATGGCTTATTTATAAATAATATTGAATAATAATAATAATAATAATAATAATAAT
>LPNX010462968.1:37314-60196 GCA_001517045.1 Pseudotsuga menziesii
TTGTTTACCATCATCGATTGGTAAAGGGGAAATGATGAAGGGTTCTTTGAAGAGGTTATATGTGTGTACAGATACACGTATGGAAGTGATGTTTAGGGCTATGGCCTCTCTACAGAAAATGAGAAAGACATATAAATTTCATAATTGTTTTATGATTTATAATCATAAAGTTAAGCCTATGCACCTTGTCTTATCTCCCCCATAGAACTGAGTCTTTCCCCAATTCATGGCTATGACTAGTTACCTAATGTATTAGAACAAGATAAAGAGCATAAAACACCAAAGGTTTCCTAAAATTGCTCAAGAAGTGTTCAGATAAAGATAATAAACCTTGGATAAACCATTGGGTATTTCACTAAGCACATACCCATTAGAAATATTATTACATATAAATGTAATTGAAAATTACTTCAATTTGTAAAGAATTAAAGAATTAGGATATATTTAGGAAATTAAGATTCTATAAGTACTTTATTAAACCTAATAATAAATGTCAAAAGTATTTAATGCATTGCAAAAATAAGAAGAAACACTCACAAGCTCCATAGTGAAATATGTCATTAGAAAATTTCTAAAATTTCATGGGAAAATCACTTAAATTTAGAATGTATTGTGTACATCTACATCAGATAACAATTTCAAAATGTTTGTTACAATATTATACTTCCTAAAATTCTAACTCATGAAAGATATGGTAATTTGAGAGTGCACATCACAATATAAAAATGTGTGTTTCCAATTCTTTGTGGAAATTCTGGATATGTCAGCTTGTTTGTTGCACCAAGTCAAATAATTAGATTTAAGTATCAATTGGTCATTCCTCACCAAATTTGTATATCATCGGATACAAGTCCATTTCAGCATTCAATGGCTTTCCTTTGTATAAAAGGTCCTCAATGCCTCACCTATTCAATGTGTGGAAAACAAATTTTTTCTTTGAACTTTGATTTTTGTTAAACATCATTTTCACTCTTTGGACATTGTTTAATTACAACAAGAAAATCCATTTTTCAGTATCTTAAGTTAGCAAAGAGCTTAGGGATGCGCAGCATATTCACGCTACCAACATGAATTGCAACTGAAAAGGAGATGTGTAGAGCTTAGGGATGCACAGCATATTCAGGCACCTAGCATCAATTGGAGTGTGCAGATGCGTGAGCATGTCAAGGATGGAGGATTAGTGTAGCAATATTACGGGGAGGGCCACACAGTTGGAGCGTTTTCTTAGTTAGAACACAGAATTAAATGGGTATTTTAGAGGGTGGGCATTTTCTTGCAAATTGAGAGAAGCCTCTAGTGAGATGTATAGCCTACAGGAAGGCTAGCTCTCTGTGAGAGCAGTCATTTAGATCATGGAAGCCCATATGCTGCCATGGGTGAGGCGCTCTCGTGGCTCCAAGCTAAAAAAACCCTAAAACATAAAAATAAAAGAAGAAGTAAACGCAGAAGAGGAAGACGCAGCCTTTAGGTAAACACAAAAACAGAAATTTTATTAGAGAAATGTCATTATTATATAATAGTCTTATTAATAAGAGAGATTAAAGGTAATACTTAATAAAATTAATCTAAACATGTGCGCCGTCTTCTGCTTGTTCTTCCCAATGGCCCAACTTATTGTTTTTATTAGAAATTGAGTATTTCCTCATATTTGTATTTATGAGAAAAACATGTACCAATAAGATTGAATGAAGAGGATTTGCACGATCAACACAACAATTTGGTAAATAAATAATTTATAAATAACTCCTTTCAGTTATTTATATTTTGCTTTATTCAATCCAATAAATCATCAAACTTAATTTATGAGTTTTTGCAAAGAAATTATAATAAGTTTGTTATTTATTTTTATAATATTTAAATAAATAATTTGATACACCATAATTAGAACAAATAAAATTATTATTTTTTATACTATTTAATATGAAATAATTTCACATAATTTATTTATAAAACTTTAAATTACAAACTAAACTTAACCCCAAATTTGTATATTTTCCAATACAAAGTCATTTCCATATTAAAGACGGTTATTCAAATATGACAGGTATTCAATGGCTATGGTTTATATAAAAAAGCACTAACAACCCATTCAACGTGCACAAACCATTTTTTAACCTCAAAATGGAATATGAGATATGCACGATACTTATAAGATGGGAATATAGTTTCATTTTATTTTTGAAAAACATCTCAAAGGCATATACATAACCAACAACATCCCTTTGAATGTCTCAATGGCATTGTTATTATATATTATGCTTCTATTTTTTTCATGAGCCATGTTACATATGGTAATTTTGGGAGCGATGAAAGTATTATGTCCAACCTGTTTTTCATTTTATACTTTCATTTATTATATTTTGGCACTTTATATAAGTACGAATTTTTCTTTTCTTTTAATGTTTTGAAATTTATTAAAATAATTGAAATATTTGAACTATCAATATAAAAACTATAAATATATTTTATATTATGGCTTATTTATCAATAATATGGAAAAATAATAATAATAATAATACAATATAATATTAAGAAAACAATGTTCTTAAATTAATATATAAAAATAATTGCGACCATAAATATTTGTCATAAAAAAATTAAATAATGTGTTATGACTATATTTATCATTTTTTCAATAAGTTGAATTATACTATACTCATCGTGAATGAATTCATATTTATTTTGTTTCTTTCATATATATATATATATATTTGCTAGTTTAGTTATGCAATGTTGTATATAAAAATAAGTTTTATTTTGTCTTCTAGTTAGATTTTTTTTATCACCTTTTTTACCATCATCCATTGGTCAAGGGGAAATGATAAAGCGTTCTTTGAAGAGGTTATATGTGTGTACAGATACACATATGGTAGTGATGTTTAGGGCTATGGCCTCTCTAGAGAAAATGAGAAATACTTATAAATTTCATAATTGTTTTATGATTTATAATCATAAAGTTAATCTTCTGCACCTTGTCTTATCTCCCCCACATAAGCGACCCTTTCCCCAATTGTTAACATGGCTATGAATAGTTACCTAATGTATTAGAACATGATCAAGAGCATCAAATACATAAGGTTTCCTAAGATTTCTCAAGAAGTGTTCAAATAAATATAAGAAACCTTCGATAAACCATTGGGTATTTGAGTAAGCACACACTCATTAAGAATATTATTACATATAAATTTAATGGAAAATTACTTCAATCTATAAAGAATTAAAGAATTAGGATATATTTAGGAAATTAAGATTCTATAAGTACTTTATTAACCCTAATAATAAATGTCAAAAGTATTTAATGCATTGCAAAAATAAGAATAAACACACGCAAGCTCCATAGTGAAATATGTCATTAGAAAATTCCTAAAATTTCATGGGAAAATCACTTAATTTTACAATGTCTTTGGGTACATCTACATTAGATCACAATTTCAAAATGTTTGTTACAATATTGTATTTCCTAAAATTTTAACTCATGAAAGATATGGTAATTTGAGAGTGCACATCACAATATCAAAATGTGTGCTACAATATTGACCTTCCTAAAATTTTAAATCATGAAATATATGGCAATTTGAGAGTGCTAGTCTTCAACAATTTCATTTAGAGAGATGAAAGTTTAAAGAAAACCAGGTAATTCCTTATCTTTCTTTCTTAAGATAAAAAAAATATCAAAGTTATATTTAGTGAATGCTAGCTCCCACATTGATAGACATAAGTGGGAAATAACATATGAAAATTTTGATGATATTATAAAATATGATAATTAGCATCTCAAAATTTAATTTAGAAAAAAAACATGAAACATGAATACTTGTATGTGCTCAAAATACCATGTTTTTTCTATGAAAACTAAGTGGTTTGTTAATGATGAATCTTTCACACTAAAAAATCTCAAATAGAAGTTTTTCTAAATTTCCATAGTTTTGATGACATGACAACTTCAGAAAAATAATATTGTTACAAATACTTTGAAATTGAGGCGTAATGTGAGAATAGACAAACAATCTAAGAGAAAATATTATAATTACAACAAACACAAATTGTTTTTTTCAATAATGTTTTAGTTTTTTCCAATGCCCCATTTTATTTTGAAGATGATTAAAGATCACTTCTATTTTAGTAATATTTGTTAAGATTTCAAAGGTTATACAAGATCTAAGAACATTTATCGTCACAACATAATAACCATATACATCATGATCAATGAAAGAAAGACAAACACAACCACACAAAAGAACACAAAGCTTTATCCTTGGAAACCCTCATGGGGAAGAAAACCTAGTAAAACTTCCTTGATATAGAATTCAACCAAGCATAGTGTAAGACCCAAAGAATAAGACTTATAAGACCCAAGAATAATATCAAAATCCTTCCTCTCTCCCAGATGGACTGCACCTTCTCTCTCTACAGAAACTTCTTGAGTGTTATGATTTGTGTCCAAATGTGGGAGGTGCCTCCCCTATTTATACTGATCAATGGAGAGGACTAATAACCCAATTGGGCCAACCTATCCTTGAAATCAGGGCCTACTTTCCTTGGGAGAATGAAAGACATTTTAATAATACTTCTATGGGTACTACTGAACCGAATTACAACAAAGTTTTCACCTCAATATGTATTACATGACCAATTACATCAATGACATCCCTAACTAGAGCAACGACATCTCTGAAATGTGTAATGACAAAAATAATACAAAATAGAATATCTTTTGGAGTTACATTTCTTTAAAACTCCATTTTAATAAGGACAGTGTTATATAACACAACAATACTTCTGTACAACTGATTGGTGAATTTATATGTCATAGGATGATTTCACAACTACATCAACATTGTCATGATTCATGGAATATCACTATCATGGAGCATCACATCATGAACACAACGTAAGTCAACACATCATCATGAGTATCGAATCTATAGCAAAAAATAATAACTAGTAATCCTTGACTCGGGTATGGAGTTGCGATCCAAGAATCCTTAAATAATTAAATATATCATTTCACATGTATAAACAAAATATATAAACAAAGACCTAGAATTGATACATTATAGAAAATTGTTCTATAAGAATGTGTAAAAAATTTATGGTTATGAATATAGATGCAAATCGAGGTTTAAGATAAACATCCTACAGTAATTATAAACTATAATAAGAACCTTGCACCATTTCTTGGAAAAGAGAAATGGAATAGTCATTCCTCCCAACCAACTCCTAGAGCATCCAAATCACTTGCTCCATAACCCCTAATTGTGTTTTCCGAACCACAAGAGAAAAATCCACTTAATGCGCCATTTATTGGATTATCAGATTCAATCCCCATCCAAAGATAGCATCCTACTTGCTAATGGACATACGATTATATAGTATTTTTACTAGGACTTGGTCATTTATCAACCTCCTGCTCCTTAGCACTCAACTAGCAGTGGTGACCTGGTTTTGGGGATGATGCCCCCTGCACCTTGATTTCTCACTCAGCAGTTACATCCCCGTGTCTTTTCCTCTTATGGGTTAGTGTAATATCCCAAATTTGTTGACCTAACACTTATGGGAATAAGCCCCATTGCTTATGATGTTACTTTGATGTTTTATTTGGTATATTGTGTAACATCCCACTTGTTGTAACCAGAATGCTTTGTAATTGGAAAAATGTTAAAGTCTAATTATTCTGGTTAGGAGCTCAAGGCCAAGGCCCCACTAGAAACAAGAACTAAAACTCTATATAAATTAGTTACCTAAAAAGACGAGCTTGGGAGACCTAGTGCATGGACGCCACTTAACGTTGGTCAACTAAGCCCACAAGGGCTGAAGGGGAACAACTAAAAGAGCCATAAGTGATAACTTAGTCTTATTTTATCATTTGAAGTATGTCGGTATTAGAAAAGGTCCACCCTAGAAGGATTTCGCACTTCGCTAAATTTTATCCAAGCTAGGATATCGTAGCCGAGACTACTAACCCCATTATGGCTAAGCGATGTTGGAGGAAAATGAAGTCATCTTCGTGCCGAAATAAAAGAATCAAGGGTTAAAGGTTTAAAAGGGAAAACAAAACCAAGGAATTAAGGGTTAAAAAGAATATAAGTCATAGCCCCTTAAAAATATATTTTAGGTAAAGGAAGATACAATCTCCAGCATGCCTCGTTTAATAATTAAACAAAGACACACATCCACTGAGACTAGTTCTATTGAGACTCATTTTTTTTTTTCAGAAAAAAAAGCGTGTCCTTGTTATTCTTTATTAAGAATCAAAGGGCAGTGTTATCACTCACCCAAAAAGAGTTACATGTCAAAGACAACACAATATCATGTGAGATCACATCCGGACTATGGCCAGGGGGAAAGGCAAACAAAAGAGAGATGTCCCATCAGATATTAGTCACATCTTCACAGGGGTCTCATGTACCCAACCGAATCTAACGTGAACCAAGGGGATTCCGAGCTGCTGTTCAGAATCAACCACTCTATAATTGCATAAAGGAGAAAACAATGAGGATGCTATACTCCACACATGCAAAGCTCAAAAGAGCTGTATCGAGTCTCTATTGACCAAAAGGTCATTCTTAAATTCAGAAAGACAGCTAGTACCAGGAGTGAGTGAGAGTGTTGTTTTTGAAAGGCTGTCAACAATCCGGTTGTGTTCACGATAGATGTGACTGAGTGTGAGACCCGGAAAGTTTCGAAGAAGCTGTTGTGTTTCCCTACACCAGTGATGGAGATCTGGTGGGGTGAGGGCAAAAAGACCCTTTGCCCAATTTATGATAACTTGTGAGTCACCATATATATGGGTCAGTGGGGTATTCATCATTTGGGAGGTGAACAAAAGGGCCCAAAGACCCAGAAGTTCGGCTTTTGTGTTGGTGCCATATCCGACCCCCAACGCACAGTCCAGATGGTGATGTTTATTAAAGAACAAACAAAAACCAATGCCCGCAGCTGATGATGTAGAGGCACCATCGAAAAAGCCACATGGGTAAAACATATTCGGTAAATGTCCAATCCTTCTTTCTTTTTTTTCCTTCTGTTTGCTGGAAGGAGGCCGAGAGAGTAACAGATATGCAGAGTTAATGATCTGATAGAAAATACCACTGACAGTCGGCTTCTGTCCATCAAAGATAGCTTTGTTCCGAGCTTTCCAAATTGCCCAGATGGTATGATGCGGCAAGAAGAAAATGGGGGAGCTGCGAGCATGAGTTTTGAGACTCATATTATAACTTATATGGAGTCAAGATGTACATGTTTTTTTAAGAGAAAAAAAAAATAATGCTTAAAGGATGATAGGGAAATGCCTACGATAGTGGCCATGATGAGTAATTAATTCAATTACTCCCCCAACAATAAGGAATTTTAAATTGTGCAATAACACATATTGTCCTTGACCGTTACTTTTGATGAGTTAAAATGTTCGACGCATGTAATTTTGCTCGTTAACTGACTACCAAAATTTTTGTCGATTTTAGGGAGATTTTCCTTAGCTATGTTAATGGCAGATTCACTGCCTTGGATTGGGGGAAGTACAGTGCACCTTAGGGAGAGAACCGTTCTCCTCTGGGTTTTTATTAGGTTCTAATTCGTGCATTAAGGGGGGGATGCACTATAAAACATTACGTTTGGGGAAGAAAGATATATGGATGGTTGGGGAAGAAAAATATCTGGTTCTTCTGGTGATAGACTGGAGACCTTGCGCGTTGGAAGTAGGATCAATGCTCTTGGGAAATTTAGGAGGAATTTAGGATTTGTTGGCCTCTATTTTGTTGCAGCCGAAAAACCCTAAATGCATGGGTAAGGGGTCAGAACTGAGAGCCTTGTTGAATGTCTGCATGTTTGGGTATGTATTTTCTCCTCCTTTATTGATGGTCGAATCTACCCAATGTTTTTTTTGGTGGATCTAAAGTGCATAGATCATGACTCTCACCTGGAAAGGACAAATCCAATATTAGTTTTGACTTGTGCTTTCCCATGACCTCATAGCCGAGCATGCACTTATGGCGGTCTGTGTTATAGAGCTACCTATGTTTTATTATGAAATTTAATTATTCATATTTTATTCGAACTAATGTAAAACCACGGCGATTGTATGTATCTGGGCCATGGGTTGATGATACTGATTTCTTTTGCTTGTATACACGCTTGATCTAAAGTCCATTTTGTAAGCCAATTTGGTGGAATGCGTAGGGTTGTAAGGTATATGGATCTTCAATGGTTGCAACCTGTCTCCCTTACAAATACCTGGCTTTTACAGACTTGTGACTCGGGTTTTCCTTTGTTTATTTCTCTTTTGAGTAGTGTGCGTAGCATTGTCATCTGCCTGTCACTCCTAAGCATACATACAACCAATGTAATTTTCCCTTGAGAGCTCGATGCTTGGGTTTTTGTTGCCAGTCTTTGTTTTTTAACTTGTGTGTTGAATGTGTGAGTTCGTGTGGCTGCAGGCTCTTAGTGATGAGCGCAAAAATTGACCTGGTGCCAATATCTCCATTTTTTTTTAAATGTATTGTATGCCACTCAGGCTTGGAAAGGCCTCTGCACTGGGTCTCAGTCACTTCTGCTATGACCCCAAGTTTCTGTACTTAACGAGCTATCCTCCATTCCTTTTTTTTCTTAAGTAGATTTCCAAGTTTTTTTTAATATACATTTGACTGATGGTCAATTTGCAGCTAGCAGTGACTCTATCGATTTGGATGTCAACCCTGGCCATGTTGTTTACTAAAGCTTAGACAGGAGTTGAAACCGGGTCTTAAGGTTTACAACAAACCGATCTAGGTCTGTAGCGTTCTGCAAAATATTTATATGATTGCTCTAAACGGGAATCAAACCTGAGTATAATGTTCTATATGATGGGTATAAAGTTCTACTTTCATGCGGTTCCAACAAACAAAAATCTAACAGTTATGTGATAGGATACTAAAATGATATTTAAGCTTTGTAGATAAAGGCTACTTGCATACTTGTATTCTTTATAAATAGCCTTTGACTCCTAAATCATGCTTGGTTGGGAATTGTTTACCCTTAACAAAAGATAAATAGAAGATGAGCTGAATAGACTCCTTGTCTTGAAGAGATATGGCTAATAAGGCATGAGCTGTATAGCGTAAAAATATTGGTATGTGAAACTTAGATATGGAAAGAACATGTGGAAATAAATTATACTCATCTCCACTTAACCTTATCCCAATTGGTATATCAAGGCGATAAACAAAAGCAGCTTGGGTATAACGCTACTCCCTTATATTACAAAAGAGTAAGTCATATCATATAACCATAGAGTGGTCTTCGCATGTTAGAGTTGAGAATGCTATGAGCTTGTTGTTTTGGGTATAGGACATGTTTTAACAGGTAGGGTGTAACCCTAGCCACGATAGGTTAGCGCATGACAGTAGAATAAGGAACTTTTTGCCTCAAGTTTAAAGCTATTTTTATACACAAGGAAGGGGGAAATGACCCTTTTGAATCTAATAAATCATGTAACCAAGAGGTGCTAATAAATGGCTTAGAGACACTCCGAGAGAAAGGTCCCTGAGATTAACCGAAAGGATGTGTGGAAACGAGAATGTTGCGGAATGTAACTCCTATATTTTTGAATGATTAATTTATGATATGACGTTTTGGTGGAAGTAACCCACATATTTGGGTGAACCACATACATTGGTGTGGATTTGTGGTGCTCTTGATGTATTTGGTTTTGTGCACTCTTGTTGTGTTCCTTTTTTGTGATGTGAATCTGGTATACTCTTATGTATGTGTTCTCGATGTATTTATCTATTTCTGTCATGATGTATCATTTATCTTATATTCTTCAAGGATTGTATTCATGTACCTCCTTCTCTTAATGATAAAGGTGAAATGTGTGTAGCATGAATTGTATTAAATACAAATATCATTTATTAGACAATTACAGCATGGGGGATAAATAAAATGAAAATGAGATTCATTGACTTAGGTTTTCGCATAATGTGCTAAGTGGTATAATAGTCAGAGGGGGAATACCAATCTAAAAGGACCCCTTTGGTTAGCTAAAAGGTCAGAAGTCCTTGTATGTTGAAATACAATTAAATAAATTTGGATAGTTCTAAGTATTACCCCTTTGAGAAGAAAACATATTTATGGTGTCTTGTATGATAAGATCCCGAGGTCTATGTTATCAGCATTTGTAGTGAAAATGAAGGTATACCATGTTAGAGGTACAAGATAAGGATTTCACTAAGAGCTATATTCCAAATTACTCTTAGAGAGTTGAAAGGCATACAAACTCTTCATCAAGTCCCGGTTTTATATGTTACTAATATGGGTCTGTGACATTATCAATAGCAATTTTAGTAAATTGGATCCAAATTTGCATGTTTGGTTTTTGTAGAGGAGGATGATGTAAATTTTCAAATGATTGTTTTCCAATGCATGTAATTTGACTTTGATTGGACATGCTTCATTAAAGTGGCATGTAAATTGCTACTAACATGATTGACTCATTTTGTAGTGACTCTAAAACAAAAAAAAATTCCCCCTTACACACAAAATGGCTTTCAGGTATAAGGGGTATGTTACATATTGGGCCTAAGACCCCCTTGCACATGAGAATGATGGTTTGATTGATATATTGGGCGTAAGCCAATTGCATATGTTTTATATAAATGATTTCATATGTTGGGCAGGGACTCTCAAGCACGCAATTGATGAGATGTTTTGTGTTGAGTGAGAAGCTCTAGAACGCATGATTATTTAATGGTTGCATTGAGTGTGAGGCTCTGTAGCATATGAGTATTTTTAAATGTTGTGTTGAGTGAGAAAATCTAAAGAACATGAAAAGATAAGAATTGGAAGCATTGGAAATAAGCCCTATAGCCTTCCAAGTTGATGTTGAGCATAAGCTCTCAAACATTGGATCCTTGGCCATTGTATCCTTAGGTGTATCCTACAAATATATCCTACCATTAGTGTTGAGAGAGGAGCTCTGGAATTGCTCTAAGTTGTAACTGCATGTTTTTTAGCGTTGGGTATGGGCCCTTGATAAACGCTAGGAGTTACTCACAAATGAATATGTTGAGTAAAAACGACTCTCATAAAACATTGATCTCATCTTACTTATTTTTAAGTGATTAAATGCAATTTTGAATTTCTGTATCTCATCAAATTACTGAAGAAATACAATGTTATACGAGGGAATCGAACATGCAAGGAGGTTTAGAGCTACCTAACTGAGTTGACATAACCCTTACTTGAATGCCTTAATGAGGAAAGTGACTAAGATAAAAGAAGGGTGTCAAATGATTAGGGATCATGCTATATGATACTTAAAGTTAAAATGTTAACAAATGGTATATATATATATATATATATATATATATATATACATATATATAATTTATACATTGCATGTAGAAAAGAATAAGCATAGTAATAATACTAGTAACTATATGTAATAATGAAAGGATCCACATGTTATAATTATTACTAAGGATAATTAAATATTAAAACACCTATAAGAGTCAAAGTAGGAACTAGTCAAAAGTTTCTAAGTTAAATTTAAATAAATAATAAAATTACTTAAATTAAATAAAAAGGGTTATTTCAAGAAATCAAATGATTCTTGATTTAACTACCCCTTCTTCTGAAAAGTCTATCTATAAAAACAGAAGCGAGAGAGAGGCTTGGGGGAGAATTGAATTATTCGATAATTCTACCTCATGATATTCAAGAGAGTTCTTGGAGAACATGTTTCCAAAGAGGAAAAAGGAAACTGATATGGAACGTGATATCCCAGATAGGGAATCCTTACCTTAGGAGCTCTAAGCTTCTTGCATGTTGGAACTAGCTTAGGGGCGTCTGAATTGAAACCAGGAATGGTTCCGGGTCATTGTTGGGTGGAACGTGATAGTTACCAAGTTATTCGGTTATTTGAAGAGAGCTTGGATTTGTCTGTATACTTGTTAATACTGGGTATTTGAGTGTGCAGGATTTTCATCCACTAAAATAGCTTCAACTTACACGTATGAGGTTCTTGATTTTGCCTTGCAATTTATAGAGGTTTTGTTATTAGATGAGGTTATTAAATTCTGAATGGATAATTATTACCTCTCTATTATAGCTAGGTTATTTTATCTACTCAACCATGATATTCTACTTAGGAAAATACATCTTATTCATTATTGTAATGACAGACTATCACCTTTAGTTTTGTGAGTAGGAATATTTGATCTCTGTTATTTTCTGTATTTTATTTCATCATTTAAAGGTTAACTTCACTCTTATCTGAAAGATATATTTCTTTAAACACGGTTTAGATTTTTAAGTAAGATAGATTTCATGTTTATTATTTCAAGTTCAAAGCATAGAAACAATATCAAATATTTTGTACCTAAATCTTATTAACCCAAATTGATGAACCTTATCAACCAAAACACTATTTAAAAACTAACTTTATATAATACGATAGAAACACATTATAAATAGAGTTAACCTATATTTAAAAACCTTCCAAATATCATAAACGAAATCCAAACAAATAGTTTCCACTTTTTAGCTTTACCACATCGTATGCCAGCCATCGAGACCTATCAAGGTTTGTAGGCATGATTATTATAGACAATAATCATACCATATATTATCAAGATAAAGAGCAACCAAACCCACACATACAACATTAAACCATAAACCCACGCATCCCAAGATCGAATCCTGTGGGCTCATGTTTTAAAAACAAAGGTTATATGAAACCATGCTAGGAATTGAATCCTATAGGATTCGATTTGCTAAATAAATATGTTGTAAATATTTACAATTTTCCTCTTAAATCAAAAGCAATCTACACTAACAAAACTAAAATACACGATAAATTAATGATCAAAACTTTACACAAACTATGAATTTCACATGAGGGTTGAAATCACAGCTATCAAAACTCAAACCCATAACCCATCGTTAAGGTGTAAACAAAATCATTGCTCTGTCAATGTTCCACATTGTTTTAAAACAAAATATACACATTGCATTTCATTATCAAAGCTCATGGACAAGATGTAAAAATTCCACTGAAATTATCCACTAAAAATACAACCCAAATGTTTTAAATGCCACACGAAGCCGTTTAAAAAACCTACTATCTAGGCTATCACAAACACGGAATTTACCTTATTCGTAGCAGTAATCCAAGCTTATGGCCATCTCCATACTAAACCATAGGTGAGTAATTTAAAACATAAATTAGCATTAAATAACATTTTCTAGTAAAGTTACACAGTCGCGAATCAACAAGAGTGCCACTGCCGTAAGTTAAAAATCATTGTTTCAAAACCAAAATGCAGAACTAATCATTCAACATACCAAAAAAATTGCTTAAGTTACGAACATGGCCCAAAGCCTCAACTTTTAGAAGAATCCCCAAACTAAAATGTATATACACATCCGTGGATGCCCATTAACCCAGAGGAACTAAAGAGTCGAAACCCTTAACCAAAATATTCCCCATCACAACAGAGAGCTCAAAGCTCTCCTAAAACATTTCCACGCAGAAGAAACAACTCTAGGATATCACAGGGCTTACCCATGGAAGGGTATCACAATCACCCTTGGAAGAACCCCAGAACCTGTGATTTTGAATCCATGTCACCTGCATTAACAAAACAAAGAAACATGAGGACTATGCTAAACCTCCATGTACAACAACAAGATATAATGCTGCAAACCTAAATACAGAACATACCTTCCAAATGCATAGGGCGAGCTAGTCCCCCACAATATGACTAAACCAGAGAGTCAAATAGATCCACAACCCATAGTAGTAACAAATGGTTTTCCAGCCCATCACTAACCAAGCATATGGTTCATTGGTCTCCATTCCAATGAGCGTTAACTTCGCCACCCTGTCCACCACCATCGTTGAAATCTCTAACCACATGCCTATAGTCTAAAACCCCGACATCTCGATTTGTATTAAGAACCCCATCAAAACCCTTCTTAGCATAACTAATCCATGTATTCATGGCATCTCGAAAATACCATGAAGGGCTTAGCATATAAACCATGTTGCATATAAAACTTAACATAATATGGGTAATTCTTATGACTTAAGCCTCTCACATTTATACATAAAACATTTCAACTATATGTTATAAATACATAGCATAGGAATAAAAGTTGTCATAGTCCCAATACGAAAATAATAATATCACCCAGCTAAATGTAGGTCTGATAACCCAACTCTATGTAACCAAGAACGTAAATAGTGGCAATAAGAATAGTTAGGACATGACTTTGGTCCTTTGGTCTTCGACAAGCTTAAGATAACATAGTATGATTAACATGCCATAAGATGTCTAGTTTAGTTTTCGTAACTAGATTTGACCATCTAAATGAACCTGCAAAAAATGAAGAGAAGTTGCATTAGTTCAATATGAACTAATTAAACCCTGTAACAGCAGGTATAACCAGTTACCGCTTCAAGTGGCCCCAAAAGGGATACAAGTCCCATCACCCCACCATTTGAGAGTTAAAAGTTAAGCCAGAAATTTCCATAAACAATGAGCAAAACTTATAACCCAAAAGTAAGATATAATTGAACAAGTATATGCACATGCATGACAAATAATAATCAATCAACATCGTAATCATTTAAACGATTTCAAGTAAAATAAGCATGATACATAATTACATCAACAACTACATAGGAAAACCAATAAAATGGTAAGGACAAAATTGCGACACTTCAATTTAGAAAACCATGACAGACATATTCCGCAGAAGCTAAGTTAATGTCGAGATTAGGTAAGAATTAACAGGCCTATAATTTTATTTTATTTTCCCAATTTTTTGGGACATTACATTAGCAAATACTGTTCAAAAACTATTCCACTTATGTCACCTTCACTATCTTTTATTACTAAAAAAATAATTCATTACATTTGTTTTATTTTTTACTTTCTCTCAAAAATATTTAGAAAAATAAAATAAAATATCTTAGCAGAAATTAATAATAAATTCTTAATTGTAGGTGCATTACAATGGTTAACCAAAAAAAGGGTTGTCCTAAACTTAGCAAGAAAAACAAGAATTGCATAGATTCAAATAGCACACTTTCTATTCATGAACTCAATCAATCGTCATGAATGAAATGGAAGGAGGTAATTTATTCTTCAAATGATTTCTACACACTAGGACTACCATGAGATGAATTCCATCATCCATCTTGGATCATCACTTTGGAAAACCTATTGTAAAATGATTCCACAAAAGGTCATAGTCCCATTGAGACAAAATCATAATATAACTACAAAGGACATAGTGGATCTAAAATCCATCCTCTAGATTAAAACATTCATCAATGAATACACATACAAAATAGAACTAGCAATGATCAAGGTATCATATTGCAACACCCACCTCATGAACTACAAACAAACAAGTGTAGTGCCCAATTGCCAATATGAATTTAATGACACGCTATTTTCTTCACAATTTAGCAATCACCATTTATTAAATCTATCTTCATTTGGCATTAAGTGAAGAAAATATTTGTTCACTCCTCTACACTCACGAAATTTTCACCATTCAAAAGTATTAATATTAATTTTTCTATTAATAGTAAGGAATGATAAAAAATAATATGATGGAAGCAGCAACGATGGTGCAACCATCCGTGACAATTACATTATAATGTTTTTAATTTTAATTTATTTACCTTGGTCAAGGCCTCAAAGACAATACCTAGTTCCAAAAAACTCAAATGCTAACAATATGCCAAATTAGAGTTAAATGATCCCATTGTGGGGTTATGTGTGTTAGGTTGAGATGTTCTTTTTGGGCTTGTGTACTTGAAATCTTATTTTAGGGCCTAAGGCTTATGCTACGTCCATGATCATGTTGAGGACCCTATGACACATACCTCATGATTTGAAACTCAGTTATCCCCTTCTCGAGGTCAAATTTCTTGTTGATAACTAATCTGATTTGGTTCAAGGATTTATTCTTTGGCTTGGATTCCTTTAAAATTGGTCTAGTCCATAAGGCATAGATTTTCACCGTGACCATGTATAGGGCCCACATACTAACACCTATTGGTCAAAAGTTATAGTACATCTAGTATCCCTGGCCACATTCCTGGGATATGCTACGGAAGTCATGTGTATTGGATTGAGTAATACTTGGTAATCCTATATGCCTAGATGTTTCCTTTAAGGCACAAGGATTGGTTTACCAAGTTTGTTTCCCTCCAGTTTACACCAATATCCATTTTCTAAGGTTAAGGATCCCAAGAGTGTCATTCATGGCACTAGATGTGTATAAGATTTCTTTATCCTAAGGGATATTTTTATTTTATCAACGAGCTTGAGGGATAGTAGACCTCTACATATTGAGAAAAAAAACTTATAATGGTTGTAATGCACACACATAGAGGATAATAATACTCTCAAGAAGAGATGTGTGCTGATTTTTTAGCTATTATTCATGGTACCATATTCACAGAAGATTGTTTTAGGGTCAACTATGAAGGTTTTCTCTCTAAACTAGGTGCTCCAACCTAATAATTATATGAATATTACTAAGAAAATTTAATAATATCAATAAAATTATTCTCAATTGAATAATCAATTTTGAATTCAAAAGTCTTTTATCCATAGTTTATAGTAGTAATAAATTGAAAATGATTGTCTTATTAAAAATGAAATATTTTATTTACAAATCAATAAAAATAAAATGTTGAATTTGTAGAGAATAGTGCAAAACTTCATAAATTAATTTTGGGGGATTTATTTCAGTAAATACAAGAAAAAATAAATAATTGAACTATGTTATTCACAAAACATTTATACTTATAAAACAATTATATGTGAATTTGTTATGTTTATGCTTGAAATTCTCAATGATTAAATCTTATTTGTACATGTCCATATGAAAAATAAAGACTACCACCTCTTTATGGTACTTGCGAATATGATCCTTCTTTTAAGAAAGAAAAACACTATTTCGAAAACTCAAATTATAAATATAAATGGTGTTAATACCACGACCTTAACACCAAAAAATTATAAGTGATGTGAATACCACCACTTTTTAACAGCACAAAATGCAAGTGATACTAACCTGAAATGCTAAAAAAATGTGTTTTCTTGTTATACAAGAATTGGGGTATAAATATCAGGCTCGCACCTGCAATAAGAAAGATATTTAATCCAGCGGCTCGCATCAAAAGACTTAATCCAAGTCCATCCTCTCACGCATTCCTTTCTACGTCTTCAAACTTAGCCTCTTGTTATACAAAAATTGGCGTATAAATATCAGGCTTGCTAAGCAAGAGATTTAATCTAGTGGCTCGCATCTGCAATAAGCAAAAGACTTAATGCAAGTCCTGCCTCTCAGGCATTGCTTTCTACATCCTCAAAGTTAGCCTTACGGAAACAAAGAAATGATGAACTACTGCGTACCTTTGGGGGTTGGCATTTTAGGTCTGTAAGAGCTACCTTATTACTATCCTTGAAATAGTATTACCAGATTAGGCTTATGTTTTACATTTTATTTGGTCTTGTTAGTAGTTTGGAGAGGAGATTAACATTAATTTATCTAACATGACATTCCAGGACGTGGCTTTGCGTTGCTCATGTATTGTGCACCAATGTAAGTATAACATGTTTACAAAAGCGGATTGTCCTGTACACTCAAACTTAACCAAGATCTTAGTATTAAATATAATGTAATGAATATAATCTGTAAGTTTAACATTTTATTTTATAATATTGATGAACAGTGCAATTGATGAACAGTGCAACGTTCATGAGGATAATAGAAAAGAGAAGCAAGAGTTTTTTAGGTTTGCCGTATGCAATAGCTCTCTTCAACTGCCTTATCTACACGTTGTATGGGTCGCCTCTAATCAGCAATAGGTGGGATAACGTTGTTGTTATGGTTATCAACGGCATTTGCCTTCTTCTTCAGTGTTGCTTCATTTGTATCTATCTCAGTTTCGCTGCACAAAAAATTTAAGGTATTATCTCGTGGTATTACCTACATTTATATGATTAAGATGAATCCATTTTACTAATCAATGCCTTCGTTTTATTAATCCATGGAGGCATTTGGCAGTAGATAAACGGCTAAAAAAAACCCGCATTGATCATATCGATATATATATGTGCAGAGGAATATGGCGTGGATGGTTGTAGGTGTGTTCGTGATGTTTGGCACTATTGCAATAATTTCCTTGGGTGTTGTCCATCCTCGAGAGCAGAAGAAGGTCCTTGTAGGAACTGTAGGAGTGATAGCCACTGCTAGTCTATACGTTTCTCCACTATCCATAATTGTAAGCATATTCTACATTTGCATGAAATTTTTTGAAAGGGTTAACAGAGTTGATTTCAGCATCTTAAATGATTGTTTCTGTTATTGACCCTGTCTAATGGTAATATATAATTATATAGAGAAACAGGTAATTCAAACAAAGAGCGCGGAATTCATGCCGAGAATCTATTTCTCATTGTTCGCCTTCCTGGGAAGTCTTTTGTGGTTGGCGTATGGCGCCTTCAGCAGAGATATAATTATCATGGTAATAGGTGATTCTTAGTATTCATGTGAAAATTGATGTAATTAGATATAATTTAAGTAAATCACGTATTTATGATAAATGATATGATTGATTCCCATGTTCTTCATAGCTTGCAGGCACCAAACTTTGTTGGAGTGCCATTGGCCTTTGGTCAGATGGTTTTACATTGTATCTACATAGACAAAAGGAGCCGGCGTGTTGAAAATGCAAAGGTGGATACAAGCGAGCAGCTGGAATCGATCAAAGAAAACGTGAAAGAGGACATAAGAGATCGCTCTGACGAAGATATTGAAATTGCTATATCAGATGTATCATAATAATCGTTACATCACACTTGAAAATATGCATTTCTGGAAATTTCCGATATGTTCGCTTGTTTGTTGCACTAACTCAAATAATTCGATTTAAGTAACAATGGGTCATTCCTCACCAGATGTGTATATCGTCCGATACAAGTCAATTTCTGTATTCAATGGCTTTCCTTTGTATAAAAAGCCCTGAATACCTGACCTATTCAGTGTGTGGAAAACAGTCTTTTTTTAACATTCATTTTTGTTAAACATCATTTTCAGTTTTTGGACATTGTTTAATTACAAAAAGAAAATCCATCTTTCAGTATCTTAAGTTAGCACAGATCTTAGGGATGGCAGCATATTCAGGCTGCCAGCCTGAATTGCAGCTAAAAAGGAGATGTGTAGAGCTTAGGGATGCGCAGCATATTCAGG
Organism: Pseudotsuga menziesii; assembly: GCA_001517045.1. Lineage (NCBI taxonomy): Eukaryota > Viridiplantae > Streptophyta > Pinopsida > Pinales > Pinaceae > Pseudotsuga > Pseudotsuga menziesii. The sequence continues at coordinate 56,572 of LPNX010462968.1, forward strand.
CTGCCAGCGTGAAATGGAGCGTGCAGGCCTATGAGCGTGTCAAGGATGGAGGAGTAGTGTATGCAGCGGGAGCGTTTTTTACTTAAAACGCAGAATTAAATGGGTATTTTCCAGGCGCGGCATTTTTTTTCATATTGAAAGAAGCCTCTAGTGAGAGGAATACCCTATGGGAAGGCTAGCTCTCTGTGAGAGAAATCATTCAGAGCTTGGAAGCCCATATGCTGCCATGGGTGAGGCGCTCTGGTGGCTCCTGCCAGAAATTTTATTAGAAAATGCCCTTATATAATAAGGAGTCTTATTAATCAGAGATTAAATGTAATAATTAATAAACTTAATCTAAATATGTGGGCCCTTTCTTCTTGTTCTTCCACGTGGCCTAGCTTATTATTTTTATTAAAAATTGAGTATTTCCTCATATCTGTATTTATGAGAAAAAACATGTAAAAATAAGATTGAATGAAGAGGATTTGCACCATAAACACAACAATTTGGTAAATAATTAATCTGTAAATAACTCGTTTCAGTTATTTATATTTTTTTTTATTCGATCCAATAAATCATTAAAATTAATTTATTAGTTTTTGCAAAGAAATTATCATAATAAATAATAATAATAATCTATTTTTAAGGTCACCACCAAGGTAGACACCAAATTGGTGTATGAGGCCCCCTTGTTTGTGGGACAAGGGACCCGCCTCTGCTCTGGGATTTAACTGCTAAAGTCTACAGAGGTGTACATACACTACCCCCCTCTGGATTTGAAACCGTGACCTCCTAAGAGGAAACACATGCTCTTAACCATTAGGCCCACTCGTAAGTTTATTATTTATTTTTATAATATTTAAATAAATAATTTGATGCACCATAATTAGAAGAAATTAAATTATTTGTTTTTATACTATTTAATATGAAATAATTTCACATAATTTATTTATAAAACTTTAAGTTACAAACTCAACTTAACCCCAAATTTGTATATTTTCCAATACAAAGTCATTTCCATATTAAATATGGTTATTCAAATATGACACGTATTCAATGGCTATGGTTTATATAAAAAAGCACTAACTGGCCCATTCAACGTGCATAAAACATTTTTTAACCTCAAAATGGAATATGAGATATGTAGGATGTGTATAAGATGGAAATATATTTTCATTTTATTTTTCACAAACATGTTGAAGGCATATACATAACCGACAACACCCCTTTGAATGACGTTGTTATTATATATTATGCTTCTATTTTTTTCATCACCCATGTTACATATGATACGTTTGGGACCTATGAAAGTTATGTTCAACATGTTTTTCATTTTATCTTTTCATTTATTATATTTTTGCACTTTGTATAAGTAGGAGTTTTTCTTTTCTTTAAATATTTTGAAATTTAGTAAAATAATTTAAATATTTGAATTACCAATATTAAATCTATAAATATATTATATGTTATGGCTTATTTATAAATAATATTGAACAATAATAATAATAATACAATATAATATTGAGAAAACAATGTTCTTGAATTAATATATAAAAATAATTGCAAACATAAATATTTGTCATAAAAAAATAAATGATGTGTTATGATTATGTTTATCATTTTCTCAATAAATTGAATTATACTATACTCATGGTGAATGAATTCATATTTATTTTGTTTCTTTCAGTTTTATATATATATAAATTTGTATTTGCTAGTTTACTTATATAATGTTGTATATAAAAATAAGTTTTATTTTGTCTTGTTGTTTAGAAATTTTTTTATCACCTTGTTTACCAAAGGTTTCCTAAGATTGCTCAAGAAGTGTTGAGATAAAGATAAGAAACCTTGGATAAACCATTGGGTATTTGAGTAAGCACACACCCATTAAAAATATTATTACCTATAAATGTAATTGAAAATTACTTCAATCCATAAAGAATTAAAAAATTAGGATATATTCCGGAAATTAAGATTCTATAAGTACTTTATTAAACATAATAATAAATGTCAAAATTATTTAATGCATCCCAAAAATAAGAAGAAACACTCACAAGCTCCATAGTGAGATATGTCATTAGAAAATTCCTAAAATTTCATAGGAAAATCACTTAATTTTAGAATGTATTGTGTACATATACATCAGATAACAATTTCAAAATTTTTGTTACAATATTATACTTCCTAAAATTTTAACTCATGAAAGATATGGTAATTTGAGAGTGCACATCACAATATAAAAATGTGTGTTTCCAATTCTTTCTGGAAATTCTGGATATGTTCGCTTGTTTGTTGCACCAAGTCAAATAATTAGATTTAAGTATCAATGGGTCATTCCTCACCAGATTTGTTTATCGTCCGATACAAGTCCCTTTCAGCATTCAATGGCTTTCCTTTGTATAAAAATCCCTCAATGCTTGACCTCTTCAATGTGTGGAAAACAATTTTTTTCTTTGAACTTTCATTTTTGTTAAACATCATTTTCACTCTTTGGACATTGTTTAATTACAACAAGAAAATCCATTTTTCAGTATCTTAAGTTAGCATAGAGCTTAGGGATGCGCAGCATATTCAGGCTGCCAGCATGAACTGCAGTTGAAAAGGATATGCGTAGAGCTTAGGGATGCGCAACATATAATTGGAGCGTGCAAAGCTATGAGCATGTCAAGGATGGAGGAGTAGTGCATAAAGATTACGGGGAGTTCCACTTAGCCGGAGTGGTTTCTTAGTTAGAACGCAGAATTAAATGGGTATTTTCCGAAGTGGGTGTTTTCTTGCAAATTGAAAGAATCCTCTAGTGAGATGAATAGCCTACAGGAAGGCTAGCTCTCTGTGAGAGCAATCATTTAGATATTGGAAGCCCATATGCTGCCATGGGTGAGGCGCTCTAATGGCTCCAAGCTAAAAGAAACCCTAAAACATAAAAATAAAAGAAGAAGTAAAAGCAGAAAAGGAAGACGCAGCCTTTAAGTAAACACAAAAACAGAAATTTTATTAGAGAAATTCCCTTATTATATAAGAGTCTTATTAATAAGAGAGATTAAAGGTAATACTTAATAAAATTAATCTAAACATGTGCGCCTTCCCGGTGACCCAACTTATTATTTTTATTAGAAATTGAGTCTTTCCTCATAATTGTATTTATGAGAAAAACATGTACCAATAAGATTGAATGAAGAGGATTTGCACCATCAACACAACAATTTGGTAAATAAATAATTTATAAATAACTCCTTTCAGTTATTTATATTTTGCTTTATTCAATCCAATAAATCATCAAACTTAATTTATGAGTTTTTGCAGAGAAATTATAATAAGTTTTTTATTTATTTTTATAATATTTAAATAAATAATTTGATACACCATAATTAGAACAAATAAAATTATTTTCTTTTATACTATTTAATATGAAATAATTTCACATAATTTATTTATAAAACTTTAAATTACAAACTCAACTTAACCCCAAATTTGTATATTTTCCAATACAAAGTCATTTCCATATTAAAGATGGTTATTCAAATATGACAGGTATTCAATGGCTATGGTTTATGTACAGCATGAGTGCGCCTAATGGTTAAGAGCATGTGTTTCCTCTTAGGAGGTCACGGGTTCAAATCCAGAGGGTGGGGGCGGGGGGGGG